>JAHLGO010000351.1:5644203-5692179 GCA_020615895.1 Ceriops decandra | reverse complement strand
TACATTATTTTATTAATCACATATAACTTTGCCCTCATAAACTCAAAATTCTATATTTACCATTGTTTATACTAAAAGCATACATTAATTAACTTATCCAAAATAATAAAAAGTTATGAATGGCACTAATGAAGAAAAGAGACTTATATTTTATTTTTATTTTAGAGTATATAGAAATGTCTATTATTTGTCATTTAATGTATCATATACATATTCAAAACTAAAAGAGTGTTATAATGATAATGTCTAGTAAGATTATGGTGTAATTTTTCAACATAACCTTAATACCTATTTGGATATGTATATTAACATTCACAATTCTACTTTGACAACTAATATGACTAGTAGCAATATACTTATTTATACTAGTATTCCTAGGACTAGTCTTATTTGAAGATAAAAAGTTAAAATGTCTAAAAGAAATGCATGTATTAAAGAAGTTAAACACTTATAAAGTTACACTTACAAATGCTACAAAACCAGTTAAAGGTTTTAAAAGAAAGCTACCAAAAACCCTAATGAACATGATAATGCACATGTGTTAATGAAGTTTAATATTAAAATGTAAATTATGGAATCATTAGAAAGGAAGAAGTTAAAATAAAGAATGATAATGAGAACATTAATTTTCAAGTATCTAATATTGATTATAATTATGTTAATTATAATTATATTGAGTTAAATGATAATATTTGACATAAAGATGGCATTAATGAAGAAAAATTACAATATTAAATGTTTAATGGTGTAAGAGGGCTAAGGTTTGATGGTAATGAGAATGACAATAAAACTAATTATGGGTGCAAGGGTAATGAATGATCATATTTGTCTACTTATGATGGAAAAATTTTAATCAATGAAATAAATAAGAAAAGGCACTAAATTTAAAAAATTTGGATCCTACTTATAATATCAATAACACTTTTTGGAGGCACGAGAAAAGTAATAAATACTTTTATGTAAGACTAAATTATTAAAAAATGTCTATATGTTTATAAAGATTTAAATTATTAAATTATATCGAACACCCTAAAAATAGGAAGTATTTACACATAACAACCCACATTTTCAAAATTTACTCAAAATATCCTTAATTATTGTTATGGTAACAAACAAATCCTTAGTTAGGTTATTGTTAGTTAAATTTAATTTTAATAACAAAATATTATTAAAAATAATAAATATGAATCACATTACCTCTCTCTCATAATTTGGATCCCAAATAAAGATAAGGAATAATTGACTAAAAGTAACTAATTTAGTAGAATTATGTTTAGATGGATTATGAATAGCAAAATTAGGGTTTGGAATTTTTAGATTTCAATCAAATAGAGACTTAATTAATGAAAACAAGTTTTCATTAATACGAAAACATATACAAGAAGGAGTAAAAAACATAAATTTAATGCATAAGGATGACACAAGTCATTAAAATTTTAGAAACATTGGTACTTTTCCAAAAGACTTCAACCCTTGTATTGAAAATGATTGCATGAGATCAAAGATTTAAGCCATTAAGAGAAGTCAAAGGTAAGCCTTGATATGCTAATGCAAGATTAAGCTAATGATTAATCTAAGTAAAAAAAGCAAAACAATAATGAAAATTAGAGATTAATGAAATAACATATTGTCACGGAGTTAGGCTTGGATTGTACTAACCCGCGTGACACTTAGTTAATCTTGAAGCAAGGACAAGAAAAGCCAAAGTTTTGCAAAAGAATGCAAGACCTAACACTATTTTGAAATTATCCATAAGAACGACGGTAAAGTCTAACTTACTAGTCCATTCGCCAATTTGGATAACAACTTCGTGTGCTACACCTTGGACAAGCCTTCCTTCCGAATTTACAGCTTTAATGGTGCCATTTCCCTTCGTTAATTTGAGGCCTAGACGTTTGACCTCTTATACATCTATGAAGTTGTGTGTTATCCCAATATCTAGCATCACACAAGATGATTTACTCTTGATGGTAATATCAGCGACTGTTAGGGAGAAACGCTTTGAGAGATTACCCAATTATTAGATAGATCCCATATTCACTTGCGTTTCTTCATCGGCCTTTTTTTGGGTTGAGTACTGCCATCATAGCATTTATTGCTTTACGATTGGGGCAGTCCTTTACCCAGTGCGGTCCGTCACAGATGAAACAAGGTCTAGGGGGATTAGCTGAGTTGTGCTTACCTGCAGACTTCTTCTTATGCTTGTGATGATCACTTGAGGGTCTCTATTGTCCACCCTCGTTGTGGTCAGAATTCTGCTTCTTTCATCTGATTTTCTCTCCCTCACTTTTGTTAGAGTTTAGCTTCTTGCTTTTGGAGTGAGCAGAGTAGTAGATGAAGGTTTTAACAGTAGTAATGGCAACATCTAAGGTTTACACCAATCCAACTCGACTCTCACCCAATCCTTCAAGCCATCTTTAAAGTAGAAGAGAAGCTCCCTATCAAACATTTCAATTTCAAGCATGAGGGTAGTAAATTCCTTAATGTAGTCAGAAATACTACCTGTCAAACATAGGCAACACAGTTTTCCTTTAGCTTCGTTGTCCATATTGTGAGGCACAAAGTACCTATGCTCAGCCTTGAATTGTTCCCAAGTATCGATTACACACAAGCCTTTCTCCCATTTAGAGTGTTTCCGTCTCCACTAGAGTTGGGCAGTATCTCTTAAGAAGATTGGGTCGTTGCCTATCCTAGCCAGGTCATCGACAACCCCCACGGCCTCGAAGTACTGCTCAAGGCCAAACAAGAAGTTTTCCATGGCAGTAGCATTACGTATGTAGTTGTACATGGCAGGCTTCGAGACCTTCAAGCCATGTACCACAGTGGTGCTAGTAGTGGCAGCTGTACTAACAAGTGAGTTATTTCAGTGCAAAGGCTCCATCTCCTTACGGAGGTCGTGAATCTTTCCTTCAACAAACTCACAAAGGCTAGACAAACCTTGATTCAGGGAGCATATTTCTCCCCTAAACGGGAGGCAAAATTCTTTAATCATGATTTTGGCAGCTCATGTGATCTCCACATTCTCATGGTCAAGTTATGAACTTGATCGCTGAGGTCTCCCATAAGGGAGCTTATGTCGGTCTTTTCCAAGTTACCAACATGAGAGTTTATGGTTTCCTTTGTTGGAACCTTGGACTTGCTACGTTTGGCTGAAGCATGCTGCTCTTTACGCCCACGAGCTTCTTGCCCTGCTTGTTGCTCATCGATAGCGGTCTCAACAAATCCTTTTTCGCTTATCATACTTACAACTCAAACAAGAAGAAAGTTGAAGTTAGGATCCAACCGTGCTTTGATACTACCTGTCACGGAGTTAGGCTTGGATCGTGCTAACCCGCGCAACACTTAGTCAATCTTGCGAGAGAAGATGAGCTAAGTAAGCCTTGGAGAGTTTGAGTGAATCAGCAGAAGATGTGTGAGAGACAAGTGAGTAAATTGGAAGTGCTTGAGAGAACGAGAGTGAGAGAGCACAAGAGAGCTTTGCAAGTGAACTTGTATTGAGAAAGGATTCGTACTGTACAAATGAAAGGAGTGACTTATTTATACAACTTAAAAGAAAGTCCTAGAATGGAATATTCTCAGTATATACAAGGATTATTCTAGATATGGTCCTTTCCAAAATTCTCTAGGCAATTATGGTACATTTTGCATGATTCTAGGACCTTTCATGGATAGCAAATGGACTAGGCAACCCTTAAAGGTTTGGTCTAGGCCCGAATTTGTACCTTAAGGATACATGAATAGGTCAAATCAATGTATCCTTGTGACGTCCTCCCCTAATTAATCCTGTGACATCCTTATCGCATTTTCAACCTTAAATTGCCGATTGTGATCGGCAAATTACCAAAGCTAGTCCTCCCATTTCCAACTAGCCTCATGGTTTGGCAAATCTTTCTATTTCACTAAGTACTCAGTATAGTTAGGAACTCCCTTTCTTTGGATCACTCAGTTAGCAAGGATATGTTCCACCTCCTTATTGAATTTGGTGACCACAGCCGTCAATGCACGCTTGGACTCATTTTGGCTTGAATCCTCTTTGTCTACATGGAAAGGCTTTAGAAGACATACATGGAACACGTTGTGGATCTTCAATTTTGGAGGGAGTTGGACTTGATAGGTGGCCTTTCCCACATGCTTAATGATAGGAAATGACCCTTCATACTTCTGTACTAAGCCCTTGTGTACTTTGCATAGAGACTTGAATTGGTTGGGCAGCAGCTTCACCATCACCATGTCTCCTGCAGTGTAATTGTTTGGGCGTCACTTGGTGTCAACCCATCTCTTCATCTTCTTGGCTGCTTTGTCAAAGCATGCCCTTGTTATGTTCGCTTCCTTATGTCATTCCTTTACAAACTTGAAGGCAGACGGGTTGTTGCCAATATAAAGAGAGCCAATAGCACTTAGTGTTAATGGTTGTTGTCCTAGGATAGTCTCAAATAGGCTTTTGGTTGTGGCCTCACTCTTCTGAAGGTTGTATGAGAATTGGGCAGTGTCGAGTAGCTTTATTCAATCTCATTGGTAAGCACTGACATAGTGCCTTAAGTATTGTTTGAGCAAGGCTTTAACTCGCTTAGTTTGCCCATTGCTTTGAGGATGTAAGCTTGTCAAGAAGTTCAATTTAGTTCCTAACAACTTGAATAGCTCGCACCAGAATTTGCTCGTAAAGTGGGGATCTCTATCACTGATTATGCTCTTTGGTACACCCTATAGCATTACTATGTTCTTGAAGAACAAGCAAGCAACTTTGTCCACCATGTAATCAATAGGGGCTGGAATGAAGGTGCTATACTTGTTAAACCAATCAACTACCACCATAATGCTTCCACACCCTTCAGACTTTGGTAAAGCCACAATAAAATCCATTGAGACACTTTCCCAAGGCTTCTCAGGAGTGGGTAGTGGCTCAAGTAGGTTAGCTAATGATTGCTATTCTACCTTATCTTATCGGCAAATTAAGCAAGTTCACAAATAGGCCTCGACATCTGTATGCATATGCGGCCAAAAATAATGTTGTTGGACAAGAGTAAGGGTTTGTGCCATACTTGGGTGACCAGCCCATAAGAAATCATGGCATTCCTTGAGGATCTCCACTTTGGCATGAAGATGCGATTCTCGATCGTCGTTAGGATTCCATCATCTACCCAAAATCGACGAGTCTTCCCCTCGCTAGCCAATCTTAACAAATTGTTGGCCAATTTGTCTTATCTGGTACCTTCCTTGATTCGTTCAAAAAGGTGCTCTTAGGGGTACTAGTAGCAAGGGCCGCTAGTTCCGCTTTTCAACTCAACACATTAGCAACTACATGGGTTTAACCTGGCTTATATCACAGTGTGTAGTCGAATTTCGCTAGTAAGTCTTACCAATGAGCTTGCTTAGGGCTGAGTTTCTTCTGGGTTTGGAAATAGCTCGTAGCAACATTATCAGTCAAGATTACGAACTTACTTCCAAGGAGGTAATGTCTCCAACTACGCAAGCAATGGATGACAGCTGTCATCTCTTTGTCCTGGATGGTATACCGTCTCTTTGCATCATTCAACTTGCTACTTTCATAGGCAATGGGATGCCTATCTTGCATCAAGACTCCTCTAATAGCAAAGTCGGATGCATCGATATGGACTTCGAAAGGCTTTTCGTAGTTTGGCAACACTATAACAGGTTCCTCGGAGATTACTTGCTTTAATCTCTTAAAGGAAGCTTGACATTCATTCATCCAATGCTAAGTATGGTTCTTTAACAGGTCAGTTAAGAGTGCAGCTATGACAGAGTATCCCTTGATGAACTAATGGTAGTAATTGATAAGCCCCAGGAAAGATCACAATTCCAGGACCTTGGTTAGAGGCTACCACTATTGGATGGTTCACACCTGCTCTGGATCTATCAAGAGTTTACCATCCTTGATTCGATGGCAAAGGAAGTCCACCTCTTGCTTTGCAAATGAGCACTTCTCCTTCTTGATGAACAACTTGTTTTCCTGTAAAGCTTAAAGGACTTACTTGAGGTGCTCAACATGCTCCTTAAGTGTGTTGCTGTACACCACAATCATTCAAGTAAACTACCACGAATTTGTCAAGGAAAGGATGTAATGCCTTATTCATAAGTGTGCAGAAGGTGACTAGTGCATTAGTGAGGCCAAATGGCATGACCAAGAACTCGAATACTCTGTAGTGTGTTACACAGGTCGTCTTTAACTCATCACCTTATGCTATGCGGACCTGGTAGTAACTATCGAAAATTGAGCTTAGAGAAGTATCTCGCCTTCCTAAGTTGGTTAAAAAGATCAGCTATCAAGGGGATTAGATATTTATTCTTAATAGTGACCTTATTCAAGGCTCGGTAGTCAATACACATGCGTAGCGATTCATCCTTCTTCTTTTGGAAGAGGACTGGGGCACAGAATGGGGCTTTCGATGGTCGAATATAGCTCGACTTAATCAAATCATGAAGCTACTTCCTCAATTAAGCGAGCTCTGGAGGTGCCATGCGATAAGGACTCATGGTAGGGGGTTTGGCATCAGGTTCTAACTCAATATGGTGATCCACATCTCACTTTAGTGGAAGCTTCTTTGGTAATTCTGAAGGCATGATGTCCTTGAACTTGGTAAGGACAGCTTGAATAGGTTACGGTAGTGTAGGAGTTGGTGATGCTACGTCCTCCCTTTTGTATAGCTCCCTTATAGTAGTGACATAACCAGGACCTGACTTAAGACCCCGTTTGAATTTCAAGGCCGAGATCATCAATGGTTGAGATTTCTTCTTATGCTTCATAGGAACTACACGGATCTTACGATTGTCGACAACCATAAGAGAACATGAAGTAAGAACAGGAAAAGCCAAAGCTTCGCAAAAGAATGGAAGACCTAACACCATTTTGAAATCATTCATAAGAACGATGGTAAAGTCTAACTTACTAGTCTATTCGCCAATTTGGATAACAACTTCGTGTGCTATAGCTTGGATAGGCCTTGCTTCCGAATTTACCACTTTGATGGTGCCATTTCCCTTCGTTAGTTTGAGGCCTAGACGTTTGGCCTCTTATACATCAATGAAGTTGTGCATTACCCCAGTATCTAGCATCACACAAGCTGATTTACCCTTGATGGTAACATCAGCATACAACAGTCCCTTCTCTTTAGCGACTGTTGGGGAGAAACGCTTTAAAAGATTACCCAATTGTTAGATAGATCTCATATTCACTTACGTTTCTTCATCGGCCTTTTTTTGGGTTGAGTACTGCCATCTAGCATTTATTGCTTTACGATTGGGGCAGTCCTTCACCAAGTGCGGTTTGTCATAGATGAAACAAGGTCTGGGGGGATTAGCTGAGTTGTGCTTACCCGCAGACTTCTTCTCATGCTTGTGACGATCACTTGAGGGTCTCTGTTGTCTACCCTCGTTGTGGCTAGAATTCTACTTCTTTCGTCTGATTTTATCTCCCTCACTTTTGCAGAGTTCAGCTTCTTGCTCTTGGAGTGAGCAGAGTAGTCGATGAAGGTTTTAGCAGCAGCAATGGCAGCATCCAAGGTCTACACATTATGCCTATCCAACTCGACTCTCACCCAATCCTTCAAGCTGTCTTTAAAGTAGAAGAGAAGCTCCTTATCAAACATTTCAATTTCAAGCATAGGGTAGTAAATTCCTTAATGTAGTAAAAAATACTACCTATCAGACATAGGCAACGCAGTTTTCCTCTAGCTTCGTTGTCCATATTGTGAGGCACAAAGTACCTATGTACTTCAGCCTTGAATTGTTTCCAAGTATCGATTACATGTAAGCATTTCTCCCATTCAAAGTGTTTCCATCTCCACCAGAGTTGGGCAACATCTCTTAGGAAGATTGGGGCATTGCCTATCCTGTCCAAGTTGTTGATAATCTCAATGGCCTCAAAGTACTACTCAAGGCCAAACAAGAAGTTTTCCATGGTAGTAGCATTACGTGTGCAGTTGTACATGGTAGGCTTTGAGACCTTCAAGCCATGTACCATAGTGGTGCTAGTAGTGGCAGCTGTACTAGCAAATGAGTTGTTTTAGTGCAGAGGCTCCATCTCCCTACAAAGGTCGTGTATCTCTCCCTCAACAAACTCACGAAGGCTAGACAAACCTTGATTCAGGGAGTGTATTTCTCCCCTAAACGAGAGGCCAAATTCTTCAATCATGACTTTGGCAACTCGCATGATCTTCGCATTCTCATGGTCAAGTTATCGACTTGATCGCTGAGGTGTCCCACAAGGGAGCATATGTCGGTCCTTTCCAAGTTACCAACATGAGTGTCTATGGTTTCTTTTGTTGGAGCTTTGGACTTGCTATGTTTGGCTAGAGCATGCTGCTCTTTACGCCCACAAGCTTTTTGCCCCACTTGTTGCTCATCGATAGCAGTCTCAACAAATCCTTTTTCACTTGTCATACTTACTACTCAAAGAAGAACAAAGTTGAAGTTAGAATCCAACCGTGCTCTGATACTACCTGTCACGGAGTTAAGCTTGGATCGTGCTAACCCACGTGACACTTAGTCAATCTTGTGAGAGAAGATGAGCTAAGTAAGCCTTGGAGAGTTTGAGTGAATTAGTAGAAGATGTGTGAGAGACAAGTGAGCAAATTAGAAGTGCTTAAGAGAACAAGAGAGAGAGAGAGAGAGAGCTTTTCAAGTGAACTTGTATTGAAAAAGGATTCATATTGTACAAATGAAAGGAATGACTTATTTCTACAACTTAAAAGAAAGTCTTAGAATGAAATATTCTTGGTATATATAAGGATTATGTTAGATATTGTCCCTTCTAGAATTCTCTAGGCAATTATGGCATATTCCGCATGCTTCTAGGACCTTTCATGGATAGCAAATGGGCTGGGTAGCCCTTAGAAGTTTGGTCTTGGCCCGAATTTGCACCTTAAGGATACATGAATGGACCAAATCAATGTATCCTTGTGACAATAGGCCATATAAAGGAAGGGAAAGAAAAAGAAAACTTAGCTAATGACTTTAGAACAAACATGAAAATAAAAAATGACAAGACAAATATCTTATTACCTATAATGACAATTTCAATTTATATGGTGTGGTAGTATTTAGAGATATTGGCTTGAACCTAATTGTTAAAGAAGGGAAAAGATAATGTTAATGCCAAAATTGGTAAGCCTTGTCAAAATAAAGAGATGGTGTTGTAGACTTGATTTGGTTGATTCCTTGAAATTGTAGGACCTAGATTACTTGTGGCAAGGACAAGAAATCATTATATTTGGATTTTAAGAAGATAATGAGAAGGGTATTATGCTTTAGATTTTGGAAAAATAAGATAAAGGGAGAAGAGTAAGTGGTTTTTGGTAGGATATAGTTAAAAGTATTTCTTATATATATATATATATATATGAAAGTAATATGGTCCTTTAACACTTTATGTCCACTTTAACTAATAGTTATTAGTCATTGGATGTTTTATGTAAATTTTGAAAATACAAGTTTTAATCTATAAATACACCTTATTTATAGGGTGTTAGATACAATTTATGTAGATTTTTAAGAGAATACACAATCTAAGAGAGTATAAACCTTATTTACACTAAAAATCAAAAAGAGATAGTTGGTGCTAGGTGTAAAGCTACTCATTATTGTTTTTATGTGTAAGGTTACAATTGTTTGGTGGTAATAAATTTATATTGAAAAGGATGGAGAAGACACATAATTATGTAAGGTTTAAGCAAGTTAAAGGAATTACAATAAACAAAATGACAAAGGTTATTACCTTACCTTAGCGATGGCTTAAAGATAAGCATTGCAATGATGTACAAAGTCCTAAAGAATCCATGTAATGTAGACCCACATTTCATGAAGTTGTAGATGGGGAAAAGAAAGATATGAAATTAGTTGAATGATTACATATATAATGACCCAAGAAATTTTTAAATCATATAAACCTTTTTATAAAAACTAACATTAGATCTTTAATTAAATTTGGCTTTAAAATAAAAAAAAAGATGTAAATGATACATCACCCCTATATTCTAGAGAATATTTATCTACTTCAAAGCATGTATGGATGGTTTTGTAATTAGGTATTGCCATTTATTGACCTAAATAGGTGTTATATAAAGGGGTCATATGTTAAAATTTTATTATCAATTATCTTAATTAGTAGAAATAAAAGGTTGTTTTCTATTGCATATATTGATATGTGAACAAATGCAATAGCATGTAGGGCTAGTTTATAGATATATTGTGTTAATGCATTGGATTTGCAATGAAAGGAAAGTCAATGACATTTATGTTTGACAAAAAGTAAAACCTTTGTTTTTTTCTTTTTTTTATCACATGAAATTTCCTTAATATTTGTTATAAAATTTTATAATTCATGCATGTTTTAGGTATCATTAATTACTATTGAATATTATTTCCAAAAGACTACACATTGAAAATGTATTAGGCATATTTATACTAATTTCAAATTACATTGACTTAATTTAAAGTTAAGGGATTTGTTTTATAAGGTAACTAAGTCATATTATTAAGTTGATCATATTAAGATAGTTACATAAACAAGAGTACATTTTCAAACTAACGACAATGCTATGTGACTTAAAGAGATCTCAACAAGTTTGTAATGTAAATCTTTGTTTAACATTGATGTAAAAAGTTGTCATACGACCAATAATATAATTAAGTCTTTTAATTAATATATTAAAAATTTTAGTAATAGGTTAATTTTAACCCCCTTAAAGGACATTAGAATCAAATTAATAGTTATAATGCATGATAGATGTAAAAGCTTTAAGTTAAAGAGGAAAAAATCACACCAACTATTAAGCTTAAGATATAAAAAGTACTTTTTATTATCATACATCTTAAATTGATTTCTTAATGTGATAAGGAGTTTTACGTATATAATGATGCAAAAAAGTTTCTATAAATCTCAAATCAAAGACATATAATTATATAGATTGAGTTATTTCTAGTATCTTTTATAAGCATATGACTTTTTATACTAACTATATAAAGGAAAATTTAAAAGACTATTATAAAGAGTACTTCACCACAAATAAGTACTTAATTGCCCCAAGAATGTCATCCATCCTTTTTATGAAACAAACTTGGATCTTATAAAAGGAGAACAAGTCCTATAGCCACCTAGGTTAAAGAGAAAAGTCCTAAGATTATTATGATCATATGTCTAGTACAATAAATTTTAATTTATCCTTTATGATTAATTTATTTACCTAATTATGTTTAAGTGATTAAGTGTGATAACTCATGATCAATGGAATATCTATATGATTTGATCTTATTATGCAATATTAAATATTTATGATGTTATAAATTTTAAAATATTCAAATATGAATTTGAATTGTACAATTATTTGCTTAAAGATTTTATAGACTCATTTATACTATATTTTTAAAAAGGTTTTTGAATAAAATCATAAAGGAGCTTAATGTAAAAGATGTTGAAGTTCCCAACTTCACCCTAAAATTTACTAATCTATAATATTGAGAGGGGGTGAATCAGTATCACACTCCTTAAAAAAAACCTCTGATAATTTAAGCCAAAAATGAATTCTTTTCTAGATTCAACTAAGGTAGATCTATTGTTACTTACTGATCACAATAGTCCCTAAGGTTACCTTTCAAACACCTTGCATATTAGACGAATCGGTTGTTTTTGACTAGGTCTTCTTTTATGTTATGGGTTTGATGATTTTTTAGCTGTGTTCACAACTCAATTCAAAACACAAAATGTAAATTCAAAGTAAGGATATGAGAGATTTACGTGGTTTCGTCGATGTGACGTACTCCACGATGGTAGAGATTCTTCCTCTACCGAGACAATCACTATACTTGAGAACACCAGTGTGGTATTCCCTATGATTACAATGGATGTCTTAATCTTCTACTCCTTTCACTATTACAAATACAAAGCAATCACAATACAAAGAGTATCTCTTACTGTGTCTACCCTTCTTCTAGCTTATGTTGCCTTTGTTTGATTTGAATAGGCTGCTTCACTACCGCTTGGAAGATCACCAAAACACTCTCTAACCTCTCTGAAAAAAATTAAAAAAATTCGTTGAGTTCTGTCAAATGCTTCATCAAATTTCTTCTTTTGGTTGTCTCACACAACTCTTGGTCTCACCATCTCACAGTCTAACTCGTCTCCTGGTCTTACTGTCTCACTATCTCACCATTTAATCCTTTTTTAGTCTTAAAGAATTTTGGGTCTCACAGTGTGTTCTAATGTCACAGGTTTCACCCATTTTAGGTCTCACCAATTTTGGATGTTTGATGCATTCTGGTATCACCCGTTTCACCCTTTTTTGGTTTCACCAATTTTAGTCTTTCGGTGTGTTCTGGTGTCACCTGTTTTACCCTTTTCTGGTCTCATGCCTCACCTGGCCTCACAGTGTTTCACCCTTTTCTTGTCTCCCACGTTTCTGGTCTATTTTTTACCATCGTACCTTTTTGGTCTGCTCTCACCATTGCACGTTTCTGGTCTGCTTTCACCGTTGCACGTTTTTTGTTTGCTCACACCGTCGCACGTTTTTGTTCTGGTCTCACTTGCTCCAGGTCTGATCTGGTCTCACCTATTCTAGGTCTAGTTTGGTCTCATTTGATCTCACGTTTCCAGGTCTCACTTAGTCTCATCGTTCTGGTCAGGTATGGTCTCACTTGGTCTCACGTTTCAAGGTCTCACCTGGTCTTACGTTCTGGTCTGGTCTGGTTTCACCTATTCTCACGTTTCTAGGTCTCACTTGGTCTCATATTCTGGTCTGGTCTGGTCTTACCTAGTCTCACGTTTCTAGGTCTCACCTGGTCTCATGTTCTGGTTTGGTCTAGTCTCACCTGGTCTCATGTTTTCAAGTCTCACCTAGTCTCACGTTCTGGTTTGGTCTCACTCATTGCACACTTCACTAGTCTCACATCTTCTCTGGTCCTGATCTGCTCTCACGTCTCATAATTTCTAGGTCTGGTTTGCTCTAATGTCTCACCTTCTCTAAGTCTCACTATCTTACAGTGGCTACCATTTTCTGGTCTCACAGATTCTGGTCTGTATCCCCAATGTTTTTGGTGTCACTATTATCTCATTTCTCCTTTTTCTGGTTTGTATTTGTGTCCCCTTTATCTGGTGTGTGCATGTGCTGCTCTAAAAAGAGATAAATCTTGGTTTATATATTACCTTCCATGAAAATCCTAGTAGGGCTTACTTAAGCTACAGTGGATTTCCTTTCTTGCCCCTCCATGTGACTTCATATTACTATTCCATTCTTACATTAAATCTAGTTGATAACAATTACAACCCATACAAGGCTGTGGGAGCAACAATCTCCCCCTTTGTAATTATTGGCAACACTCACAAGAAAAGCATTATGCAGCAATTACTAACTCCTCCTTCCTTAACAGCTCCCCCTGCACTATTGCTTCTCTCCCCCTTTGCTAACAAACTACAAATCTAAAAAACCCACAAAGTAGAGATAGAGGATTCACTTGAACTTCAGGCTTGAGGGGGCATTTGCAGAGACAGACTCATTCTGTGCTTTTTAAACTGCTTTATGGACAGAGGTTTAGTTAGAATATCTGAAATTTGATCTTTAGTGCCAACATACTCCAACAGAATTTTGCCATATTCCACTTGATCCTTGATAAAGTGATACCATATGTCAATATGCTTGCTCCTTGAATGTTGAACTGGATTCTTGCTAAGATCAATTGCACTTTGATTATCACAAAGTACATTCACTAGTAACTTCACTTCAACATCCAATTCTGCCAATTGTCTTTGCATCCATATCACCTGAGTACATGCTACATAAGCAACCAGTCTTCTCTAATAATTGTCTTTTGTTTGTATGACATTCTTGTTAGTGGGTCTTGGAACTAGCTCCCATGTTTCATTCTTCTTAATTTGATCTAGCTCCACATTGATATGTCTTATGCAGCCTCCTCAACAGATTTAGGTTCAACTTATGAGAGTAAAGCAGTAGCTCCCACAATTTTTCTTCTTGTTGTAACTCCTGCTGATGGATCACCTATGATCTGATTTCCTTGATGAGCACTGGTCCATGTTTTCTTTGTCTTTCTCTCTTGAATAGTCTTAATTGCAAGAGAATCTCTTTCTTCATCTTCAGACTCACTTTTCTCTGAGTCTAAACTTACTTATTTTCCCTTTTCTTCATGTTGGTTTGATTCTTTATCTATCTTGAAGTCATCTTCTTCACTGTCCTCAGCTTCTCCATTATGCATTGTTTTCTAGTTTTCATCTATTCTCACATCACTAGAAGTGACCACTTTTCCCAGTTTATGTAGAAAAACTTTGTAACTTTTTGTCTTTGCTGAGTATCCCACAAAGATGCCTTCATCTAACCTAGCATGGAATTTTCCCAAGTTTTGCTCCTTGTTCTTCACAAAACATGGGTTGCCAAAAATTCTAAAATACTTAGCTATTGTCTTCTTCCTACTCTATAGCTCATATGGAGTCTTATCAGCATTGGGCCTTAGTAAACTTTATTTAGTAGGTGCACAGGTGGAAATGTTGGTTCTGTCCAAAATCTTGTGTGAAGCTTGGATTCCAGCAGTAGAGTTTTTGCCATTTCAACCACAACTTTATTTTTCCTCTTTACCACCCCGTTCTGTTGAGGTGTTGTTATTGCTGCCATCTGATGGTGAATTCCATGCTTCTCAAGGTAATCTTCAAAAGCTCCATTTGTGAATTCAGTGCCTTGATTTGACCTTAATACTTTGATCATTTTCAGCCAATCTTTTATATCTCTTGAAGCATTTCAAAACTTCTGACTTGTGTTTGAGGTGTATGATCCAGGTCCTTTTGGAATAATCATCAACAAACAAGATAAAGTACCTCTCACCATTCAACCCTTTTGTTCTCATCGGCCCACATAAATCAGTATGTATAATGTCAAGCATTGCTTCAGAACTGAACTCTTTGGTTTTATACTGCTTTCTGGCATGTTTTCCTTTAGAGCATAAGCAAATGTACTCTCTTTCTCTCTCTCTCGATCGGGAATGTCTCTGATTGCATAAGTAGTGGTTAGCTTCTTCATATTCTTCTGTATTAAGTGTCCCAGCCTCCTATGCCAGAGTTGGTTTTTTTCTTTTTTTTTGTAAGTAAACAGTTGTTTGTCTTGTCCTCATCAATTACATATAAATTTTCAGCTGTTATCTTCCCAACTGCAACAGTATTGCCTTTTTTACTCTTTACTTGGCAACTTATTTTTATGAATATCACTTCATGGTCTTTATTACATAGTTGGCTGACAGATACTAGATTATATCTAAGTCCTTTAACATGTAGAACATCTTTCAACTTTCCTTTTCTAATATTTACTGACCCCTGACCACTGATATTAAGTGAATCATCATTGCCAAACTTGACTTTACCTTTTTTTGACTTGTTCAGATTTGATAATTTACTCTTGTCTCCCATCATGTGAGAAGTGCATCCACTATTAAGGATCCACTGCTTATCCTTATTATCAGTCTTTAATGCAATTTTAGCTATATTAGCCACCTCCCTTTTAACTTTATATTCCTTCTTTTGAACTGGCTTGATGATAGCTTTCTCCTTTTTCTTAACTTTGACTATACCAATTGCTTTCACTGTGCCATTGAGTGCCTTCTCTTGCTTGGGGAGAAGTGTCATGCATCTCTTGACATTATGGCCATCCTACCACCTTTCATATTGTTCCAAGTCTGCCAATACAACAAACTTGTTCTTTGAAACCACTAGTTTGGGCTTCCACTAACAATCTTTGTCAGTGTGTCCTTGCTTTTTATAGTATGTGCAAGAACTCACGACAGGTGTTCTCCTCTGAATTTTATATTGTCTCCCCTTGTATTCAACATCATATCTTCTCAAGTTAGAGACATATACTAGCCTTCTCCACCAGTATTTTCTTGGCTTATGACCTCAAACTTCACAATAAAGACAGTAACCTTAAAACTGCCTTTTCATAGGTTTAATCACAACTTGTTTTCTTTTGTTCATTACTTGCTGTGTAGGTAAGGATGCTGGCTTCTTTGCTTGTGTGCCTTTCATTTCAGTCACCTTCTTCTCTTTCTTCTGTTCAATCGTAACCCTTTGCGAGCTGACTTTCTTTTCTTCATTTTTGTTTACAACCCTAGGTTGCTTCTTCAAATCTTCTTCATTTTCAGCTATCTTCTCTTGAGTCACAGCCTTCTCTTTCAACTTTTATGGCAAAGCCTCATTATCTTTAGGCAATGCAGCCTCAAATTGTTGCACTTTCTCTTTATTCTTCTTTTCTCTTGCAGAGCTCGTTTCTCCTGTCCTTTCAAGTTTTTGCAAGTTCTCTTCACTCTTTTTGAGTTGTTGCTGAAGTCTCAGCAACTCTATCTCCATTTCTTCAATTGTTGAAGTCCTTGAGCCTAGCTTTATAGTAAGATCTTTACATATTTTGATCTATTCTTCAAATTTTCTCTTCAAGTGAACATGTTCAACCCTTATTTCATCTTTTTGACTTTCTGCTTCCTCAATCTTTGCTTTAACTTATTTTATATGGGCCTCTAACCTTCTTATGGTTTTGCCCCTTTTGATTATCTCATTTAAAGCTGCTTCTAACTCAATTTCAAGATTTGGTTCTTCTTTATCAATCTCCTTTTCCTCTTTAGAGGTTGAACTACCACATTGAGCTAATGCCATAAAGGCATGCTCATCTGATGAGTCTACATCTTCCTCCTCATCTGCTTCTTTTGTCTGGCTCACATAACTCTTAAATAAGCCTCTCTTCTTCCTTTGTGGGTTAGCAGTCTTCTTGCTAGACTTCCTTGACTTGAATGATGGTCTTCTCCATTTTGAATTATACTCATCATCACCATCCTCATCTTCATCATCAAGTTTTACTTTGCACTGAGAAGCAAAGTGTCCAGTCTGCCCACAACGATAACATCTTAAAGACAATTGTCCTTTTCCCTTCTTAGACCTATTTTTGAATTTCCTTGTGAAGTAAGCCAACACTTTACCTTCACTTTCTTCCTTATCATCATCATCATTCTCATTGGATGATTCTTCCTCTTTTTTTATCTTCAAGTGTCTTATAGCTTTGAAAGCTGCATCTTTTGATAGCCTTGATGGTGAGGAGCTTTTAGTTGACTTTATTCTCACCTTATATGCAATGAGATTGCACTAGAGATCATGTAGTGACATAAAATTAAGATCTCTACTCTCCTCTATGGCTGCCACCTTTGAGGCAAAATTCTCAAAATTTTCTTCATAATAGATGAGTCCTTCTTGTTCTTCCCATGACTTCTAAGGTCGTTTATAGCATCCATAACCCTGGTGAAGAACTTTTAGACTATCTCATTCTTCTACATTTTGAGGGATTCATATCTCTCCTCGAAAACTTAAAGCTTGGCCTCCTTCATTCTGCCATCACCTTCATAGACCTTTTACAATTATCCCATATCTCCTTAGTAGATTTGCAATCCATAACTTTAGTATATTTAGCATTTGTCAATGCTGAAATGATGACATTTGAGGCCTTCCTATTGATCTCAAACTACCTTAATTCCTCTGGAGTTGGATCTCTGCCTTCTTTTAGAGGCTCAAAACCCTCTTATACAAATTTCACCACGTTTATGCCCATGGTTGCAAATGCCACCTGTATTCTCGCTCTCCACATATGGTATTTAGTTCCATTAAAGATTAGAACCTTCTTGCTGTAAGTAGTGCTGGTGTTGGTACCGACATCCATTTCTCAGTATGCTGAACAAGTTAAAATTTCTAAAACCTTTTAAACTAATACACCAAGCTGTTAAGCTTCAAACTAGTGAACCTGAACTCTAATACCAATTAAAGTTCCTAACTTTACCCTAGGATCTGCTAGTCTATAATACTATGAGGGGGGGTGAATCAGTATCACACCCCTTAAAAAAAACTTTGATAATTTAAGCCAAAAATGAACTCTTTCCCAGATTCAACTAAGGTAGTGGAAAAGGCCAGTATATGTCTCCAACTTGAGAAGATCTGATGCTGCATACAAGGGGAGACTATAAAATTTAATAGAGAACACTTATCGTGAGTTTTTTCACATATTGTAAAAAGTAAGGACACACTTACAAGGATTGTTGGTGGAAGCCCAAACCAGTGGTTTCAAAGAACAAGTTTGCTACATTGGCAGAATTGGAGCAATGTGAAAGGCGCAGGCAGGATGGCTATAATGCCAAGAGATGCATAACACTTCTCCCTGAGCAAGAGAAGGCACTCGATGGCACAGTGAAAATAATTGGTACAGTCAAAGCTGAGAAAAAGGAGAAAGCTATCTTCAAGCCAGTTCAAAAGAAGGAATATAAAGCTAAAAAAGAGGTGGCTAATATAACTGAAATTGCACTAAAGGTTGACTACAAGGATAAATAGTAGATCCTTGATAATGGATGCACTTCACATATGATAGGAGACAAGAGTAAATTATCAAAGTTGAACACGTCAAGAGAAGGCAGAGTCAAGTTTGGCAATGATGATTCACTCAACATCAATGGTCAAGGGTCAGTAAATATTGGAAAAGGAAAGTTGAAATATGTTTTGCATGTTGAAGGACTCAGATATAATCTAGCATTTGTCAGCCAACTATGCAATGAAGACCATAATGTGATATTCATAAAAACAGGGTAAAGAAGCCAATACTGTTGCAGCCGGGAAAAGAACAGTTGTAAATTTATATGTGATTGATGAGGATAAGACAAACAACTATTTACTTATAAAAGAAGAAGAAAATCAACTTTGACATAGGAGGTTGGGACACTTAACACAGAAGAACATAAGGAAGCTAAGTACTACTCATGCAATCAGAGACATTCTAGACCTCAAGAGAGAAGGGAGTCTGTCTGCTTAGCATGCTCTAAAGGAAAACAGGTCAAAAAGTAGTATAAGACCAAAGAGTTCAGTTCTAAAGCAGTGCTTGACATTTTACATAGTAATTTGTGCGGGCTGATGAGAACAAAAAGGTTGAATGGTAAGAGGACTTTATCTTATTTGTTGATGATTATTCTAGAAGGACCTATATCATGCACCTCAAACACAAAGCCAAAAGTTTTGAAATGCTTCAAGAGATACAAAAGATTGGCTAAACATAAGAGTGGAAAGAAGATCAAAGTATTGATGTCAGATCAAGGCATTGAATTTACAAGTGAAGTTTTAAAGATTACCTTGAGAAGCATGGTATTCACTATCATATGGTAATAGCAAAAAAGACCTCAATAGAAAGGGGTGGTAGAGAGGAAAAATAAAGCTATAGTTGAATAGCAAGGACTCTACTATTGGAATCCAAGATTCACACAAGATTTTGGATAGAAACAACATTTATAGTTGTGTACCTACTGAACAGAGTCTTATTAAAGCCCAATACTGATAAAACTCCATATGAGCTACGGAGTGGGAAGAAGACAATAGCCAAGTATCTTAGAATCTTTGGCAGCCCATGTTTTGTGAAGAACGAGGAGCAAAACTTGGGAAAATTCCACGTTAGGTCAAATGAAAGCATCTTTTGGGATACTCAGCAAAGAAAAATGGTTATAGAGTTTTTCTATATAAACTGGGAAAAGTAGTCACTTCCAGTGATGTGAGAATAGATAAAAACTGGAAAATAATGCATAATGGAGAAGCTGAGGACAGTGAAGAAGATGACTTCAAGATAGATAAAGAATTAAACCAACATGAAGAAGAGGGAAAAGAAGAAAGTTCAAACTCAAAGAAGAGTGAGTCTAAAGATGAAAAAATAGATTCTCTTGCAACTAAGACTGTGCTGGAGAGAAAGATAAAGTAAACATGGACTAGTGCTTATCAAGGAAATCAGATTATAGGTGACCCATCAGCAAGAGTTACAAGAAGAAGAAGAATTGTGGGAGCCACCATAAGATAGTGAAACATGTGAGAGCAAACCAAAAAGAGAGGATGTGAGACCTGGAGAAGGGATGATGTTATAGTAGACCAGACTTGGAAACTGTGAGATGTGAGAGCAGATCAGGACCAGAGAAGATGTGAGACTAGCGAAGTGTGCAATGGGTGAGACCAGCGAAGCATGAAACAAGTGAGACTAGACTTGAAAACGGTGAAACGTGAGACCTAGAGCAGGTGAGACGTGAGACTAGATCAGGTGGAACGTGAGACCAAACTAGGTTAGACGTGAGATTAGGTGAGACTAGACTAGAATGGTGAGACCAGGTGAGACTTAGAAATGTGAGACTATGTGAGACCAAACCAGAACGGTGAGACCTGGAAACGTGAGACTAGGTGAGACCAGAAAGGAGGGAAACAGGTGACACCAAAACACACCGAAAGACCAGAATTAGTGAGACTAAAAAAGAGGGAAATGGGTGACACCAAAACACACTGGAAGACCAAAATTAGTGAAACCAAAAAAGAGGAACATGGGTTACACCAGAACACATTGGAAGACCAGAATTGGTGAGACCAGAAAAGAGGGAAACGGGTGACACCGGAACACACCAAAAGACTAGAATCGGTGAGACTAGAAACGGGTAAGACCAAAAAAGGATGAAATGCATGAGACCTTGAGAAGGTGAGATGGTGAAACTAGGAAATGGGTGAGACAGTAAGACCAAGAGTTGTATAAGATAACCTAAAGAAGAAATTCAGTGAAGCATTTGAGAGAACTCAACATATTTTCAAATTTCTTCAAGAGAGGTTAGAGAGTGTTTTAGTGATCTTCCAAGCGATAGTGAAGCAGCCTATTCAAATCAAACAGAGGCAAGACAAGCTAGATGAAGGATAAACACAGCAAGTGACACTCTTTGTATTGTATTTGCTTCATATTTGCAATAGTGAAAGGAGCAAAAGATTAAGACATCTATTGTAACTACATTGCAATCATAGGGAATACCACACTGGTATTCTTAAGCATAGTTGATTGTCTCAGTAGAGGAAGAAACTTTACCACCGTGGAGTACGTCACATTGACGGAACCACGTAAATCTCTTGTGTCCTTACTTTGAATTTACATTTTGTGTTTTGAATTAAGTTGTGAACACAGGTTAATAATTATCAAACCCATAACCTAAAGAAGACCTAATCAAGAATAGCTAATCTTTCTAATAGGTGAGGTGTCTAAAAGATAACTTTAGAGACTATTGTGATTAGTAGGTAACAATAGATCTACCTTAGTTGAATCTGAGAAAGAGTTCGCTTTTGAGAAGAGCTTGAACTTGTTCACATACTTGCATATTAACGAGAGTTAAAGTATTAAAGAAGTATAATACTTTGGCTTAAATTATCAGAGTTTTTTTAAAGGGTATGATACTGATTCACCTCTCTCTTAGTATCAAAAACTAGTAGATCTTAGGGTGAAGTTAGGAACTTTAGAAACATTCAAACAGAATTAGGCCAATTCCTTAGGAATCATATTTTCCAAAAATGTGTCAGCTTGTTCATACCAACAACTAGAGGCCATGATCTGAGGTTGGTAGCTAAAGGCTTGTAACACCATTTTATGCACTAGAACTCCTGAAGCTAAGAGCTCTTTTGGCAGCTTAAAGATACATTCCTAAGGGCCATCAAACAAAATCACGTCAGCAGCCTAACCCTTTCAGCAGACAAGTGAAAAAAGCAATCTCAAAAAATGTGAAACTTATAAGAAAAACAAGTGCAAGCAATAAATTTGGAAAAACATACAACGCAATAGTCAACTTAAATAAGGATGGTTTATAGCCATTTAATGATTTGCTTATATTCTAATTGATTAGTTATGTTTTCATTCATTATTATGCTTCTATTGGAATTAAACAACTCAAATATGGTGACTTGTTTGAGGGATGAGATTTTTCTTCAATCAATCATGCAATGAATTTGCAATTTGATTAAATTTAAAAATAATTTAGAATTAGAAGAAAACATAGGAGTTGGGGTTTATCTATAATCTTATTAACGAATTTTTCTAAAAATATAAAGGCTTTCCGTATGGGACTATTATTCGTTGGGAAATATAATAACCAAGAAACTAAACTTTAGTTTGGAAAAAGGAGACCTTGGATTGTGAGATCACCAAACTATTTTGTTTAATGACGACAAAAAATGTATTAAAAAATTTGAAATATTATTGAAGAAAATTTGAAAAACCAAATACATAATCTATATAAATATAATGGCCTCTATTTCTCTTGGTATCAAAGCTATTTTGTGTTGCATTAAGTATTTTTGTATATTATCTTTTATTTACAATTTCACTATATTAAAATAATATATTTTAAAGTTCTTTTACCTTGAATTCTTTGTTATTAAGCCTTTTGTGTTGGTTTGGGCAATTCGAAACCATACAAGACTCTTAGATTGTAGGAGATATCTTATTTTGATTTTAAACTTATAAAAATAAACTTAATACTATATAACATTACATTCTGTTTCATTTCATTTACCTTTAAAAATTCATAAACCCATATGATAACCAATAGTGAGGAGATTGCTATGGAAGATATCTTAAAGGGTATTGATGATTGGGATATCTTGAAAGCCTAAAAAGAACAAATTTATAAACTTTCAAAATACTTAAAATAGATTTTATCATCAAAACTAAAGAATGAGACATTCAGCTTATAACATCTTTTTCTTTCCCAAAAATCTTTGTAACGCCATAAAAATAAACAATACAAATATATACATGTAGGATTTGTACAAGTAGGGGTTTAAACATCTTACCAAGGAAGGATTAAATGCATCTATCCTTATTGTCCTAAAAAATGTTAGATTTATAAATTTTGAGGACTCTATTGTGTTCTATATAATCAAATTTCTATAACAAACCAATATCTTTTAATTGTTATCCAAACCTTATTGTTTCTTTAAGTAATAGAAATATTCTATAAAGATTTCCAAAATAAACCAACATTATGTTGAAAAGGTTATTTTAACCATTAACTAAACAATCTACAAGTTCAAAGTTTTCGAAAAAGGCCTTTAAGATATCCACCATTGACTTAAAACAAGTTAACCTTTCTTTTACAATAAACTTTCCTTACAAATAGCCACTGAGATTTTCTATCCAAATTTATTAAATACCTTCTTACAAAATGCAAATTATAATATAACCATTTTTAATATCATATATGTTAACCCTACATTACAATCTTCCCAACATCGCCCACTTCATTAGCCACCATAGAAAACATTTCAAATGAATTACATATTTTAGAAAAAGATTTTTAAGTTAACAAGGAATATTCACATAATGATTTTTATGCATCTTATAACATTGAAAAAAATATAAGATTTTTTAAAACCATTTTACAAGAAGATTATAAAATCCAAACTTGTTTTTATGATTTTATTTTTAAACATAATGCCCATATTTTATTTTTTTAATCATTTTGTAATCTATACATCTAAAAATAATGTTTTATAATATTTTCAAAATTTTACAAATCCTGTTATTATAATAAGCAAACCTAAGGTATGGATAACTTTTGATCGCAAAACCATAGAAACAAAACATTACCTATTAGATAACTCAAACTAACCCATTAACAAAACATAGTAAAATTAATGCCTTCCTTTAAGTTTCAGTAAGCTTTGACACTTACAAAAACCCTATTTTCAAACCATATTAATTTTTAAAACCATCTTAGCACAAATCAGTTAAGGAATAATTAACGTAAACTCTAGAAACTTATCTTACAAATCTCAAATCATCATCTTCAAAATCACATTCAAAAAATGTCAATACAATTAGAAAAAATTTAGATAAAATAGCTTTTTGAATAGATGAAGCCTAAATAAATCATCTATTTTAGCCAAATTTATATTTAGACTTATAACTCCAGACTTAGATGTCAAAAGTAGACCAAATACACTAGCCTAATATAAATTCAATACCTTTTCTATTTATAAATGAAATATAGATGACATTTTTTAATATAACATCTTTAACCTTTTACAACAAATTACTATGGTCGTAAATGCCTACAAAATTCAATACCAAACGTTCGATAAACCTGTTGTTGAACATTGTAGGATTTTTAGGATAATTGAAAGAATAGTGAGATTACCACTTTACATACAAACAATGATTATAGATTATAAAATTTATCAAAATTACAGATAATGAAGTTCTTATCCTTGATTCCTTAGGAAACCTTATCAACAATAATGTAACATGTCTCATTTTGTTAATCTCTTTACATTTCATGGGAGTCCTTTAACACTTTAAGGATAAATATGTCAAATTACTCAGCCTTAGATGTACAAAACTTAGTAATTTCTAAAATTACAAAACTACTTTTCTTATTAGAATCATGCTTAAGGAATATTCAAATCAACTTTTTTGGAAAGAAAAATTCCATGTAGAACTCCTTACACTTCTAAGAGAAAGAGTCAGAAACATCTTAAAAACTACATACAAAACCATATCCTTTATAATCAATTAACCTATAAAGAACTAATTAGTTTTACCTAAAAAGAAGGATTCAAAATCTACTAAGACATTAAGCCCCAAAAGCACCTCAAATAGGAAATGAAATAATTCTACTTTGAAGTAAAAACTTTTTGTTAATAGTGTGACCTTAGTTTTTTGAAACTTAAGCATTTTACAAACAAAATTAAACCCCTACTTTAAAATAGCAAACTAAAAAAATCACAATCTTTATTACCAAGTGGAAAACTCTTCCTATAAAGAAATAAAAAATGATATCACCTAATATTAGTGTAAAAAGAAAGGACACATTTCCAAATATTGTAAAATCAACTATAGGATACATGAATTACAATTAGAAAAAGAAATTACTATAGAATTAAAAGTCCTTATTCTTTAAACCTTTTGCATTGAATCTAGCACTCCTAAACTTTTAGATACAAAGCCATTCTAAATAAATAAACTTCAAACCTCCCCATTAGAAATTGAATCACAATCAAAGCAAATCAATATGCTAAATAGAGGATAAGAATTTATTCTTGATATTATCAAGAATATTTTTGACTTTGCCTTATGAAAGGTTTACATAAACAAATTTTTGAAAAATTTGAAGGACAAGACAACTCTTCAAACCCCTCATTAATTAGTAAAACACCTTATGATCATATCACAATCTTGGTAAACAAACTTTCAAAAAGTTCATATGCACTATTTAAGACTTACAAACAAAAATCAAAATCATTAAAACAGAACTTAAAAAAATTAAATAAAAATAACAAAAAGATGAAGAAATTCTGTATCTTCTTCTTATGAAACACATGGAAACTAAAGAAACTAAAAATATGAAAAACCTAAAACCTAACCCAAAAGATCCTAACAACCTTGAAAACGTTTTTTTTTTAAAGAAAAAAAAGAAAATCACTTATAATTTCTTTTTGCCCTAAACAAGTTACTTCCAAGAAGTTTTTGATCAAGGTCACCCTTATCTTTTCAAAAGATTTCAAATTTGATACTATAACTTTATTTGATACAAGAACAAATTTAAACTGTATTAAACAAGGAATAGTACCACAGAAATTTAGAAACCACAAATAAACAACTGACAACAACCAATAATTCTAAAATGAACATCACCAACAAAATTGTTGCTTTCATTCAAAACCATAATTTTCAAATAGAAACCTTTTTTGTCCTAGTTGGAAACATGCATCATATTGTTGTATTAGGAATACCATTTATAAACCTAATTACGTGTACTATTAGTTATGATGTATTTCTTTCAAAATTAAATCCCAAAGACTTATCTTTCCTTTTATTAAAAGACCAAAAGCATAAGCTGATAATCTCATAAAAGCCCACTTTATTTATTAGAATAAGGTTTACACGTTATTCCTAATTTTGCTATAACCTTTCTTATTTAGAAAAACAAAACAAAAACAAAAACATCTTTATTATTTACAAAATGATGTTTATTTACCAAAAAAAAAAAAATCCAATAACATTTACAAGATCCAAAGATTAATTTTAGCAAAACATAAACATCTTTCTTATTTACAGAATGATGTTTATTTACAAAAAAAAAAAAGAAAAAATCCAACAACATTTACAAGATCCAAAGATCAAATAAAAAATTTGTTTGTTCCAAAATTGTATCCAAAAGGAATTTTGCTATAACCTTTTCAATGTTTTTAAAAATAAAAAATAGTATATAGTTAACTTACCCTATAAACCTAATTTTGATGAGAAAAAAATTCTTATAAAAGCTAGACCTATCTAAGTGAATGAAGAACTAGAAAACCATTGTGGGTGAAAAATTTAGTATTTAGAATAAATAAACGTAATTTCCAAATCTAAGTCCTCTTAATCTTGTGCAGCATTTTAAGTGAAAATATAATTTAAAAAGTAATGTGGTATGTTTAAATTAGTTATCAATTATAAACCTTTGAATAAAGCCATAAAATGCATTAGATACCTTATTCTAAATAGAAAAGATTTGTTAAAAAGGCTACATTCTATTTTTTTATCTTTTTTAAATTTGATGTAAAATTAAGATTTTAGCAAATTTAGATTCATCCAAAAGATAGATACAAAATAGCATTTACAATTTCATTTGGTCAATATGAATGAAATGTTATGCCTTTTGGATTGAAAAATGTCGCTATAGAATTTCAACCAATCATGAATGATATTTTTCAACTTTACTCATACATTTAAATATATTTTTTGCCATCACAAAATAAAATGGTATGGTGATCTAAAAATCCAAGATCTCTTTCTTTCTAACCAAAGTTTAATTTCTTGGCCAATAGATTTCTCAAGGAGCAATTATTCCCATAAAGAAAGAATTAATAATTGTAAAAAAATTCTCTAATAGGATTATAGACAAACTTTAGTTTTATCATTTTCTTAAAAGTCTATACTAAGAAGGAATAAAAATAAACAAAAATTTAAAACTAAAATAAAAACCAAAAAATAAATATGTGGAAGAAATGTAACAAAAGAATTACTTATAATAAAAAAATTTATTGATCTAAAATACTTACAATGATTTGTAAGAGATATAAAAGAAGAAAAGGATACAGAGAAGGTTTTCTAAGGGAAAGGATATAATATTTGAAAAATAGATGAGAGAGTACAATATTTAAAAGGGGAAAATATATGAGAGAATATTGAGCTTTCAATTAATGCCCCCTTTTATTCTTTTACTTGTATTTATAGTTAAAGGATGCCTTCTGTTGTTAGTCATAAGTAAGAAATCCTTGAAAAACAATTTGCAGTTAGTCATAGGTCAAGAATCTCTAAATATTGGTCAAAAATCTCTAAAAAGTGATTTGCAATTAAGTTAGGAATCTTAGTAAAGTGGTTTATAGTTGATCATAAGTTAAAAATTTCTTAAAAAAGTTCAACCTTATATTGAAGCTATCAATCATCGAAAGTAATTTTGTCATTTTATGGAAAATTTTTTTTTTACTTAATTAGAGAAAAGACACCTAAATAGTCATCTATAGTTTCATTTTAAAGGTCAATTATTGGTTCACTTGACTAAGATGTAGCTTGAAACAATTTTATTTTACTTTGTAATAGCTGCTACATTATTTTGTACTATTCTTTTTTAGTTTGGGCTACTGCCAATAGGTTAAAAGTATGAGATTTTTATGCTAAAATGGTAGAATTTAAGGCTAAACTTATAAAGTTTATTGGATTTCCTTAAGTCATTTTTCAACAATAGATTTGGAAAGTTTCCAAAAGAAATAAAAAAAAGAATAAATAGAAATAGAAAAAAATTAAGAATAGAACAATAAATATTTTGAAGAAATGTAATAAAGGAATTATTAGTAATAAAGAAAATTTTATTAGTGTAAAATGCTTACAAGGATTTGTAAGAGATATAAAAGAATAAAAGGATACAGATGAGGTTTTTTAAAGGAAAAAAGTTAATATTTGAAAGGGAGATAAAAGGGTACAATGTTTAAAAGGGAAAAATATATGTGAGAATGATAAGCTTTCAACTAATGCCTTTTTTTGTTCTTTTACTTGTATTTATAGTTGGAGGATGCCTTCTGTTGTTGGTTATAAAAAATAAAATCTTTGAAATATTATTTGTAGCTGGTCATAGGTTAAGAATCTCTAAAAAGTGATTATGAATCTTTAAAATGTGATTTGCATTCAATCATAAGTCAGAAATCTCTCTAAAGTGGTCTATAATTAGTCACACATTAGAAATCTCTAAATAGTGGTTCTGTCATATAACTAAGTTGTTAGTAATTAAAAGTAATTTTGTCATTTTATGGGAATTTTTTTTACTTAATTAGAGAGAAGACATCAAAGTAGTCATCCTCATTTTCATTTTAAAGGTCAATTATTTATTCACTTGACTTAGATGTAGCTTAAAACAATGTTGCTTTATTTTGTAATAATTGCCATATTATTTTGTAATATTCTTTTCTAATTTGGGCTACTGAGAATAGGGAAAAAGATTTTTATTCCAGAAAGGTAGCATTTTGAGGCTAGACTTGTAAGCATCGATGGATTTCCTCAAGCCAATTTTCAACAACAAATTTGGAAAATTTCTAAAAGAAATAAAAACAAAAGAAATAGAAATATAAAAAATTAAAAATAGAAAAATAAATATTGTAAAGACATGTAATAAATGAATTATTTGTAATAAAGAAATTTCTATTAGTCTAAAATATTTACAAGAATTAATAAAGATATAAAAGAAAAAGAGAATACAGAGGAGGTTTTTTAAGGGATATGAGATAATATTTAAAAGATAAAGAGAAGGTATAGTATTTGAGAGGGGAAAACATATAAAAGGATGATGAGTTTTCAACTAATGCCCCATTCTATTCTTTTATTTGTATTTATAATTAGAGGAAACCATTTTTTGTTAGTCACGAGTAAGAAATCCTTGAAAAATAATTTATAGGTAGTATGGGTTAAGAATCTCTAAAAAGTGGTTAGGAATCTCTAAAATGTGATTTGCAATTGGTCATAGGTCAGGAATATCTATCAAGTGGTCTACATTTGGTCACAAGTTAGAAATTTTTTAAAGTGGTTCTGTCTTATAGTGAAGTTGTCAGTCATCGGAAGTAATTTTGTTATTTTATGGAACTTTTTATACTTAATTAGAGAAAAGACACTTAAGTAGTCATTCTTATTTTTATTTCAAAAGGTCAATTATTGGTTCATTTAACTCAAATGTAGTTCAAAACAATGTTGTTTTACTTTGTAATAGCCATTACATTATTTTTAATATTCTTTTTTAGTTTAGGCAACTACTAATAAGGTAGAAGTATGAGATTTTTATTTCGAAAGGTGGTATTTTGATGCTAGACTTGTCAAGGTTGTTGGATTTCCTTGAGTTATTTTTTAACAGCAAATTTTGAATGTTTCCAAAAGAAATAAAAATAAAAAAATAAATAGTTGGAAGAAATGTAATAAAGGAATTATTTGTACTAGAGAAATTTTTATTAGTCTAAAATGCTTATAGGAATTTATAGGAGATGTAAAAGAAAAAGAGGATGCAAAAAACATTTTTTAATGAAAAGGAGATAATATTTGAAAGAAGGATGAAAGGGTACAATATTTGAAAGGAGAAAATATATGATAAAATGATAAGTTTTCAACTAATGCCCTTTTCTATTATTTTACTCATATTTATAGTTAAAGGATGTCTTCTATTGTTAGTTACGAGTAAGATATCATTAAAAAATAATTTACAGCGGGTCATAGGTCAAGAATTCCTTAAAAGTGATTTGCAATTGATCATAAGTCAGGAATCTCTCTAAAATGGTTTATAATTGGTCACATATTAGACATCTTTGAACAGTGGTTCTATCTTATAGTGAAGTTATTTGTTATCAAAAGTAATTTTGTTATTTATGGGAATTTGTTTTACTTAATTAGAGAGAAGACACTAAAGTAATTGTCCTTATTTTTATTTTAGAGGTTAATTATTTGTTCACTTGACTTAAATGTAGCTTGAAACAATGTTGTTTTACTTTATAATAACTACTAAATTATTTTGTCATATTCTTATTTATTTTAGGTTACTACTAATAAGGTAAAAATATGAGATTTTTATGCCAAAAAGGTAGTATTTTGGGTTTAAACTTGTAAGAGTTATTGGATTTCCTTTAGTCATTTTTCAATAGTAAATTTCTAAGGTTTGTAAAAGAAATAAAAATAGAAGAAATAGAAATAAAAAGAAACTAAAATAGAAAAATAAATATTTAGAAGAGATGTAATAAAGGAATTATTTATAATAAAGAAATTTTTATTGATTTGAAATACTTAAAAGGATTTGTAGAAAATATAAAAGAAAAGGTTATAAAGGAGGTTTTCTAAGGGAAAAGAGATAATATTTGAAAGAGAAAGGAAATGGTACAATATTTGAAAAGGGAAAATATATAAGAGAATGAAATGTTAGTCACAAGTAAGAAATCCTTGAAAAGCAATTTCTAGCTAGTCATAAATCAGGAATCTCTAAAAAGTTATTTTGTAATATTCTTTTTTAGTTTAAGCTACTACCAATAAAGTAGAAGTATGAGATTTTTATGCTAAAAAGGTAATATTTTGAGTTTAGAATTATAAGGGTTACTGGATTTCCTTAAGCCATTTTTCAACAACAAATTTGGAAAGTTTCCAAAAGTAAGAAAAATGAAAGAAATATAAATAAAAAGAAATTAAAATAAAAAAATAAATATTTAGAAGAAATGTAATAAAAGAGTTATTTTTAATAGGGAAATTTTTATTAATCTAAAATACTTACCATAATGTTGTTCCCACAGCTTTGTATAGGTTGTAATTGTTGTCAATTAGGTTTAAGTATGCAAGAAAGTAAAACCACATGAAAGGGTAAGAAGGTAAAAGCCACATGAAGGGACAAGAACGTAAAAGCCACATGGAAGGGCAAGACAGTAAATTCATCCTATTAGGGTTATATGAGGGAGTATATAAAGGCTAACATAAGAAAAGCACAGTGCAACCGTCGTCAGAAGAAGGAGAGGTCAGAAAATTGAGCAAATCGACAGAAGGAGAGAGAAACCCATCGGCCAAAACACAAGAGAGAGAAAATATAGCTATCGGAAGAGAGAGAAAACAAAGTCGTCGTCGGAAGAAGGAGAGGTCGACAAATTGAGCAAATCGGAGCAAACTAGCAGAAAGAGAGAGAAACCTAACGGCCAAAACAGATGGTTGGCAAAGATGGAGAAATGACTAAAAGGGGCTAGATGACTGGATAGCAGATCAGAAGAGTGAAACAGCAAAATCCTATTCGGCCAACCAAGACCATTGTTGGCAAAACAGAGGAAAAGGGAGACAACTAAAGACAACCAAGAAGTGAGAAAAATGGCAAGTACACCATCGAGAGAGCAGAATGGCAAAAGAAAAGGGAGCTAGATGGTAAAACGAAGAGTAGACGATAAGGAGACAACACGGTAAAGAGGTGGACGGCAAAACTAGTCGACGACAAAATAGAGTGGACGGTGAGAGAGATCTAACTAGACGAAGAGAGAGAGATCGTCGACAAAACATGAGAGAAAGAGAGAAAAGTTGAGACAGCTGTTGGAAGAGAGAGAAAAGAGGTATACGGCCAGAACAGAGGAGTCGAGAAGAAGGTGAGAAAAAGAAATCTGACTACCAAATAGGGAAGGAGAGAAAAACCAGATACGACCAGAATAGAGGGATGGACGACCGATGAACAATGATCGATGAAAAAGGGGGAAAATCTGATACGACCAAAGGAGTTGTGAAACAGAGAAGGGCAAACCAGAAACATACGTGAGGTGAGTCATGAGACAATGAGATCGTGAAATAGGGGACGAGTGAGACCATGAAACGGTGAAAGCAGGAGTTGTGTGAAACAACGTAGAGAAGGAATTCGGCAAAGCATTTAAAAGGATTCAATGTATTTCCAGATTTCTTCAAGAGAGGTTAGAAAATGTTGGGGTAAACTTTTAAGCGATAATGGAGCAACCGTTCAATTCAACAAAGGCAAGACAAGCTAGAAGAAGGGTAGACACAGTAAGTGACACTCTTTGTATTGTACTTACTTTGTAATTATAATATTGAAAGGAGGAGAGGATTAAGACATCCATTATAATTGAAATTCTTAAGTATAGTGGATAGTCTCGGTAAGGGAGAGTCCCTTTCATCATGGATGTACGTCACATTGACAGAACCACCACGTAAATCTCGTGTGTCCTTAATTTGCTTTACGTTCTGTGATTTGAATTGAGTTGTGCATGCAGCTAAAGTATCAGTTAACCCATAACCTGACGAAGACTTAAAAAAAACATCCAATTTGTCTATTAGGCAAGGTGTCTAAAAGGTGACTTTGGGGACTACTATGATTAGTAGGTAGCAATAGATCCACCTTAGTCGAGTCTGAGAAAAAGTTTGCTTTTAAGAAGAGATAGAAGTTGTTCACTTACCTACTAATTGCGAATTATGGTAACATTGATTCACCCACCCTCTCAGTATCACAAAGTAGTAGATCCTAGGGAGAAGTCGAAACTTCAATTGGTATCAAAACATAGGTTCACCAGGATAAAGCTTAACAGCTTGGTGTACTAGTTGGAAGAGCTCCATAAGTTTTTAACTTGTTTAGCATACTGAGACATAGACACCGGTACTAGCACTAACACATTTACAGCAAGAAGGTTCCAATGTTCAACAGAACCAACTACCATATGTGGAGAGCAAGAATGCAAGTGGCATTTTTAACCATGGGCATGAACATGGTAAAATGCGTATAGGAGGGTTTTATGGCTCCAGACGAAGGTAAAGACCCAACCTCAAAGGAGTTAAGGCAGTTTGAGATAAATAGGAAGGTCTCAAAAGTCATCATTTTAGCATTGATAAATGTTGAGTATGTTAAAGTTATGGACTACAAATCTGCCAAGGAGATATGAGACAAATTGTAAAAAGTCTATAAAGGTGATGGCAGAATAAAGGAGGCTAAGCTTTTAGTGTTCAAGGAGAGATATGAATCTCTCAGAATGCAGAAGAATGAGACAGTTCAAGAGTTCTTCACCAGGGTTATTGACGCTGTAAACGACACAAGAAGTCATGGGAAGAACAAGGACTCATCGATTGTGAAGAAAATTCTAAGAATTCTACTTGAGAGGATTGCCTTTAAGGTAACAGCCATAGAGGAGAGTAGAGATCTTAATTCTATGTCTTTGCATGATCTCCAGTGCAATCTTATTGCATATGAGATGAGAATAAAGTCAACTGAAAGCTCTGTAATAATGAAGGTATCAAAGGAGGCAACTTTTAAAGCCATGAAACACTTGAAGATAAAAGAAGTGGAATAATCATCCAGTAAGGATGATGATGATGAGAAGGAAGAAAGTGAAGGTAAAGTATTGGCTTACTTTATAAGGAAACTCAAAAGGGGGTCTAAGAAGGGAAAAGGAAAATTATCCTTGAGATGTTATCATTGTGAGTAGACTGAACACTTTGCTTCTCAGTGCAAAGTGAAATTTGATGATGAAGATGAGGATGGTGATCATGAGCAGAATTTAAGATGGAGAAGATCATCATTCAAATCAAAGAAGTCCAACAAGAAGACTGCCAACCCATAAAAGAAGAAGAGAGGCTCATTCAAGAGTTATGTGAGTCAAACAAAAGAAGCTGATGACGAGGAAGATTAAGACTCATCAGATAAGCATGCCTTTATGGCATCAGCTCAAGGTGGTAATTCAACCTCTGAAGAGGAAGAAGAGGTTGATGAAGAAGAGCCAGATCTTGAAGCTGAGCTGGAAGCAGCTTTAAAGGAGATAATCAGAAGGGGCAGAACCATATGAAGGTTGGAGGCCCATATTAAACAAGTTGAAGCAATGTCAGAGGAAGTTGAAAGTCAAAAGGAAGAAATAAGGGCTGAGCATATTGACTTGAAGAGAAGATTTGAGGAACATATCAAAATATGTGAAGACCTTACAATATAGCTTGGTTTAAGGGCTTTAAAAATTGAAAAAATGGAGAAAGAGTTGCTTAAACATCAATAACAACTCAAAAGTAGCAAAGAGAACTTGCAAAAGCTTGAAATGATAGGAGAAATGTTGTTCCCACAGCCTTGTATGGGTTATAATTGTTATTAACTAGGTTTAAGTGTGAAAGAAAGTAAAGCCACATAGAAGAGTTAGAACGTAAAAGCCACATGAAAGGACAAGAACATAAAAGTCATATTGAAAGGCAAGACAGTAAATTTGCTATAAGTAAGCCCTATTAACATTTCATGGAAGAAAGTATATAGAGACCTTGGAAGACAAAATTAGGGTAAGGCCAACACAATTGAATATTCGGCAAAACACCAAACCCTACACCGAAGAACACCACCAACAAAAAGAAAAAAAGAGAAATTGTGCAAGCAAAGAGAGTAGTCGGCCAAAACCTAGTGCAAACGGAAACCACAAAATGTTGGAAGAGTGGAGTTGGCCAACAACTAGAGAGAGAAACCGTTAAACACCACCTGAAAAAGAGAGAAATTTAGCGATAAGGGAGAGAAATTTGGCTAGACAGCAAGAGAGAGAGAAATGGACGTCATGGCTGGACGGTAAGAGAAAAAGCACGACACGGCAAGAGAGAGAAATGGTCGAAGGCAAAATAGAGTGGAAGATTAATGGAAAACAAATAGAGATGATCGAAGAGGGGTGGACGAAGAGAGAGAGACTATCAGCAGAAAAATAGAGAAAACCAGGACGGCCAAAAATCAAATTTGGGGGTTGAACGAAGAACAAAGGTTGAGAGAGAGAAAAAGAAGGGAACGTCAAAATGATACAAAAATAGGGAAAGCGGCCAAAGGGGAGAAGGAACAGCTGGACGGCAGAATAGGGGAAGGAGAGAAAAATCTGATATGACCAAAATTGGGGTGGACGACAAAGGAAAAGGGAGCTAGACGACATAACGAAGAGTAGATGGTGTGAGACCAGAATTTGCGTCGGCGTGAGACTAGAATGTGAGACGGCGTAAGAGTAGAATGTGCATCGACGTGAGACTAGAAATGTGAGACAAGTCATGAGACAAGGAGACAGGTGAGACCATGAGACGATGAAAGAAGGAGCTGTGTGAAACAACATAGAGAAGAAATTCGACGAAGCATTGAATGAACTCAACGTATTTCCAGATTTCTTCAAGAGAGGTTAGAGAGCATTGTAGTGAACTTCTAAGTGGCAGTGGAGCAGCCTTTGAATTCAACAGAAGTAAGACAAGTTAGAAGAAGGGTAGACACAGTAAGTGACACTTTTTGTATTGTACTTGCTTTGTAATTACAATATTGAAAGGAGCAGAGGATTAAGACATCCATTATAACTGAAATTCTCAAGGATAGTGGATAGTTTCAGTAAGGGAGAGTCCCTACCACCGTGGATGTACGTCATGTTGACAGAACCACGTAAATCTTGTGTGTCCTTAATTTGCTTTACATTCTGTGATTTGAATTGAGTTGTAAATGCAGCTAAAGTATCATTTAACCCATAACCTAACAAAGACCTAAACTAGAACATCCAAATTATCTATTAGGCAAGGTGTATGAAAGGTGACTTTAGGTATTATTGTAATTAGAAGGTAGCAATAGATCTACCTTAGTCGAGTTTGAGAAAGAGTTTGTTCTTAAGAAGAGGTTAAAGTTGTTCACTTACCTGCGAATTGCGAATTGTGGTGATACTGATTCACCCCTCTCTTAGTATCACAAACTAGTAAATCCTAGGGAGAAGTCGAGAAATTTAATTGGTATCAAAGCACAGGTTCACTAGTTTGAAACTTAACAACTTGGTGTACTACTTTGAAGGGATCTAGAAGTTTGACTTGTTCAACATACTAAGAAATGGAAGTCGGTACCAGCACTAGCACCACTTACAGCAGGAAGGTTTCAATCTTTAACGAAACCAACTACCATATGTGGAGAGAAAGAATGCAAGTGGTATTTGCAACCATGGGCATAAACATGGTGAAATGCATACAGGAGGGTTTTGTGGCTCTAGAAGAAGGTAATGACCTAACCCCAGAGGAGTTAAGGCAGTTTGAGATAAATGGGAAGGCCTGGAATGTCATCATTTCAGCATTGACAGATGTTGAGTATGCTAAAGTTATGGACTGCAAATCTGCCAAGGAGATATGGGACAGATTGTAGAAAGTCTATGAAGGTGATGGTAGAATGAAGGAGGATAAGCTTCAAGTCTTCAAGGAGAGATATGAATCTCTCAGAATGTAGAAGAATGAGACAATTCAAAAGTTCTTCACCAGGGTTATTGACACTATAAACAACCTGAGAAGTCATGGGAAGAACAAGAAGAACTCATTGATTGTGAAGAAAATTCTGAGAATTTTGCATAAGAGGTTTGAATCAAAGGTAGCAGCCATAAAGGAGAGTAGAAATCTCAATTCTATGACTCTGTATGATCTCTAGTGCAATCTCATTGCATATGAGATAAGGATAAAGTCAGTTGAAAGCTTTATAACAACGAAGGTATCAAAGGAGGCAGCTTTCAAAGTTATGAAGCACTTGAAGATAAAAGAAGAGGAAGAATTATCCAGTGACGATGATGATAATGATGATGAGGAGGAGGAGGAGGAAGAAAGTGAAGGTGAAGTATTGGCTTACTTCATAAGGAAATTCAAAAAGGGGTCTAAGAAGGGAAAAGGACAATTATCCTTAAGATGTTATTGTTATGGGTAGACTGGACACTTTACTTCTTAGTGCAAAGTGAAACTTGGTGATGAAGATAAGGATGGTGATGATGAGCAAAATTCAAGATGGAGAAGATCATCATTCAAATCAAGACTGCCAACCCATAAGAGAAGAAGAGAGACTCATTCAAGAGTTATGTGAGTCAGATAAAAGAAGCTGATGAGAAGAAAGATGAAGACTTATCAGGTGAGCATGCCTTAATGGCATCAGCTCAAGATGGTAGTTCAACCTCTGAAGAGGAAGAGGAGGTTGATGAAGAAGAACCAGATCTTGAAGTTGAGTTAGAAGCAACTTCAAAAGAGATAATCAAAAAGGGCAAAATCATAAGAAGGTTAGAGGCCCATATAAAACAAGTTGAAGCAAAGTCTGAGGAAGCTAAAAGTCAAAAGGATGAAATAAGGGCTGAACATATTGACTTGAAGATAAGATTTGAAGAATGGATCAAAATGTGTGAAAACCTTACTATAGAACTTGGCTCAAGGACTTCAATAATTGAAGAAATGAAGATAGAGTTGCTGAAACTTTAGCAATAACTCAGAAAGAGGGAGGAGAACTTGCAGAAGGTTAAAGTGGTAAGAGTAACAAGCTTTGCAAGAGAAAAGAAGAATGGGACTTTGCCACAAAAGTTGAAAGAGAAGGCTGTGACTAAGGAGAAGATAAGTGAAGAAGAGAAGACAGTTATCAAACCAAAGCCAGGGACAAAAATGATGTATGTGGTTAAAGAGCAGTAGCCCATAGCTATTATGTCTCAGAAAGAAAAGAGAGTCAGTTAGCAAAGGGCTACAACTGAACAAAAGAAGGAGAAGAAGGTGACTGAAATGAAAGTCACACAAACAAAGAAGCCAACTACTTTGCCTACATAGCAAGTGATAAACAAAAGAAGATAAGCTATGATCAGACTCAAGAAGAGGCAGTTTCAAGGTCATTGCCTTAATTGTGGAGTTTGGAGTCATAAGGCAAGTAATTACTGATGGAAAAGGCCAGTATATGTCTCCAACTTAAGAAGATCCAATGCTACATACCAGGGGAGACAATACAAAATTCATAGGAGAACAGCTATTGTGAGTTCTTACATATACTATAAAGAGAAAGGACATACTAACAAGGAGTGTTGGTAGAAGTCCAAACCAGTGGCTTCAAAGAACAAGTTTGTTGTATTGGCAGACTTAAAGCAGTGTGAAAAGTGTGGATAAGATGGCCATAATGCCAAGAGATGCATGACAGTTCTCCCTAACAAAGAGAAAGCACTCAATGGCACAGTGAAAACAAGCGGTGCAGTCAAAGCTAAGAAAAAGCTAAAAGGGAGGTGGCTAATATAGTTGAAATTGCACTCAAAGCTTACTATAAGGATAAACAGTGGATCCTTGACAGGGGATGCACTTCAGACATGATGGGAGATAAGAGTAAATTGTCAAAGCTAAACAAGTTAATAGAAGGCAGAGTCAAGTTTGGCAGTGATGATTCACTCAACATCAGTGGTCAAGGGTTAGTAAAAATTGGAAAAGGAAAGCTGAAAGATATTCTGCACATTGAAGGACTTAAATATAATCTAGCATCTATTAACCAATTATGCAACGACGACCATAAAGTGATATTCACAAAAATAGGTTGTCAGGTAAAGAGTAAAAAAGGCAATACTGTTGCAGCCGGGAAAAGAACAGCTGGAAATTTGTAGGTGATTGATGAAGAAAAAGATCCTCTTGCAACTAAGACTGTGCAAGAAAGAAAGCCAAAGAAAAAATGGACCAGTACTCATCAAGAAAATCATATTATAGGTAACCCATTAACAGGAGTTACAACAAGAAGAATTGTGGGAGCTACTGTGTTACTCTCACAAGTTGAACCTAAATTTGTTAAAGAGGCTACATACGATCTAACTAATTCTTTGTCTATTGTTTGAAAAGCACAGAATGAGTCTATTTGTGCGAATGCCACCTCAAGCCTGAAAATTAGGTGAATCCTTTATCTCTACTTTGAGAGTTTTTCAGATTTGTAATTAGTTGGCAAAGGGTGAGAGAAGCAAAAGTGCAGAGGGAGCTATTAAGAAAGAGGGAGTGCATATTTAGGGGAAGTTGAAACTACTGCATAGTGGCTTTTGTTATGAATGTTGCCAATAATTACAAAGGGGGAGATTGTTGTTCCCACAGCCTTGTATAGGTTGTAATTGTTGTCAACTAGGTTTAAGTGTGCAAGAAAGTAAAGCCACATAGAAGGGCAAGAAGGTAAAAGCCACCTAGAGGGGCAAGGACATAAAAGCCATAAGGAAGGGCAAGACAGTAAATTTGCCTCAAGTAAGCCTATTAGGGTTTCATGAAAGAAAGTATATAAGGATCTTGGAAGACAAAATTAGGGTAAGGCCAACACAATTGAATACTCGGCAAAACACCAAACCTTACACGGAAGAACACCACCTGCAAAAGCAAAGAGAAACCATGCAAGCAAAGAGAGTAGCTGGCCAAAACCTAGTGCAAATGGAAACCACAAAACGTTAAAAGAGTGGAGTTGGCCAAAACCAACAAAGAGAAACCATCAAACACCACCTGAAAAAGAGAGAAATCTAGTGGTAGAAAGAGAAATCTAATTGGATAGCAAATAAGAGAGAAACAGATGACACGACAATAGAGAGAAACGGATGTCACGGCTAGACAATAACAGAGAAAGTACGACATGACAAGAGAGAGAAATGGGTCGACGGAAAAGCAGAGTGGATAATCGACGGAAAACAGACAAAGATGACCGAAGAGGGGTGGATGAAGAGAGAGAGACCGTTGGTAGCAAAATAGAGAAAACTAAGATGGCTGAAAATTAGATTTGGGGGTTGAACAAAGAACAAAAGTCGAGAGAGAGAAAAAAGGGCGATGGTAAAACAATACATAAAAATAGGGAAGACGGCCAAAGGAGAGAAGGAATGGCTGGACGGCAGAACAGGGAAAGGAGAGAAAAACCCTATATAGCCAAAATTGCAGTGGACGGCAAAGAGGTGAACGGCAAAATTAGGAGTGGACGACAAAGGAAAAGGGAGCTGGATGGTAGAATGAAGAGTGGACGACGTGAGACCAGAATGTGCGTTAATGTGAGACTAGAATGTGCGTTTACGTGAGATCAGAACGTGCAACGACGTGAGACCAGAACATGCGTCAGCATAAGACTAGAAACGTGAGACGAGTCGTGAGACAAGGAGACGGGTAAGACCGTGAGATGGTAAAAGCAAAAGCTATGTGAAACAATGTAGAGAAGAAATTTGACAAAGTATTGAAAGAACTCAACGTATTTCCAGATTTCTTCAAGAGAGGTTAGAGAGCGTTACAGTAAACTTCTAAGCAGTAGTGGAGTAGCCTTTCAATTCAACAGAACCACGACAAGCTAGAAGATGGGTAGACATGGTAAGTGACACTCTTTGTATTATACTTGCTTAGTAATTGCAATATTAAATGGAGTAGAGGATTAAGACATCCAATGTAACTGGAATTCTCAAGTATAGTGGATAGTCTTGATAGGGGAGAGTCCCTACCACTGTGGATGTAAGTCACGTTGACGAAACCACGTAAATCTCATGTGTCCTTAATTTTCTTTACGTTTTGTGATTTGAATTAAGTTGTGAATGCAACTAAAGTATTAGCCAACCCATAATCTAACGAAGACTTAAACAAAAACATTCGAATTGTCTATTAGGCAAAGTGTTTAAAAGGTGACTTTGGGGACTATTATGATTAGTAGTTAACAATAGATTTACCTTAGTTGAGTCTAAGAAAGAGTTCACTTTTAAGAAGAGGTTGAAGTTATTCACTTACCTACGAATTACGAATTGTGGTGATACTAATTCACCCCACCTCTTAGTATCACAAACTAGTTGATCCTAGGGAGAAGTCGAAAACTTCAAGAAACAAGTTCTGCAAAAGGTGAGAAGAATGTAGAGAAAGTGTAGCAATTTGAGGTTGCATTGGCTAAAGAAAATAAGAATGTGCCACAGAAGTTGAAAGAGAATGCTGTGACTCAGAAGAAGATATTTGAAAATAAAGAAGATCTGAAGAAGCAACCTAGGGTGGCAAACAAGAAGGAACAAAAGAAAGTCAGCTAGCAGTGTGTGCACTGCTGTTGTTGTTTGCATGTTCTACTATCGCTACCAATACACATTGTTATTGCTATCCACAAGTGCTACTATCATTGTTCGTACGTGCTGTCATTGCTGTCCACGTGTACTGCTGCTGCTATTCATGCGCGCTACTGCTACTGTCCACACTCGTTGCTAATGCAATCTGTACGAGCTACCATGTCTATCCATTACTGTCTGAATGTGCTGTTAAAGTTGTATGCACACAATGTGGCTGCTACCTACTATCCATATGCGTTGTGCCTATTATTCGCGCTCTTGTTGTCTGCAAATGCTACACCTACTATTCACAGACACTATACTTGCTGTATGTGCTCTCTGCGCTTGCTATCCACTCTCTCTATGCCTTCTGTCGATGCACGTTGTTCCCATATTCACACTACTATTGTCTATGCATGTTGCACTTGCTATCCGTGCTCTCTATGTCAGTTGTTTGCACGCACTACAACAGTTGTCTGCCACACTACACTTGCTATTTGTGCGTGTTGTGCTTGCTGTTTACACTCTTTGCATCAGCTATGTGTGCACATTGTGCCCGCTATCCACACTTGCTATGCATCTGTTGTTTGCGCTCTGTACTTACTGTCTACAAAAGTTGTGCCCACTGTTTCTGCTCTCTATCTACTGTCTACATAAACTGTACCTACTATTTGCAAGAGTTATTGTTGCTATTCGCATGCACTATGACTATTGTCCACGTATGTTACTCCTACTATTTGCACGTGCTATTCTTGCTATCATCTCACACTGCTATTGTAGTTTGTGCGCATTGTTACTACTTTCTCACACCACTGTTGCTCTCCCAGCAAGCTACAACAATTTTTCTCACGCCGCTGCTACTCTCCCCACACGTTACAATTATTTTCTCATTATGCTCCTGCTCTCTATACCTACTGCAACAATTTTCTCGTGTTGCTATTACTCTCCTTGCACATTGTTACAGTTTTCTTGCGTTGTTGCCGCTCTCACGGTGTGTTGTAGTAGATTTCTCACACCACTGCTACTTTCTATAGGCATTGCAGCTATTTTCTTGTGCCATTGTTGCTTTCCTTGCATGCTACAACAGATTTCTCACGCCATTACTAGTATACTAGTTGATTCCCAAACTTGTTGCTACACTTTATGTAGGTGGTTATTGATTCCTGGACCTATTGCTGCACGTTTTTATTTTTTACTTGATTCCCGAGCATGCTTTTGCTACTAGGAATCCTCTTGAGGTGCTACTAGTTCTGGTATACTCTTCTGTATGTGCAATGACATGCTGGTGCTGCTAGTATACCCTCTTAAACTTGTAGGAACATGCTATTGGTACTGATATACCCTCTTGAACCTATAGGGATGTCTACTGCTGGTGGTATATCCTCCTAGATGTGCAGCTACTGTTAGGAAGCCTCTTGGACATACTGCTAGTCTAGGGAAGCCTCTTGGATGTCCTACTACCCTCTGCTTAGCCGATTACCTTGCCTTTTTCCTTGGTGGCTGCTAGACTCTCTTTAACTGGTTGCCTTGCCCTTTTTCTTCTTGTCCTTAGTCGGCTACCTCACCTTCTCTCCTTGGTGGCTGTTGTACTCTCCTTGGCCAGCTACCCTACCTTCTTTCTTCCTCTCTTTGGCTAGTTGCACCTTGCTTGTTGGCTACCTCCTCTTTGTCGTTCACCTCTCTTTTTACCTAGGTTTGCCGCTCACCTCTCTCTTTCACCGGCTCTCTCAATTTTTTGTAGCACACACCCTTCTTGCAAGATGCATAGGGGTATTTATAAAGCCTTGAGATTAGGATTACAAGATCATCAATGGTCATCATTAATTCCCACATTTTGCCTTACAATCAACAGCCAGATTTGATTCCTAAAATTTAAGGTCAACAGTTAATGGTTAATGGTCAATCTTAACCCCTAAAATTTATAATTATGGTCAACGTTATGTTGACTCCTTAATGCTAGGATTGCCTTGTCATCAGTGGTTTCTCCTAATGACCTTATTACATCTCAACATTCATAATATCAAATAAACACATATAACCGTGTGAGTTGGTATTGACAACAAATCCAATAGTAGCCATAAAAAATGGGCTCAACACAAATCTTGATCCAAAAACACCTCACAAAGCATCTTGATTTTGTTTTTTTGTGCCACCTTCACACTATAACAAATTAGTGCTACAATTTAATCCAACAACTTCACACAAAATGCCTTTCAATATGTTTTTACCAACTTCTATTACTATCTCATCCAATAACTATCTTTGCTAACACATATGTTGTAACATGTTGGTAATTGTCTACTTTTGCTAGATGAAAGTTGTCATACCAAAAACACCTTCCACTAATTTGTCATTTTAAATTACTAAAGCAACTTATAAAACTTTGTTATCTCTTTTGCTTAACCAATTGTAGTTGTCAACTTGTTACCTAGACAAAAGGTTGAATGGGTCCTTTTTTAGTAGCTTTGCTTTTAATTTTTCTTACTTATAATTTAGTCAAAAAAAAGCTAAAAAATTGAAAAAATTGTTTAACTACCTTAATTTTTAAGTTTAGTTGAGCTTTGTTTCTAATTGCAATAAACAAGAAAAAAAATATCAATTATGTGTTATTTCTAAAGTTTTAAAAAGTGATAAAACAAAAAGGAAATAATAAAAAACAAAACTGTTATGATTAGCGCTAAAGTAAGGTATCCTTCAAATGAATTGATTATGCATTAACTGTATGAGATCAGACTTTAAATAATGAGAAATCTAGTTGTAGAGATAAAGAATAAACAGACTTTGTTGTGAAATGTTTGTGTATTACACTATAGGTGGACACACAAAAATATTAAAAATCTATACAATTTAACTTGTCCTCCCATTATGTTGATGAATATTTTTTTTACTCAAACTTTGGAGTTATTGCCCAACAATCATCCAGGTCTCTTTAAAGGTGTGCCAAACTTACTATAATTAGAATCATTAAATGAAGTTACTTTATTGTAAGAAGTTAATCCAATTGTTTATGAGATGACAAATGTACTTTTTCTTTCAAACATTGATTTAGTTGATAACAAATCTAGTAGTCAAAAGTGAGCAATAATGTTACACATATTGTTGACGACAATGATTTTGTCATTTCTTTAAAGTTTTTGTGTTTGACCTCTCACATGGAGTTTTTGAAGTTTGCTTTATTTACACCAAAGTCAATCTTTGATGGTAAATTTTCTTCAATACAATGTCAATTATTTGTCATTTGCCAACACTTCAAAATTTGAGGCTAAATTTTTTTTCAACCATAAAGGAATAATGAAAAAAAGAAGAGAATTTTCTGTACTTCGAAATTTATTATTAACTTGTCTAAATAATGATATTTTAGATTTTATTAGGTAGAATATTTTCTATATAGAAATATCATATTTTTTATTATAGTATTTTATTATTTAAATATATATTATATTATTTTTTTACTTAGTTTTATTATTTCATATTTATTTTCTTTCCTGGTTCATTTTAGTAAATTTTTATTTAGTTTTTAAAGCAATCTTTATATAAAGATGATTTGGTGTTATTTCATAAATAAACTGATCATGCATATTAAATTAATATAAAATATTAAGTATTAAATGCTTTTTGGATTGTCCAATGCTCTTAGTACCTTTATGAGAGGTCATGACTTATATCTTAAAGTTATTCATAAGTTCTTTATGGTCTAATTTGATGATATCATTATGTATAATAAATCTAAAGAAGAACACTTAAATTATTTATAGTCAATTTTCCTTACTCTTAATGAAGCCAAATTTTATGTTAGCCTTCATAAGTATTCCTCTTTCTAGTCTAAGATGTTATTCTTAAGTTTCATAATTTTTGCTTATGGTATAATTACTAATCTTGAAAAAGTTAAAGTCATTATATGGTATAACCTTTGTATATAGAAAACAAACTTTACATCAACCTTAAGCGTGGCTTGAGACCAAGTCTATTATTGATGCTTGTAATTTCCCTAGTTTAGCTTTATTCTATAGAAGGTTCATTGAGTGATTTAACACCCTAATAATCCTTATTGTTAATGATATAAAGAAGGAAGAATTTCAATAGTTTAGTAAAGTAACTATAACTTTGAATGACATTAAAAAGCAAATTAGTGAAGCTTTTATTAGAAGACATCTCAATTTCAGCAAGGTTCTTAAAGTTGCTTGTGATGCATTAAGAGTTAACATAAAAGGAGTTTTAAGTTAAGAGGGGTATCCCATTGCATTTTTCAATGAGAAACTCAATAAGAAAAGAAAATATATTTAACTTATGATAAAGAGTATTATGTTGTAGTTCCTTTGCCATTGAAGGTACTATCTTTTTATCCAAAAAGTTTGTCTTACTTTTTTTTATCATCAAGCATTGCATTATATGATTTCTTAAAAAAAATTAAATGCTAGACATGCTACATGGGTTAAGTTTATTAATAAGTATTCTTTTTTACTTAAGCATTGTTCTGGTGTAAAAAACAAAACTACTAATAATTTGAGTTAAGTTGTTTATATCCTTTAAATGATGAATGCACATGTCTTAGGGTTTGCAAGATTGAAGAACAACATTTTGAATGTTTTAATTTTTTTCCTATATTTTAGTTTGTTAATGATGGTCATTGTAACGATTATATTAATTTTGTTATTTATGATTTTTATTTGTTTAAGGACAACAAGTCATACATTCCATCTCCATCATTTAGGAAGAGATAAGGCCATTGCATTTGTTGAGAAAAGGTTTCACTAGCCTTTTTTAACAAAGGGATGTGTTTAGAGTTGTATCATAGCTATCACACTTGTTAGGTTGATAAAGTTAAAAAGCATACCATTAATTTAAACATTCCATTTCTTATTTTATATGTACCTTAGTATGCTATAAGTATGAATTTTGTGCTCAATTTGCTTAAAGCAACTTGTGGTAATAATTTCATTCTTATTTTTGTGTATAAATTTTCTAAGATGACTTGTTTCATTCTATATATTAAGTTCACTAATATATCTCATGTTGCCAAATTTTTCTTTTTTTTGGACATATTGTTCACTAATATATGACTTAGTATGTAAATTAAAAAGACCAAAATATAAACTAAAATAAGTTTTCCTACAATAAAAAAAACCAAAACCTTCAATTTGATCCATGTAAATTTCATTTTCAATATTCTCATTAACAAAGGCATTTTTCACATTTATCTTTGATATAACTTTAAATCCCACTAAGTCATCAATATCAAAATTATCTATAATGAATTTTCTTTATGTTGTGTGAAAATAAAACTGAATCTTTATTTATTTTGTTATCAAATTTTGACTCTTACAAATAAATCAGATAATCATTCAAAATAGTTGATCTCCTTTTACTTTGAAATCTTAATATTATCTCATGTGTTTTACTTACATTAATCAATTATAAGTTAATTTTTTCAAGGAATATCTTTTCATCCAAATATTCTTCAATTTTTTTAACAATATTTAAAGTAATAGTGGATGAAGAAACTATTATGGATACAAAAATATTTACCATAATTTCTTTTATATTCAATTTTGATATTCATTACTCTAACTTTATTATTCTTTAAAGGTCTTACATTTTTCGTTTCTATAATTCAAAGACTAGTTATATTTCTTTTAGACTTCTCTAGGTAACCAATAAAGAAACCACTTATCATTTCAAAATCTAATTTTTTTTTCAGATAGATTTTCACTTTTGCTAGACAACCCTAAACATCCAAGTGCTTTAAATTATATTTTCTTCCTATGCATAATTCAATAAGAGTACTTTGAATTGTCTTACTAGGAATCCTATTTAATAAATAGTTTATGATTTTAAATACATACATATATAAAAATTTAGGTAAAAAAGTGTTATTGATTTACTCCTAACCATATCTGTTAATATCCGATTATGTTTTTGTATAACAGCTTTTGCTAAGGTGTATATGACATAATTTATCACGCACGTATATTATAACTTCTAAGGAATCTCATATATAGGTTTAAACACTGCTCTAAATCCTTATAATTTTTATAATATTCATCACCTTTATCAGATTAAGCAATTTTTACCTTTTATGTAATTACTTTTAACCTTTTTTATATATACCTCAGGGGTATCTAATAATTGAGATTTTTATGAAGTAAGGAAACATAATTGTAAAATGTAAAATCATTTATAAAGGTAATAAAATATAATTTTTCATCAAAGGTTAAAATGCCAAAAAAAATCTACAAACATTAGTGTGTATAATTTTAAGAAACTAAGCACTTTTTATGACTTCTTTCATGTTATGTGTGGTTTACCTATACCTAATACAATCCATACACTTTCTAAAATCAACAAAATCTAGACTTAAAAGAATCTCATTAATCTTTCTTTAGACATATAAACTTAACAATTATGCTACAAGTATGTAAAAATTTTCATTTATTGTGCCACACTTAATTATAATATTATGATGCACAATAAGGAAGAATTTTTATAAACTTTATCATAATGAGAATATATTAAGAAAAATGGTTGTATTCTTACATTAACTAAAACAATCAAATGAATCTTTATATCATTATGGATGCATGAATAATAATACTGAAATAAAACCACCAAGTATTATAAAGAATTTTAATTAAATTTGATTTAAAACATACTAAGGTATTTAACTTATCTTTCTTTTCAAATCAAACCTTAGGTTTTAAATAATCTTTTTGAAAGTGTTTGACTTTCTTTATAAAAGTGATACTTATTACCCCTTTATCCTTCTTTTTAACCCAATTTACATAAGTACGTTCTTTAATTTCTTAAACTAGTTAATTTTTACTTTAATTCCCTTTCTAACTTTCTTACTTATGAGATTAATGAACTAACTCACTTAATTTTTCCTTCTCCTTTCCTTCTAAATAAGCATATTGGCCAATTCATTAATTTTTCACATTTTTCTTTTATAGCGTTGTAATGAATTTAAAATTTTCATCTTTATTTTATTGTTAAATAAATGGTCAAATTAAATTAGTTCATTGAAGTTTGGATAACTTACATAGATTTTTTATGAGTGAAAAACAAGATAATTGAGACTTAATCTTACTAACCATTAAGTTTGTCTATAATAGGTTTGTTAACATGTCTACTAATAAAAGTTCTTTTGAAATTATCCATGGTTACACTCCATATAGTCCTATTGATCTTATTCTCCTTTCACTTGACATTTATTCTTTTGAACTTGTTGAAAATTTTCTCAAATACATCCATGACTTGCATGTTATGATTAGACATAAAATTGCTTTGCTGATATTGATTATAAATATATTGATGATATGTTTTGATGGCAAAAA
>JAHLGO010000351.1:5617566-5631526 GCA_020615895.1 Ceriops decandra | reverse complement strand
TTATTAGGCAACCCCTTCCAATGACAAAGTATTCAACATAACTTGGATGAGAATTTGTCCTTGGGATGACACAATGTGCTAAAATTTCCTTGACATCATGATTGGGCATAGTTGTAATGGTCTTAAAGGCTTTTTTTGACTCACCCCTATTAGGCTCCTCTTTGTTAGAATGATAAGGCTTTAGCAAGCTCATATGGAACATTGGATGCATTTTAAGATAGAAGGGCAATATCAATCAATAAGCTAGTTTGTCAATTCTTTTTTCTATAAGGAAAAAACCTTTATAGTGCCTTACTAGCCCCTTGTACACCTTAGTGAACCTTTAGCATTGATGAAAAAAGAGCTTCACCATTAGTAAATCTCCTTCCTTAAACTCCAAATGTCTCTTTTTGGTATCAGTCCATTTTTTCATCCACTTGGCAGCCCTTGCCAAGTGTACTCATGCCATGTTAGCCTTCTCATGCCACCCTTTGGTTAACTTAAATGCAGTAAGACTAGGCTTTTTGTAGCCATTGATCATGCGTATGGAGTTATCAATTGTTGCCTAGTAGTAATCTTGAACAAACTAACACCAATTGACTTTCCTTTTTGCTAGTTGTATAAAAATTAGGTAATATCAAGCAACTTTACCCAATCACTTTAGTTGGTAATCATGTAATGCCTTAAGTATAACTCCAATAATGCATTTACCCTTTTAGTATGACCATCAATTTAGAGATGAAAGCTTGTGAAGAAGTTGAGTTCAAATCCCATTAGTTTAAACAACTCTATCCAAAATCTCTTAATGAAGTAGGTGTCTTTATTGCTCACGATCATTCTTCATATGCCAATACTTCACCATATGCTTGAAAAATAGGTGTGCTACATCTTTGCCTATAATTTTGTAGGAACGGGGTTGAACACATCATATTTACTAAATCAGTCCACCACTAACAACCATAATAATACTACATCTATTGGACTTTGATAGGCATGTGATGAAATCCATCAAAATGCTCTCTCATGGCTTCTCCAGAATTGGTAAAGGTTCGAGTAACCTCTATGGTTGGTGTTGTTCTACCTATCTTGTTAGCATACAAGACAAGTTTTTACTTATAGCTCAATATCATTCCACATTTAAGGCCAATCATATGCACAGTCTATAAGTACCAATATAAAATGTGTACCCTGATGTCCTACCTATCTTTGGCTTATGGATCTTACTCAAGTCCCTCCTTGATATGTTCTACCAAAGAAAAGCTTGGAATTATGATGGCAATTATTAAGCTCATCTTTAATGGCTAATGTTGGATTTGTTGTCAACACCATCTCACATGATTATATGTATTGATTTAAGGTTATGAATACTGTAGAGATGCAAAGAGGTCAATAGGTAAAACTGGTGATAACAGGTCAACCCTAATATTGAAGAGTCAATGTTAATCGTAATCCTAAATTTTATGGGTCAAGATTTACTATTGAACGTTGACCATTGACCCTAAATTTTAGGATTCAAATCTAGCTATTGATTATAGGGCAACCTTTGGAAATCAACAATGATCGTTGATGATCATGTAGCCCTAATCTCAAGGCTCTATAAATACCCCTATGCATCTTGTAAGAAGAGAGTGTGCTGTAGAAAATTGAGAGAGTCAGCCAAAGAGAGGTGAATGGCAAACCTAAAGCCAAAAGGAGAAGTGAACTACAAAAGAGGAGGTAGCCACCAAGGGAAGTGTAACCAGCCAAAAGGCAGAGACAAGTAATCGGCCAAGAAGGAGAGAAAGAGGTAGCAAAGCAGCCAACCATCACCAACAAACCAGTAACCGACCCTCACGAAGTTAACAATAGCAGCTAGCCCTCACATTAGTGACAACAATAGCAAACCACCACACCAGCACATTTAGAAGGTTTTCTAGCAAACCAATAGCACCTCAAAAGGCTTCCCAACAGTAAAAGCATGCCTATGAATTAAGCAAAAAACCAAAACATGCAATAATAGGTCCGGGAATCAGCAACTAGCCATCACACTAGCAAACCACCAAGTTGCAATAGCTAGCCCTTACCAACACTTGCAGCAGCTAGCCCTAACCAAGTTGCAGCAACCATGCCTTCACCAAGTTACAACAACTTGTGAATCCAACAGCTAAGGGAGACAAACCAAAAAGTGGTGTAATTACCGGTGAATTTAGTAGCCAAAGGAGACAAACTAGAAGGTGGTGTAGTAACCTATGAATCCTGCAATAAGGGAGACAAACCTAAATGTTTGACATCAAGGGAGACAATCCTAGAGCCAATACTAGAACCAAGCAATCCAAGAGCCTATACCAAAACCAATAGTAATCCAAGAGCCTATACCAGAACTAGCAATAAGGGGAGCTTATACTAAAACTAGCAGCCATCAATAAGTTCGACAAAAAGTGTTGAAGAACCAACAACTGCACAAGGAAAGGTGCAAATTATAGGTCCAACAGAAGGTGGTACAGTAGAATGAGGTCCCTCCACCAACAAGGCAGTAACCTTATACCAACAGCACTAGCAGAAGGTCACTACACCAACAAACTAGCAAGCATGCACCAGCAGAAGGTCTCTGCACCAACAAACTAGTAAGAGGTCCCTGTACTAGTATACCAACAGACATGCACCAGTAGCACCAACAAGAGTTTCTTGCACTAATAACACATCCAAGAGGCATCCCTACACCAACAACACGTCTAAGAAGGTATACTAGCACTAGCAGCATGTCTTGGAAGGCATACCAGTACCAATAGCATGTCTTTGCACCAGCAGCACATTTAGGAGGGACTACCAGCACCAGCAACATGTCCAGAAGACTATACTAGCAAGTGCAACGCATCTAGCAACCAAATCAATAAGTGCAGCATGCCCAGCAACCAAATCAACAATGGCAACACATACGGACAGCAATAGAAGAACGTACATGCAACAATACCAACCCGCGTACATATGGATGGCAAAAGCAATGCGAGCAAACAGTAGCAGTGTGTGCAAATAGCAACATTGACCTGAACAGATAGCATCAATGCTTATGGACATTAAAACAACCCAACGAGCAATAATAGTAACGCGTGCAAGCAGCACCAATAGCTTGTGAGACAGCACCAATAGCAAAGGAAGGAGAAGATCGATATTCTACATTAGCAATCTATACAAATTAAGTAATCATTCTCCAGGAAATGTTTCACCATAAAATTTTGATAAATTAGCTGAATAAGGTTAGGATACCCTTGGAGTGATCAGGAAATCAACTCTTTGATCGGGAGATCATTGTAAATGCTTAAAAAGTAGTCCTTCCATAAGTGGTTAAGGAGTAATCCTTCCACGACATTGTTGTATCCCTTGATAATCAGAGTGGATTGTGTGATTTAAGAGTGATCCTATCATAGAATAGACGTAACTCACACATTATAGGTGAACTACATAAAACTTTTTGTGTGTTCTTAGGTGCTTGCGGCATACACATTGATTTTTTATTCGTACGGTCACGCTCACATAAAGGAGAAAAATAAAAAATTGGATCATCAATTCTAACAAGTCATGAAGATTAAATCCAAATTGATTTATTAAAAAAGGATATCTCAAACTGATTCACCCCCTCTCTTAGTGTCAAACCTAAAATAGTCCTAATCAAGTGGTATTAGAGTTGGCTCCTCTGTTGATCTGATTTTTCTGCCTTAAATTGAAGTTGTGTATTGCTGTGTAAGTTTTTATCTCTATTGCTGCTTGAGATCATAGATAACATGTACAGTATTAACAGTAAAGGCATCCTTACTTTTGATGGACAGAATTATCAATTATGGAGAATAAAATGCTCTCATATCTTATATCTCTTGGTCTTAATGTGTTTGAGTCTGCTATTAGTGGCTTCATCCCTGTTACTGAAGGTGATCCTATGATGCCAGCTGATAAGAAGAATTAAAAGTGTGATGGAAAGGCGAGAAATGCCTTATATACCACTTTGTCAAATAAAGAATGCACCAAGGTGATGAGGTGTAACATAACCAAACAAATCTGGGACAAATTAAAAAACATTTATAAAGGAGACAAGGTTGTGAAAGAAGTCGAGCTATAAATCTAAAAGAGCATATTTAAAGACATAAACATGTAGAATGATGAGAATGTGGATGCGTTCTTCACAAGAGTCAATGAAATTATGTGCTCCATCAAAAGCTATGGAAAAGAGATCCACGATGCCACTATGGTAAGGAAAATACTTAGAACCTTATCGGAAGTTTACAATGTCAAAGTTTCTTCCATAAAAGATAAAGATTTGGATAGTTTGCCTTTAGATAACTTACATAGCATATTGGTGGCTTATGAAATGAGAATAGCCCCAATGAAGAAAAAAAAGATGCCTAAGGCAGAAAAGGAGTTGGCTTTCAAGGCAATGAAGAAGTTAAGGACTAAAGACCAAGAAGAGGTATCTGTCAACAACTCTAGAGAAAAAAAATGGGCAACGAAGAAGTTAAGGACTAAAGACTAAGAAAAGGAATCCATCAACAACTCTAAAGAAAAAAATGGTGATACTAAACCAGATAAGGTCATGACATACATCACTAACAATATGAGGAAAAGAAAATTAAAATACAAGGGAAAACTACCCTTAAAGTACTTTAGCTGTAGAGCAATTGGGCACTTTACTATAGACTGCCCAAAGAGAAGAGAAGCAAATAGTAAGGATGATGATGAACTGGTCCCAAGGAAGACAACAAAGCAATATAGCTACTTTAAAGTTAGAAATTTAGGTGCCAAAGGAAAAAGGAAATTCTTCATATCTAAAAGAATGAATTTTTTGAGCAAGTTAGATGAAAAGAATTCTTAAAAAGAAGTTAATGATGATTTTGATGATAAAGCTATAAAGGATGTGTTAGTTGCTTAAGCAAATGATGATCAAGACTCTTTAAGTGATGAGGAATCAATAGAAGAGGATAAGGATGAGTTAATACAACAACTTGAGAATGAATTGAAAGTTTGTTTGCAAAAAAACAAGAAGCTGGAAAAAGAGGTAAAACATCTCAAAAAGTTATATGAAAATTTTGTTATTGATGAATCTAATCTCTAGGTGAAAGAAAAGGAGTTTAAAGCAAATGAGGAGGAGTACTTGAAGAGGATTGAGGAGCTGATTGTACTTGAGGCAGAGCAAGGCAAGATACACAAGGATCTTGGTGCTAAGGTGATTGTACAAGAGTAAGAGGTGCTAATTTTGCAAGCCAAGCTCCACAAGACTGAGTTCGAGCTAAAGAAGCATGAAGAAATCTTTATATAGACCATGGAAGTGAAAGAAGAGTCATCAACAATAAATGCCATCAAAGAAAATGCTACTAGACAGTTAAATAAGTGTCTAATGTCATTCCATAAGGAAGAAAGGACTTGGCTACATTGAAAGCTAAATGAGAAAGTAGAAGAAAAAAAAGAAAATTGTGTTTGTACTTGAAAGCAAGCATAATGACATGATGGAGAAGAGAGACCAAACCAAGTTAAAATGGGTTAGGAAAGACGTTGTAGAGACTTTCATCCATAGGAGATAGACTATCAAAGATAAAAAGAAGCTTGTTATATTAGTTGCTAAAGAAAGAAGACATGAACTTGGAAAAAGAAGTAAATCTAGGTTTGAAGGTTTTGCTAGAGCTATGCCAAGTATAGGTACAAGGCTAATACATGTTGGAATACTTGGCCTATAATGAAGAGGAGTGTAAGGTAACAGTCTAAAGGGAGACTCTATCAAGAAAGGAGGCAGTCTCAAGTGGAAAGAAGTCATATTCCACTGAGAAACAATTTTAATTTGCTAAGAAAGATCTATGGAAGATGTGAAAGGGTTGGATACACTGCAGAACATTCTGCCTAGTCAAAGAATGTAAAGGATAACATACCAACCATTGTTGCTTGGTCAAGGAATGCAAAGGCTAACACCTACACATGCTCCCACATTCAACTAAAGAAGAAGAAGAGGGAGAAACAACTATGGTTGTAGAAGTAGCCTTAAAAGCTTCCAAAAATGAAAAGCCATGGATCTTAAATAGTGTCTACTCTTTGCATATGACAAGAGACTCCAAGATAAACACCTAAGATGAGAATTTGTTGTGGCATAAGAAACTGAGACATCTTAGACAAAATAGGCTAAATTTAAGTATTCAACCAACCCTTAGAGGCTAAGATATTCTCTAACCCCTCTCCCCTTCCTTCTTTTATTATTCTTTGGATTTGTTTCCAAAGGGAGAGATATTTTGCATAAATCTAAAGAAGGTGTATACTCATAAAAAGGAGGAGTAGCTTGATGGATAAAGAGGGAGAACTTGTCAAGGGGGAGTAATAAGTGATGCATGTTTTAGGGAGAGCTATGAATGATAATGTGTAAGGGGAGCAGTAAATGTCGATAATTGTTATATGTGTATTGTTGGATTTAAAGTATTGCCAATAAATTCAAAGGGGGAGATTGTTGATCCCATCTTTAATGGCTGATGTTGGATTTGTTATCAACACCATCTCACATGGTTATATGTGTTGATTTGAGGTTACAAATGTTGTTGATATGCAAAGAGGTCATTGGGAAAAACCAATGATGACAGGTCAACCCTGATGTTAAGGAGTCAATGTTAACCATGACCCTAAATTTTAAGGGTCAAGATTGACCGTTGATCATTAACCATTAACCCTAAATTTTAATAAGCCAATGTTGACCATTAACCCTAAATTTTAGAACTCAAATCTAGTCGTTGATTGTAGAGCAACCTTTAAGAATCAATGATGACCGTTGATGATTATGTAACCCTAATCTCAAGGCTCTATAATTACCTTTATGCATCTTGCAAAAAGTGGGTATGCTGCAAAAAATTGAGAGAACCAACCAAAAAGTGCTGAATGGCAAACCTAAAGCCACAAGGAGAGGTGAATAGCGAGAAAGGAGGCAACCACCAAATGAGGTGTAGCCAGCCAAGAGGAAGAGCAAGGCAATTGGCCAAAAGGGAGAGCAAGGTAGCCAGCTAAAAGGGAGAGACAAGCAACTAGCCAAAAGGGAGAAAAAGAGGCAACAAAGCAGCTAACCCTCACCAATAAACTAGTAGCCAGCCCTCATAAAGGTGACAATAGTAGTTGGCCCTCACAGAGGTGACAGCAAGCATCCAGCCACTACACCAACACATCCAGGAGATTTTCTAGCAAATAGTAGCACCTCAAGAGGCTTCCTAGCAACAGAAGCATGCTCGTGAATCAAGCAAAAAATTAGAACATGCAACAGCAGGTCCAAGAATCAACAACTAGCCACCGTACCAGCAAGCCACTAAGTTGCAACAGCCGGCCCTCACTAGCACCTATAGCAGCTAGCTCTCACCAAGTTGCAACAACCATGCCCTTACCAAGTTATAACAACCTATAAATCTAACAACCAAGAGAGACAAACTAGAAAATGGTGCAGCAACCTATGAATCCAATAGCCAAGGGAGACAAACCAAAAAATGGTGCAGCAACGTGTGAATCCAACAGCTAAGGGAGACAAACCAAGAGGTCTTGTAGCAAGGGAGACATACCAGATGGTCCTATAGCAAGTAAGACAAACCTGAAGGTCAGGCAACAAGGGAGACAATCCAAGAGTCTATACTAGAACCAAGCAAACCAGAAGCAATCCAAGAGCCTATACTAGAACGAGCAGCAAGGGGAGCCTATACCAAAACCAGCAGCCACTAACAAGTCCGTCAGAAGGTGTTGAAGAATCAACATCTACACAAAAAGAGGTGCAAATTGCAGGTTTGGTAGAAGGTAATGCAGCAGAAGGAGGTCCCTGTACCAACAAGATAACAGCCCTGTACCAGTAGCACCAGCAGGAGGTCACTACACCAGCAAACCAGCAGGTGTGCACCAACAGTACTAGCAAGAGTTTCCTGCACCAACAACACGTCTAGGAGGCGTCCCTGCACCAGCAGCATGTCACGAAGGTGACAGTAACTGACCCTTACCAATAAATCAGCAGTCGGCCCTCACGAAGGTGACAACAGCAGCAGGCCCTTACAAAGGTGACAACAGCATCCAGCCACCATACTAGCACATCCAAGAGGCTTTATAGAAAACTAGTAGCACCTCAGGAGGCTTGCTAGTAACAGAAGGATACCTAGGAATCAAGCAAAAAATTAAAACTTGCAGCAGCAGGTCCGAGAATTAGCAACTAGCCATCACACCAGCAAACTTCCAAGTTACAACAGTTGGCCCTCACCAGCGCCTACAGCAACCAACCCTCACCAAGTTGCAGCAACCATACCCTTACTAAGTTACAGCAACCTGTGAATCCAGCAGCCAAGAAAAGACAAACCAAAAAGTGGTGCAGCAACCTGTGATTCTAGTAGCCAAGGGAGATAAACTAGAAGGTGATGCAACAACCTATGAATCCTACAACAAAGGAGACAAACTAGGAGGTCTTGTAGCAAGGGAGACAAACTAGGAGGTCCTGTAACAAGGGAGACACACCAACAGGTCCTGCAACAAAGGAGACAAGCCTAAAGGTCCAGGAACAAAGGAGACAATCTGAAAGCCTATACCAGAACCAAGCAATCCAAGAGCTTATACCAAAACCAGCAACAAACCAGAAGCCATTTGGGACCCTATACCAGAACTAGCAGCAAGGGGAGCCTATACCAGAACTATCAGCCACCAACAAGTCCAACAAAAGGTGTTAAAGAGTCAGTAACTGCACAAGGAGAGGTGCAAATTGTAGGTCCAATAGAAGGTGGTGTAGCAGAAGGAGGTCCCTACACCAGCAAGACAGTAACCCTACACCAGCAGCACCAATAAGAGGTCACTACACTAGCAAACCAACATGCATGCACCAGCAGCATCAATAAAAGGTCCCTACATCAGTAAACCAGTAGGTGTGCACCAACAATAGCAACAAGAGTTTCCTGCAAGCATGTCCAGGAGGCGTCCCTACACCAACAACACATCCAAGAAGGTATACTAGCACCAACAACATTTCCTTACACCAACAGCACATCCAGGAAGGACTATTAGCACCAACAGCACATTTGGGAGAATATACTAGCAAATATAACGTGTCCAGCAGCCAAATCAATAAATGTAGTGCACCCAGTAGCCAAATCAGCGATAGTAGCACATGCAAACAGCAATAGGAGAATGTACAAGCAACGATACCAAGTTGTACACATGCTGATAGTAGCAGCAATGCGAACTGACAGCAACAACACGAGCAGATAATAGCAGTGCCATGAGTAAACAGTAGTAGCGACACAAACTGACAGTAGCAGAAACACAAGCAGACAGCAGTAGTGCACACAAACAGCAACAGTACATGTAGATAGCAGCAGTGCACGCGGACAATAACAGTGTGCATAGACAGTAGCGGTAGTGCGTGCAAACATCAAAGCAGCACAACGGGTAGCAATAGCAAGGCATGCAAGCAGCATTGGCAGTAGGTGAGACAACATTAGCAACAAAGGAAGGAGAAAACCCATATTCTGCACTAGTAGTATATACATATTGAGTGATCATTTTTCAAGAAAGGTTTCATTATAAACTCTTGATAAACTAGTTGAATAAGGGCGGTATACCCTTAGAGTGATTGAAAGATCAACTCTTTGATGAGAAGATCGTTATAAGTGTTTAAGGAGTAATCCTTTCATAAGTAGTTAAGGAGTAATCCTTCCACAACATCGTTGTATCCCTTAATAACAAAAGTGGATTGCATGATTTATGAGTAATCCTATCACACCATAGACATAGCTCACACATTGTGGGTGAACCACGTAAAAATTGTTGTGTGTTCTTGAGTGCTTACACATAAAAATTGGATCATCAACTCTAGCAAGTCATATAGGTTAAATCTAAATTGATTTGTAAAAAGAAGATATTTCAAACTGATTCACCCCCCTCTCAATGTAAGACTTAAAACTGTCCTCATCAGCAACTAATTCATCCTTCCTACTCAATACATTGACCACTAAGTTAACCTTGCTAAGAAAACTTACCACATTACTTCCTATGGTGTTGACTTCTTCTAATTAAGGAAATAGCTTGTGGCTATGTTGTCAATCTTCACAATAAACTTGGATCCCAATAAATAATGTCTCTAAGTTCGTAAGCAATGCACCATCACAGTCATCTCCTTTTCTTAAACAATATATTAATGCTCAGTATCATTCAACTTACAACCCTCATAAGCAATGGGATGATTTTCTTGCATCAAGACACCACCAAGCACAAAATCAGAAACATCGGTGTGTACCTCATATGGCTTGGTGTGATTGGAAAGGGCTAACACTAATTCTTCGGTCACCAATTTCTTAAGCATCTCAAATACTCCTTGGCAACTAATATCCCAACTCCATTCTTTATTCTTTTTTAACAAATCAATGAGTGAAAATGTGATAGAGAAGCAGCCTCTGATAAACTTTCTATAATAGTTTACGAGTCCCAAGAAGGATCGCAACATGGTTATCCTTATCAATGGCTCCTAATCATGGATAACTTGCACTATAGACCTATCCATTCATAGCTTACCTCCACCAACAATGTGACCTATGAACATTACCTCTTGTTGAGCAAAGGCACACTTCTCCCTTTTTACATATAACTTGTTTTCCTTTAACACTTGGAAAACTTATCATAAATACTTAACATGCTTCTCTAATGTTTTGCTATAGATGACAATATCATTCAAGTATACTGCAAAAAATTTATCTAAGAATGGTTGGAAAAATCGATTCATAAGAGTACAAAATGTGGCAGGGACATTAGTGAGTCCAAAGGGCATTACTAAGAACTCAAAGGAACTATACCTTATAATACAAGTAGTCTTTGGCTCATCTCCTTCCACAATCTTCACTTGATAATATCTTGATCTCAAATCTAGCTTGGTAAATCACCTTGCTTCCTCAAACTGATCAAACAAGTTAATAATTAATGGAATGGGATACTTAATCTTTATAGTTATCTTATTAAGCACCCTATAATAAATACATAACTAAAGTGACCCATCATGCTTCTTTTGGAATAACACGGGTGCACCATAAGGAGCTTTTAATGGTTGGATATAACCTGTATCCAATAACTCCTTAAGTTGCCTCCTTAATTCCTTAAGTTCAAGAGGCGTTATTCGATATGGTACTACAACAGGTGGCTTTTCTCTAGGGATCAACCTTATCTTATGATTGACTTCACGCTTTTGTGGGAGCTTTTTTGGCAATTCAAATAACATGACATCCTTAAAATTCTTAAGGATGTGAGAGACTTCCTTAGGCAAGTCATTCAATGATAAATCCTCTCTCACTTCCTTTAAGGCCACAAGAAAGGTAGGTTATGCCTTTTTTACACTTTTGGAAAATTGTATAGCTAAAATTTGTTTGGATAGTAGGCCCATCTCCCTTGCCAAAGGTACCAAGCATGTATTGTCTTCCTCTAAGATATACATTGTGTTTGCACAAGGAATAGGCATAGCCTTAACACGATCTATTGTTGAGCCCATCTTTAATGGCTAAAGTTGGATTTGTTGTCAACACCATCTTGAATATCGTTGAGATGTAGTCAAGTTATTGGGAGAAATCAGTGATGACAGGTCAACCTTGGCATTAAAGAATCATCATTGACCATGACCCTAAATTTTAGAGGTCAAGATTAACCGTTGACCGTTGACCCTAAATTTTAGGAATCAAATTCGACTGTTGATTGTAAGGCAACATGTAGGAATTAATAATAACCATTGATGATTGTGTAGCCCTAATCTCAAGGCTCTATAAATACCCCTATGTGTCTTGCAAGAAAGGTGTATGCTGCAAAAAATTGAGAGAGCCAGCGCCAAAAAGAAAGGTAAGCAGCAAACCTAGAGAAAAAGGGAGGTGAACGACAAAAAGGAGGCAGCCACCAAGTAAGGTGTAACTGGCTAAGAAGGAAAGAAAGAGGGTAAGGTAGCTAACCAAAAAGAGTACAACATCTACCAAGGAAAAGCAACAAAGTGTAGCTGGCCAATGAGGAAAGAAAGAGAGCAAGGTAGTCGGCCACCCAAACTAGTAAACCTTCACCAAGACAACCACCACACCAGCAAGCCCTTAAAAAGGTGACAGCAGTAGCCAACCACCACACCAGCACATCCAGGAGGCTTTCCAACAAACTAGTAGCACGTCCCTGCATGTCTAAGGGAGTATACCAACAGTAGCAGACATCCCTACAAGTCCATGAGGATATGCCAACACCAGCAACACGTCCCTGCACATCCAAAAGGGTATACCAGCAGCAGTAAATATCCTTACAAGTCCAAGAGGGTACACCAGTACTAGCAACACATTCCTGCACATCCAAGAAGGTATATGAACACCAGCAGCACCTTAGGAGGCTTCCCAGCAACAAAAGCACACCTAGGAATCAAGCATAAAATCAAAACATGCAGCAGCAAGTCTGGGAATCAGCAATCACCTACAGAAAGTGCAATAGCAGGTCTAGGAATCAACCAGCAAACCAGCACTAGTACAAGAAAATAGCTACAACACATAGGGAGAACTACAATGGTGCGAGAAAATAGCTGTAATGTGCAGAGAAAGCAGCAATAGCACAAGAAAACTGTTGTAATACACAAGGAGAGCAACAACAATGTGAGAAAACAACTACAACATGCAAGGAAAGTAGCAGTGGCACAAGAAAACAACTACAACATGTAAGGAGAGCAATAGTAGCATAAGAAAACAATTATGAGATAGCAGTAGCATGTTAAGCCCATTTTTAATGGCTAATGTTAGATTTGTTGTCAACACCATCTCATATGGTTATAAGTGTTGATTTAATATTATAAATGCCATTAAGATACAATAAGGTCATTAGGAAAAAATGTTGATGACATGTCAACCTAGTGTTAAGGAGTCAACATTGACCATGACCTAAATTTTAAGAATTAAATTTGACCATTGATTGTAGGCAACATGTGAGAATTAACGATGACCATTGATGATCGTGTAGTCCTAATCTCAAGGCTCTATAAATACCCCTATCTGTCTTGCAAGAAGAGTGAGTGCTACAAAAAATTAAGAGAGCCAACCAAAGAGAGAGGTAAGCGGTAAACTTAGGGAAAAAAAGAGGTGAACAGCAAAGAAGAGGTAGCCACCAAGCAAGGTGCACCAATAGCACATCCAAGAGGCTTCCTAGCAGCAATAGCACATCTAAGAGACTTCCCCAACAACAATAGCATGTCCAGGAGACTTCCCAATAGCAGTAGTAGGTCCAAGAGGGTATACCAGCACCAGCAACACATCCTTGCATGTCCAAGAGGGTATAACAATAGCAATAAACGTCCCTACAGGTCCAAGATGGTATACCAGCACCAATAACACGTCCTTGCATGTCCAGGAGGGTATACCAGTGGCAACAGACGTCCCTGCAGGTCCAAGAGGGTATACTAGCACCAATAGTACGTCCAAGAGACTTCCCAATAGCAACAGTAGGTCGAAGAGGGTATACTAACAATAGCAGCACCTCAGGAGGCTTCCTAATAGTAAAAGCATGCCTAGGAATCAAGCAAAAAATCAAAACATGTAGCAGCATGTCCAATAATCAACCAGTAAACCAGCAATGGCACGAGAAAACTGCTACAATGTACAAAGAGAGTAGCAACAGTGAGAGAAAACTACTATAACGCATAAGAAGAGTAGTAGTAGCACAAGAAAACAGCTACAATGTGTAGGGAGAGCAGTAACACAAACAATAGCAGTGGTGTGAGCCAATAACAAGAGTAGCACGCATGAATAACAAGAACAACGTGTGCAGACAACAATCGTATGCATACGAACAGTAGCAGTGACTCATGCAGACAAAGGAACAGTTTGTGCAGACAACGAGTGCACAATGAGCGCAGACAGCAAGAGCACAAGCAGTGTGGACAGCGAGCACAAAGCGCACAGATAGCAGGCACAGAAAGCGTGGACAGCGGGCATAGTGTGCATGGATGGCAGGTGTAGAGAGTGTGGACAACAGGTGCAGC
>JAHLGO010000351.1:5605370-5617466 GCA_020615895.1 Ceriops decandra | reverse complement strand
TGCACAGATAGTAGGAGTGTGGATAGCAGGCACAGCGCGCATGGACAACAAGTGCAGAGAGCACAAACAGTGAGCATAACGTGTCCGAATAGCAAGAGTGCAAACAGCAGGCACAGCACGCATGAACAGTAGGCACAGAAAGCGCGAACAGCAGGCACAGAGAATGCTGACAATAAGTGTAGCATGCGCAAACAGCAGGAGTGCGAATAGCAGGCATAGCATGCATAAACAGTGGGCACAGAAAGCACAGATAAAGGGCTTAGAGAGCATGGACAACAAGAGCAGTGCATGCAGACAAAAAGCACATTAGGTGCAGCGTGTGCTAACAGCAAGAGCGTGAATAGCAGTCATAACGCATGTGGACAGCAGGCAACAGTAACAACACATTTAGATAGCATTAACAGCACTAGAAGACAGCAGTAGCAGCACACATGGATAGCATTAGCAATACGCATGCATAGCAACGATAGCATGTATGGACAGCAATAACAGGAGGTGCAGATAGCAATAGTAACACGTGTCAACGACGATAGCAGAACGTGCAAGCAACAACAATAATGCATGCAAGCAACAATAGCAGCAAGTCCAGTAATTAGCAGTAGCAAGAGGAGAAAGTGTGTTCAGCAGAAAGTCCAGCAACTTGCAATAGCAAAGGAGGAAACGTACCCAACAGCAAGTCTGGTAGCTTGTAGCAGCCAAGGAGAAAGCGTGTCTGGTAGTAAGTTCAACAACTTGCAGCAACATAGGAGAAAATGTGCTTGACAATAGAGGAGAGATCCTACTAAGGCAACAGGTGAGGCAACACTAGCAGCGGGTAAGACAACACCAATAGTGAAGGAAAGAGAATATTCATATTCTGTTCTAACAGTCTATACACATTGAGTGATCATTCTTTAGGAAATTTTTTTCCATAAACTCTTGATAATTGTTGAACAATAGGGTAAGATAGCCTTGGAGTAATCGGGAAATCATTATAAGTGGTTAAGGAGTGATCCTTCCACAAATGGTTAAGGAGTAATCCTTTCACAACCAAACTATATCCCTTGATAATAAGAATGGATTGTGTGATTTAAGAGAGATCTTATCACATCATGAACATAGCTCATATAATATGGGTGAACCTCGTAAAATTGTCGTGTGTACTTGGGTGCTTATACATTGATTTATATTCATACTATTGCACTCACATAAAGGAGAAAGATAAAATTTGGATCATCGGTTCTAACAAGCCACAAAGGTTAAATCCAAATCGATTTGTAAAAAGCGCATATCTCACACTAATTCACCCCCCTCTAAGTGTGAGACCTAAAATGTCCTCATCACAGCAACGCGAGAAGACAATTGCAACATTTACAGATAGCAGCAGTGGTGCGAGAAGACAATAATAGCGTGGGCTAATAATAGCAGTAGGGCAAGCAAACAGCAGCAACATGGGTGGATAGCAATAGCGGCGCGAGTAGACAACAGTAGCATGAAAAAAGTGCAAACAATAGTAGTAATGTGTGTGGACAACAAGCACAATGCACCTAGACAATAGGTCCAGAAAGCATAGACAGTAGGGGCAATGTGTGCGAACAGCAGGCACAGCACGTGAGGACAGCAAGCGGCAGTGACAATATATACAGACAGCATTAAACAGTGCACACATGTGGCAAAGTGTATGAACATCATTAACAGTGCATACAGACAACATTAGTAGTGCGTGAAAAAAATGACAGCAACCTATACACATGCGAGACAGCAATAACAATGTGTGTGGACAACAATAGCAGCGCATGCAAGCAACGATAGCAACACGTGTAAGTAACAATAGCAGAAGGTCCGGTAGCTTGCAGAAGCAGAGGAGTAAACTTACCCAGCAGAAAGTTAAGCAAATTGTAGCAACCGAGGAAAAAGCAGGTCCAGCAACTTGTAGTAGCAAAAGGAGAAAGCATGCCCACCAACAAATCTGGCAACTTGCAACAACTGAGGAGAAAACATGCCCAACAGTAGAAGAGAGATCTTGCCAAGGCAATAGGTGATGCAGCATTAGTAGCAGGTAAGACAACACTGGTAGCAAAGGAAGGAGAAGATCCATATTCTGCTCTGACAGTTTGTACACATTGAGTGATCATTCTCTAAGAAAGGTTTTATCACAAACTCTTGATAAATGTGTTGAAAAAGGGTGGGATACCCTTGGAGTAATCGAGAGATCATTGTAAGTGGTTAAGGAGTAATCCTTCTACATGTGGTTAACAAGTGATTGTTTGACAACTAAACTGTATCCCTTGATAACAAGAGTAGATTGTGTAATTTAGGAGGGATCCTATCACACCATGGACATAACTCACACATTGTGGGTGAACCACGTAAAAATTAATGTGCTCACACAAAAAAGAAAGATAAAAATTGAATCATCGGCTCTAACGATGCACAGAGGTTAAATTCAGATTGATTTGTAAAAGGAGGATATCTCATACTAATTCCCCCCTCTCAATATAAGATATACAATGGTCCTTATCATTTATAAACTCCATACCATGCACAACTGAATAATCATCCATTGACATAATAGAAAAATCTACAAAGCCACGTCATTCACGTAAGCTTACTTTTATGCCATGAGCAACACTGATGATGGACTTTGGCTCCAAATTCACCACCTTAAGCTGTCTTTGCTCCTTATTTTACTTGATGTCCAACCATTTTGCTTCCTCTACTTGAAGGAAGTTGTTGGAATCTACGATATCCATAGTATTCCTACTCCTTAGTTGTCGACCTTTGCTTCCACATGTAATCATCCCTTTCTCTTAGTCTTAGGCACTTCAACCTTGGCTTTGATAGCGTTGAGAATTTAGAAAGATCTCATCTTTATCTCCTTATGTTGTTGTTATTGCTCTATTTCATCAATTAAAATAAAAAGCTTTGCTTTTTCTAGGCAATTTCTTACTTTGTGTAACCCGTAACAAAAGTAGCATTTGGGAAGAGGCCTTTCACCACTCTTACCATCCTTGTTGTACTTCCATTTGCTATTCTTATTATACTTGAAGGAACTTTCTTTACTTTGATGGCTACCTCCCCCATTCTTTCCTTTGTCACTCTTATCCTTATAAAACTTGGGCTTTTCGGGTTTCTTAAACTATATTAGCAACTCAACAATAGAAATAATGGTGACAAGATCTTAGGCACCATGCCTTCAAATCTCTATCTTTACCCAATTTTGTAGGTCGTCCTTAAGTGCAAAAAATGCCTCCTTGTCGAGATAATTAAAGATTTTCAATGACACTTCAGAAAACTCTTTCACATACTCCCTTATACTTCCCTTTTGCTATAGACGCCTTAGTTTCGCTCTCGCCTCCTTCTCAGCATTCTTCGAATAAAATTGTTGCTTGAGTTCTTTCCTAAACTCATTCTAAGTATTAATGATGTAAACACCCCTCTCAATATCATTATACCTCTTTTCCACCATGCCATTGTAGTTTATACAAGGTATAAGGCAACATTATCAATCTTTTTGGCATCCTTTACTACACCAAGTGTCTTAAAGTATTGCTCCAAGCTTCATAAAAAGTTATCAACCTCCTTCGCATTTCTTGACCTATTATACGTCTTAAGTTTTGGAACATCCACTTTTGAAGGAGCAGTAATTATCGTAAACAAGGCAATAATTTCCTTTTAAGCAACTACCTTTTTGCAAAGGATTAGCTCATCCTTGGTCTCCCTTAACTTGTTGAAGACTTTTTCGAACTCTTCCTTCAGCAAAATAACCTTATGTTGGAAAGTCCCTTTCCAAGGTCTTTACTTGGTCTAGACACCTTGTTAGGGCTTGGTTTAAATGTCCTTGTATCTCCTTGCGAAGCTCTTCACTCTCCTTCTTAAGCTTATCAATATGTTGGTCTACTATCCTGAATTTTTCTTACCCATTCACTACAGTAAGCTCCACCTTCGCAAGCCTTACATTGGTGTTTTCCAAGACATCCCTTGACCTTGATATTTCTTGGGTTGTTTTTTGCCCTACTCAGTCATATAGATAATCTCATCATGTAAACCAGATATCTTTACTAAGCAAAGCACAACTTGGCTTTGATACCAACTATCACAAGCTTGGTCTTTTTATCAATAAACTGTGCACACTAGCAAATTTACTAGATAAGAATGCTATTCAGCCTTCTCTCAAAAGGTAGAATGTTGCCAATGAAAGGCAGGAAAGACGACAAGCAAAAAATACAAATAATATGGAGAACTTGGAATATATTATATAACTTTAAGAATGTTTTTTAACAACTTAGTAACTCTTTAACTCTTTCTATAAATATCTCTCTATGAATCACTACAAGTGAAATCGTAAGACTATTTATAATCATTTACTTTCTCAATGAATAATTAGGATTCATTTGATCCAATAGTTCTTATTATTTTTATAAAGTATTTTACACAACTACTTGAAATATCTATAAAATTCTAAAAAAAAAATTCTAACTCTAAATTTAGAGAAAGAAGTCCAAAAATTTTTAGAACAAAATTTTTTTAAAGTTAAAATTATACGAAATCGTGCAGTACGTGACAATGAACACGGTCAAATTGTTTTATCAAAATGGCTGGGTCCGTAATTGCAATTTTTAAAATGGAACGACCCTGAACAGCGAGCCGCGAGTGAAGTACTGAAGTGGGAATCTGCAAATTATTGGCTTTCTTTGTGACTGGATTCACTGCGGTGTGTGGTCAGCCTCCATGTGAGGTCTGGTTACCTGCCGCTCTCAAGCCTTGGCTTTTGCTTCCAATTATACCTAGGGTTCCTAAAACTTGATGTGGCATGAGTTGGAAGGTTCGCCATATGCTTCTCCTTTATTTAGAGACCAATTTGTTTTTTAAAAAAAATTTGGTAGGCTGGCTAAAGTTGCGTTAGTAGATTGAGTTTCCTTTGATATTGTCATAAATATTACATAGATGAAATTGAATTAATGTGAGGCAGATTGCACTTACATATTTTATTATTATTATTATTATTTTCACTTTCGATACACAACATAATTAATAATAAAATTATAAATATACATTATACGTTTATGAAGTGCGACGTGGACCACGAATGTGAATAGAAAGATCACCCTACAAGGCCCACTAACAAGATAAGGGTCTGGATTCTATTAACCAGCGCGAAAGAGTATTGCGGAGAAAGTGCGGCCCACTAACATTCCCAAGCGCCGATGCGTAAGCTCAGTTGATCCACTTTTGTCGCGTCGTTCGGCCCTCACGAGAAAGAAATGCTAAAATAAGTCTAATTGTCCTTAATAATGGGATGGTGACGGGAGCCCAACACATTGAACAGGCAGCCGCCCTCAGGCTGTCAGGTTGTGTTTGTGAGTGCGGGGAGCTAATGGGACTGCAAGTGATCGAAGACATTTGCAAAAGCTCTCACTAGTCCAGCGATGGCGTTGAAACTATCTTTCTTATCTTCAACATTGTTTTTATTTTTTTATTTTTTTTTATTTTTGTTTTTTTAGCTCGCGGCTGCCGGTCCATGATAATGATGTAATTGATAAATTAAAATATTAAATATTCCTTTTTTTAACATTTTTATCTTATATCACATGAGAAATGAGATTTATTTAAAATAAAAAATAATAAAATAAATTTATATAATATAAAATAATAAATAAACACAGGACAAACATTAACGAAAACGTGGGACCCTTTACACGTGATTCTCTCTTGCCTTTATTACCACAGGAACCAGTCGATGCCGACACAAGATCCTTGTGAGAGAGAGAGAGATGGAATATTCGAGCAACGAATTTGAGGTAATTGTGGTGGGTGCTGGGATAATGGGCAGTTCCACTGCGTACCAAGTAGCGAAACGAGGTCAAAAAACTCTCCTTCTTGAACAGTTCGATTTTTTGCACCACTGTGGCTCATCCCACGGTGAATCCCGCACTTTACGAGCAACCTACCCGGAAGACTACTATGGTGGCATGGTCATGGAATCCTTGCGGCTTTGGAAAGAGGCTCAATCAGAAATCGGCTTTAAGGTATATTTCGAGACTCCCCACTTCGATATGGGCCCATCCCATGATAAGAGTCTCCGTTCCGTCGCCACCAGCTGCGAGAAAAACTCGGTCCCTTTCCTGGTTCTCGACCGCCCCCAGGTGGCCGACCACTTTTCCGGCAGAATAGACATACCGGAAAATTGGGTCGGCGTGTGCACGGAGCTTGGTGGGGTAATAAAGCCCACCAAGGCAGTGTCCATGTTCCAAACGCTGGCGTTTCGGAGTGGAGCAATTTTGAGAGACAAAATGGAAGTGAAAAACATAGCCAAAGATGAGGAGAAGGGGGGGATTTGGGTGTTTACCGGTAACGGTGAAAAGCTTTGGGGTAAAAAATGCGTGGTAACAACTGGCGCTTGGACGCGAAAGTTGGTTAAAACGGTCAGCGGGCTTGAGCTCCCCATAGTAGCCCTGGAGACTACGGTGTGTTACTGGAGGGTTAAGGAAGGACACGAGAAGGAATTTGCCGTTGAGAGCGATTTTCCTACGTTTGCCAGCTATGGGGAACCGTACGTATACGGGACGCCGTCCTTGGAGTTTCCGGGATTGATCAAGATTGCCGTGCACGGTGGGTATCCGTGTGACCCTGACAAGAGGCCTTGGGGCCCTGGAGTGTCATTGAGTTCTTTGAAGGAATGGATCGAAGGTAGATTCCGGGGCCGAGTTGATCACGGCGGCCCGGTGGGCACTCAGCTGTGCATGTACTCGTTGACCCCAGACGAGGATTTCGTGATCGATTTTCTGGGTGGAGAGTTTGGGAAGGATGTGGTGATTGGTGCTGGGTTTTCTGGCCATGGGTTCAAGATGGCCCCGGTGGTGGGGAGAATCCTAGCTGACCTTGTGCTGAGTGGAGAGGCAAAAGGAGTGGACCTCGGGCACTTCAGGATACGAAGGTTCCAAGAAAACCCCAAAGGAAATATCAAGGACTTTGGAGAGCAAGTCAATCTTCACGGGTTAACGAGCACACGTGAGTCGATGTCTAAGATTGATTATTGATATTTTTATTTAATTGTTTTAACAACAATCAATCAATCAATCAATTAAAGTGGCTAGACATTCTTTCACAAAAGCCTCTTGATTATGAACTCCGACGTTTTCTCTCTCAGACTTTAGAACTGTGGGAAGAGTAATTGTAACTGCATAGGCATATACTTTTCATTGTTCAAGTTCCACCCAGGCCATTCTCATACGCGGGGTTGGAACTCTTTGGAAGCATATTTCTGCTGAGATGGCCTCAAAGACATACACACTAATGATTGAATAATGTTAAGCCCTTCATAGCGTATTTGCACTGCAGTCCGGCCGCTCTGTCAAAATATTATCCCCCCCCCCAAAACGACTGATCTCCTCTGACGCAGGACTTTAAACCGATGTGCGGTGCCTTTTTATTTTGGTTCAAGAAAACTAGTAAGATACTATCGGTTTAGAGACCAAGGACAAATTTAGCTAAAAAGAACTTCCCCCTCTCATCCTCATTAATATAACCAATTTGCCGCATAACTACGTAAAAAATCAAGTTCAGCATCTGGTCACTTGTTCCTGTAAACAATGTTCAAAATGTACACAATCTGCCAACAAGAAAATGGATACAAGGAGCCAAGAACCGCAAGTTTACAGAAAAACTGTATATGTATGGTACAAACTTGGGTTGGTTTCGGCAAAACAAATTTTGGAACCTGTTTCTCCATACTGGTGACCAAAACCGACTTTATTGGAAGTAACCAAGCAATCTGAGATTCCGAGGAGTAAAATAATAAATGAACCCGACCACATTTGGAAGAAGAGAAGTCTGGTCCACTTGGCAGAGGACATCAATACTTTTCGAGCCAGTCACATCCATTCCACATTTTACACAAACCGAAACACGCAGATTAGCGTAACAATGGACTGAAAACAAGCTCAACCTTCCTGCATTAAAACAACCTGCAGATCACCAAGATCTCCATCCATTAATGAGAACTAAATAAAAAATTGAGGCAATGTGTCAAAGAACAAAAATAAATAGATGGAAAGCTGGAGGGAAAAAGAGGAAGAGGGAGAGGTGAGTAGGTACAAAAAACCAAAACGAGGGAAAAAGAAAAAATACAGTCAAGTGCAGATTGGCAACTGTAATTCATATGACAAAATTCAATTTCGAAAAGAAATAAAATGTACGGTAAGATCTATATGATGGGAGAGTGGCAACGTAATATAAATTGACTATGAAATCTTTCTCATTTGTTTGAATCTGTAAGAAGTTAACTGAATAACAAATAAGGCAATTTAAACAATCACACAAGAACACACCGATTTTTTTAAGTAAAAAATTCCTTCAAAGCAAAGAAGAAAAATCACAAAACACATCAGTTCAGAAATCAACTTCGCTATAATCAATAAGTGAATACAACAGAAATACACAACCTCAATTACATCAACCAAATGAGTTAACCAACACGAAAGACACCTTCTGTTAATAATAACTCAACAATCAGACCTCAAGTCAGTAATCCAACCGTTCAAAATGAACCCCGAGATGTCCCCTACCAGCTGTCCAAATTTTAGCTAAATCGGACCATCGGTCAACAATATATCATATGGTTTATCAATTCTGCCACAGATGAGAGAGTAGAGAGTTATCAGAATTGAGAGGCTTCGGTTCGAATGAAATAACTGCAATTACAGTTCACAAAAACTTAATCCAACCGTCCACAAAGAAGATCTATGTGTCCTCCAACTACTGACCAAAAATCAGCTCGATCAGACCACAAAAAGTCATACAATTACACGATTGATCAATTCTGCACACAGAAAATTGTCCAGACAATAGACCTACAAAAACGGAAGAGAAGGAGGACTTACAGAGCTCAAAACCCAATCTCCACCATTCAGAAATAAGAACCAAATGCCCTCTATCAACCATCCAAGTTTCAAGCTGATCGAACACCGATATCCTTTCCAAACGTAAGATCAAAGATAACCTACCAATAACTCTTCCTCTCCTTTAAGATTTTTCTCCTTTTTTTTTTCTCTTTTTTCTCTTTTTCTTTTTATTTCTTTCTCTCCTTCGACCGCCCGAACCTCTCCTTTCTCTCAAACTCTTAACATCACAAAATCTAATCTTAATGAGTTATTTATACCTCATTAAGTCAAAGGTTTTTTTTTTTCTTTCAAAGGTTTCCTCCACGTGGAGGGATACCTAACAATTCTCCCCCTCCCGAATACGTGGAGGTATTGACCATTCCGGCCAACGAACAACACAATTCAAACTTTCTTCTTGGCAATACCTTTGTTAACATATCAGCAACATTATAATCCGTATGAATCTTTTCAAGTGCTAATTGTTTAGAATCAATAGCATCGCGTATCCAATGATACCGCACATCAATATGTTTTGATATAGCATGAAAAGTCAGATTCTTACCAAGATGGATGACACTCTGACTATCACAATACAACACATAATTTGATTGTTGAAAACCAAGTTCCTTTATAAACCTTTTCATCCAAAGCAACTCTTTAGACGCTTCAGTTATTGCAATGAACTCTGCCTCTGTAATAGACAATGCAACATACTTCTGTAATCGAGATTGCCAACTCACTGCTCCCCTTGCAAGAGTAATTACATAACCTGAAGTAGACTTTCTGGAGTCAATATCACCAGCTATGTCTGAATCAGTGAATCCAATAAGAGTAAACTCATCACTCACAAAACAAAGTTCGACGTTAGTAGAGCCTCATAAATATCTCATTATCCACTTCACTGCATCCCAATGCTTTTTGCCAGGATTTGAAAGGAACCGACTAACTGTGCCAACTGCATAAGCTATATCAGGTCTCGTACATACCGTTTCATACATCAAACTGCCCACAGCTGATGCAAATGGAACTCTTTGCATCTCTTCCTTTTCTTTTTCTGTGGAAGGACATTGGTTAATGAATAATTTAAAGTGTGTAGCAAGAGGAGTACTAACCACTTTAGCCTTATCCATATTAAACCTCTGAAGTACCTTTTCAATGTACTGCTTCTGGGACAGGTGCAACCTTTTCTTTTTCCTATCCCGAGTGATTGATATGCCGAGGATCTTCTTTGCTGTTCCCAAGTCCTTCATGGCAAAGGACTTACTCAACTCTTGCTTCAACTTGTAAATTCTAGAAGCATTACGACCAATAATAAGCATATCATCAACATAAAGCAGTAAAATGATAAAATCATCATCAGTAAATCTCTGAACAAAGACACAATGATCAAAAGTAGTCTTTTTATAGCCTTGCTCCCCCATAACAGACTCAAACTTCTTATACCATTATCTCGGAGCTTGTTTCAGGCCATACAAGCTTTTCTTCAACTTGCGCACATAATCCTCTTTTCCTTCCACCTCAAATCCCTGTGGTTGTTCCATATAAATTTCTTCTTCCAAGTCACCATAGAGGAAAGCTGTTTTCACATCTATCTGCTCAATCTCTAAGTCATGGCAAGCAGCTAAACTCAACATAACTCAAATGGAAGACATTTTCACCACCGGTGAGAAGATCTCTTCAAAGTCGACGCCTTGTTTCTGACTGAATCCTTTGACAACCAATCTGGCTTTATACCGTGGATGTGAAGTATTTTCTTCTTACTTTATTTTGTAAATCCACCGATTCTTCAAAGCCCTCTTACCTTCAGGTAACTTTACCAACTCATAAGCAGAGTTATCATATAAGGATTCAATCTCATCTGTCATAACATCAATCTAGTGCTACTTGTGCTCACTTTCAACTGCTTCTGTATAGCACTCAGGTTCTCCCCCATCAGTTAATAACACAAACTCATCAGGAGAGTACCGAGTAGAAGGCACTGGAATTCTATTGGACATTCGTGGCTGAAATGGAGGTGAAAGTATGTGCGGATGATCTTCTATTGGAGCATCAATATCACCTGCACCCTGTATATCATGATCCTCTTGAACATTCTCATCATGTTCTTGAATATCACCATCACCATGCACATCAGGATTACTTAGAGGAGTCTAAGGAAATGGAACAATGTCAGCAAGATTATCATTAACCTGAGGAGTTGACTTCTCAATGTATTCAATGTTTTGATCCTCAACGAACATAACATCTCTGCTCCTTACAAGCTTTTTCTCAACCGGATCATATAAACGGTACCCGAAGTCATCTTCACCATAACCAAGAAATATACACTGTCGAGTCTTCACATCTAACTTCCCTCTTTCATCTTTAGGGACATGAACAAAAGCTTTACAGCCAAAGACTCATAAATGGTCATAAAAGACTTCTTTACCAAACCAAACTTTTTCTAGAACATCACCTTGTAGTGGAACACTAGGAGACAAATTAATTACATGTGTCACTGTATTCAAAGCTTCACCCCAAAAGGATCTAGGCAGTTTTGCATCTGAGAGAAGACATCTAACCCTCTCAATCAACGTTCTGTTCATCCTTTCTGCTAAACCATTTAACTGTGGTGTCTTGGGAGGTGTTGTCACAGGGCCAAAATTTTCAACCAAAATTCGAACCTTGTGATGGCACTAAGTCTCACTTAGTCTCAGCCGATTATCTCCCACAAAACACACCAATGTTTACAGGAAACCTTTCCCAACCTTTATTACTTTATACAAAGTATACAAAGGAAGCCAAGACCTCACACACACAAGTGTTCTCTCAACACGTTTGTGTGTTCACTCTCTTGTGTCCCTTGGCTGGACACATTACACCTATTTATAGTGTTGGTAGTTGACACCCCCAACTACCTAGGGACATGCATAGTGGGGCTCTCCACTTTGGGATAACTTCCCCACTAACTCACTAGATCATGCTTCTCCATTCAAGGAGAGCTTGACACCTCATTGGGGACTGCTTCCCCCCATTTTCTGCAACCACACACGTTCTCCTTCCTTCAAGGAGATCCTGCCAACACGTTTTGGCTTGGATGAGGCTGCTGGATGCATGCAGAACTGCCCTCATTGCCACTCCCACGTTCTGCTGGAGATAACCACCCATATCTCCTATTTTGGTGGCCCATGGAGAGCCAATTCAGCCATGATCTGCCTCATCACTTGCCCATTTGAGTGCTGGCTGTATCCGTTCA
>JAHLGO010000351.1:5590206-5601380 GCA_020615895.1 Ceriops decandra | reverse complement strand
AAAAAAAAAAAAAAAAGGATGGTATGAGTTTACATGCACGGAAGATACAAAGACTCACCACAGGTTCAACTTCCAAAATTTCTGAGACTGGAGTAGTTGGCTGTCCTGAATCTCCAAGACCCTCGCGCATGTTTAGTTGGGATTCCCTGTGGTACAAGGACCTCTCAAGAGTCTCCTCTCTAAGTCTTAACTCCTCTAGTTTACTCCTCTCCAGTTGCAACAGTGCATCCCTGCTTTGGGCAATTGTCCGTTGATCCTCCAATTCAGACAAAATAGAAGTGATCTTCTTCTGCAGCAAATCCATGTATTCATGGACCTCACTGCCAGGCTCAAGTTTTGCATCTTGCGTCCCAACTGGAGAAATCAGTGAGTTTAACCATATGAACAACCCATAAATTTCATCTGAATTTCTCTTGTTGCTCATCTGAGATGCAACAAGAACATCATTGGTGCATCTAGTGACCTCCTGCCTTAAGAATGATATTTCACCATCACGATCATGCAATTGTGATTGAAGCTTTTCCACCTCAGCTAGGAGACCTTCAGAAAATTTATGAAGCTCATCAAACTTGGTTACAGTGACAGAAAGCCTTTTAAGAACCTTCCCCTGTGAAACTTTAAGGTTCTCAATCTCTAAGTTCTTTTGTTGCACGGCTTTTTCCACTTCATCTATCTTGCTTGTTACTGCTTCCACCTGAACCCCCTCCCCATCAAGAGCTTGCATTAGGGCTTCAATTTCTGCATTCGGCATGCAATATACATATTAGCCACTTAACATTGCAATAAGGGCAATTAAAATGACTCTCTAGGATCAACCATCTAACCTTTGTCTTTGGCAGCAAGCACATCAGCCAGCGATGGGGCCCTCCCCTCTAACTGCATGGACAAGGCTTGTCCAGCTTCAAGTTCCTTCACTGTCTGCTCCAATAAATTCCGTTCTCGCTCCATCTTTCCAACTGCTTCTCCAAATCAAGGACACGACTTTTGGAAGATTGAAGATCTAGCGAGTAGCTTGCTCCAGCAGCTTCAGCTTCCTTAATTTGATCAACAAGGTCCAAGCAAACCCCCTCTCTCAGAATATCTTTCTCCTGAAGCTCTTTCTGTGAATTTAACATGGTGATTTTCAGTTCATTTTTGCCCCCCTCTATGATGTCACCTCTCAAACAAGTAAAATCCTTTACAAATCGTAACAGTCTTTCTGCCATAGTCTTCACATGTTCCTCAGATGGAAAATAGTTCTCTTCAACAGAAGGAAGTCTACTATCAGCACAAGCTGCTGGTTTCAAATATATCCCCGAATCTCCAGCAGTCAAAGCATTTCCTACAACTTCAGCTTTTCTATTTTCAATTTCAATCATTGAACTGATGCATGCTTCATAAAGTAAGGCAACATTTCTGCTCAGTGCAACAACTTCCATTTCATTTTGCTTTTCCCTCGATTGCATTTCTCTCTTCAAGGACTCGAATGAATGTTTTTGTGAAGTCATTTCCTTATGAAGAGTTTCCATCAGTTTTGACAGATTACTAGCTCTTTCATGTAATGTCACTGAGTGTTCATGCAATATTGATTTCAGACCACCTGTTTCTTTCAAGAATTCTTGCACAGAACTAAAAATTTCTGTGGCTGAGCTGTCATCAACATTGTCTATCGTATTGGGTTCTGATGATAAATTCACCGCCAGAAAATTCTCCTGAAAAGGGGAAGTCAGTTAGAAGACCAAATGAAAAGTAAAAATGTACAACAAACATAAACATCCTAAACTAACAAGAAATGCAAAGGGACTTTAACCCTGAATGCAAAAATTCTATGAATTTCCACAGAATTTGAGTAGCGCATTGATACCTTGGATTTTGGATATATGTTGCCATCAGATTCTCTGAATAGTGGCACATGAAGCACATGATTAGCCTCTGGTCTTTCCAGCCATGACTCCATTCCAGCTTGTAGATTTTGCATAAACTCCAACTCCTCAGGAAAAAATGCTGGTTAGTGATTTTTCGAGATCAGAGAACTTCTTGCTGAGTTGCTTTGCAGCATACTTCAATGCCACCAGTTCAGAATGTTGTCTTGTGTTCTCTTCAGAGTGAACTGCACATAACTTTTCCAGATGAGAAAGAACTTCAAGTTTGGCAGCCTCCTCCGCATCCCTTTCCTTGGAGAGTTCTGCAAGCTCAAGAGTTGCTTTACCCAGCTCCTCTTGGACGTCATCATTCCCGTCTTGAACTTCCTTCAGCTCTGCAAGCAGTAGCTCGGCCGCTTTCCTAGATTTTCTAGATTCTTGTTCAGATGAAACCACAGCTGCACGCAAATCTTGCAATAAGTCGCCAATGTGCACCAACTTTCCAACTGGATCACTGTGGGACATTTCAACACCAACATCAATGCCTTCCAGAGTATTTAAGATCATGGTTAAAATCCACCCTTTCTCATGCAACACTTGTTCAGTTTCAGCCAAAGGATTCCTCAATAACAAGCTCTCTGATTCAAGACCTTCTATCTTTTCAGGGTATGTGGTCAAGTTTATCAGCTTCTGTTCATATTCTGCAAGAGCATTTTGCCGGTGCTCCATATCAGATTTCAGACGGTCCATCTCAGTGCTCATCTCTTCAATAGATTGTTTCAGGCTATCACGCTGTTGCACCAAAGACTTCCCTTTTCTCACTGCAACATCCAACTTCTCTCTTACAGAAGCAGACTTCTGCTCTTCCTGACTAAGAAGCTCTTGTAACTCCACCCTTTTCTTGTCCAGTGTTTCAACTTCACAAATCAAAAGTAGTTGTTTCTCCATATATCCATCTCTTTCCTCCTTCACACAGATCAATTCATTCACAATATCCTCCAGCTTTTTCTTCATAACATCCACATTTGGTCCCTCACTCTCGACCATACCACTCATCGGAATAGAAAACTCTGATTCCTCATCATATGATGCTTCCCTAGTTCTCTGCTGAACAATATTTGCATCTGAAATTTCTCTAGTCATCTCCGCAACTGCATCACAGTGCACTAAACCAAGCGTTTAATTCTCTATTAGCTTCTTCAACAATCCTTCCAAACATTCTGAACGACTGCCACAGAAAACAGGATCTTTTGTGCCAGGATCCTGCAATGCATCACAGATCAAATCCTGCAACCGGCTTATGTCACCATCAATTCTTTACACGCTCTGCAGCCAGTTTCTCCTGCAAACCAATAGCTTCATTTTGGAGTTTATCATTTTCAAGTTGAAGCTGAACTGCCCTTGCTGAAAGCTCCTTGTGTTCTGGCACCAGATTTTCCAGCCTTTCAGAAAGAGATTCTCTCTCATGGATAATCATTTTAAGGTCCATGTCAAGATCAGATATTCTCTTTCGAGAATCCTTCAACTCAGCATCTAGGTAAGATATTCTCTCCCGTGACTCTTCCAAGTCTGCTGTTATTGAGCCACAATGATTCTCAAGCTTATCAATATTTTGCATGAGAGAAATCCTATCGTGGTCAGCTTCTGAAAGTGAATTTACCATCCACTCAATTCTGTGTTCTGGTTCCATGGACCGCAACTGTGAAGACATATTGATCCTGTCCAAAAGTTCTTCCCATCTCTCTACCAGGAGGTTCCTTTCCATCAATGATTGCTCCAGCATTTCATTTTGTTCAGCCAATGCATAAAACTTATTTTGAAGGTCCTCATACTTTCTCCTAATATCATCTACTGAACCCGAACTTAAACTAGGTTGTGAATCTTCTTTCCAGGGATCCATGACAGTAAAACCAGCAACAGAATCTGAACCTCCTACAGAATTTTTCTGGTTCCAATCTGTCAGTAATATACAGTTTCCAGTTGCTGACCTGGCTAACCAATCAACCTTTTCTATTGTATCTCTTGCATGAAACTCCTCTGGTAGATCTAGATCCTCTAGAATTTCTTCTATCCTCTGGAGTACAGAGTCTTTTAGAAGGAATAATTCTCTTATTGTTGTAGCTGAATTCCGAATGTAAGAAAGCTCAGATTCCAAAGCCTCCACACGCTCACCTGCCTCAGAATAGGCCTTCAGCTTCACTTCTACCTCATGAAGGCATGCAACTTTCAACTGCAGCTCTTGTGAGCATCTTTCCAATTCACTGGATTTCTCATACAGAGACTGCTTCAGACTGTCACGCTGCACATTCAAGCCTTTCCCCTTGGCAACTGCTATGCTAAGCTTCTCTCTAATAGAGGACACCCTCTGCTCTGACTGTTCAATTTCACTGGCTTTCTCCTGTAAATCAGACTGTGTAGCTACAAGGGCTTTCTCCACCTGGCCTAAGCGTTCCTTAAGAAGAAGAATTTCACTCATGCTGAAGTTTCAGGGCATTTAATTGATGTATTGTTTCCTGCAATTTTGACAGTTCCATGCCCTTAGATCCAGATTCTTCTCTGCTAGAGCTAACCTGCTCAATAACCTCCTTGTATTTACAGACAAGTAGAGGCACCAAAGACTCTAGATGTTGAGAAGGCGTTAAATCTGAGTCCATCTTGACATCATCCAGTTTCACCACGTTCTCAACCTCCTCAATTAACTTTTGAATTGAACTCAAATCAAGGCAAGTTCTGTTCAGCACCTCAACATCATTTGTTTGACTCATCAAATCCAAATTGAGTTTATCATTTACATGCTGTAGCTGCCGCCTCTCAGCTGCAATTGCTTCATAAGGGTTTCATATCTGAAATAATCTACAAAATTAGGAAAATTTTGATCTTGTATGATTGGGTCGGTCTCTTCTACAGAGCCACTTGAATCAATAGCAAATTTCCTGAGTGCATAATACAATTTCTTCAATGTGCTATTGGCCAATTCATTCTTTTCATGTAAATGGTCACACTTTTCATTTGCTTGTTTGAACAAATTGATGGTCGCTTGATGGTCTGCACAAACCGCTTCAAGCTTCTCCTTCATATTCTTAATTGTATTGATAGCAGTATCAACAGAGACAGCCACTCTGTCAATTATATCTGAGGGATTATAACTGCCAGTGAGTGAGGTGGAGGTGTGCAGAAATCCTGCAGAGTTGTCAAGCCTTTCAATCACTGAAATGATCCGGCCAATGCTAGAATTCCATTCTTGCTCGACTACCAATGCTCTCTCAGCTGACTCCTGGATATTTTCTACTTTATCACCAAGCATAGAAGTCATCTCATCTGAACTCTGCTGTAACTCACGCAATTGACTCTGCAAGTCATTAATTCTTGATTCAGACTCAATCAGTTTTTCCCCAAGCTCACAGTTCTCTACTTTAAGGCTGCTGTCTTCTTCTCTCAAGGTTTCATAAAGAACCTTAAGCTCCATTATTTTTTCTTGAACAACAAATATCTTTTGCTTTGCAACTTCATAAAGAACCCCAACTTCAATGTTGGTTGCCTCTAAACTATCACTATGTTCCACCAAAGCTTCAAACTGAGCCTTGAAATCCCTCATTGCACAACTTGCTCTACAGCTGTTATCTTGCTGTGCCTTGAACAAGGAACTGGCACTTTTAAGGTCCAGGGCTAACTGCTTAAGGACTGCCTTCAAACTTCCTGTATGCTCTTTTGTTGACACAAATGAATCTGCTCCTGGTGATTGATCTTCAGTCATGGCCCTCTCATTTGCCTCTGGTTCATCATAATGCACATTTGACTCAAAAGCTCTAATCAATTTTGATGCTGCTGGAGTTGCCAATTTATCAGTAGATTTACACAAGAAAGCAGAATAAGAGTGCATATCTTCCATTGCCTTTTCTAGTTTTTCCAAAATTTTCTCTGCCTCGTCTAGGTGTCCCCTCAAGACTACAAAATCATTAGAATCATCAAAAATTTCTCCATCAGGCAGCTCAAATGGAGGGCTTCCAGCAAGGCCACCAGACAATGTTTTTGGCAAATTACAAAAGGTGGTTTCATTATCTCGTATTCCATGACTCTGGTGAGAAATTTCATCATCAATTGTACTGTCATGAGCCCTGCTCTGTGGTTCCAAACTTTGAAGTTGATTCACAGCTTCCCCAACTGGAAACAATATTTGAGTTTGACTAGTTTCAATTTCTCCAATCATGGCCTTATGAATGTCAAGGCTGCTACTAAGAAATACATTTTCCTAAGTTGTTCAAGCTGCACGGTCAATTCTCTAATCTCAACCTCAAACTGCACGCAATCCTCTTGATCCTTGGCCAAACTCTCATGGAGAATGAGAAGCTCAGATGAAAGTCTCTTATTTTCATGAATAGCGTCCTTTTTCTCCTCTTCAAGCCTCTTCAGCTTCTGTAAGACTAAAGCAAGTTCCCCGCTTAACTTGGCATTTTCCTTTCTAGAGCTTCCACCTGAACCTTGCTCTCAGACAAGGTCATAGATAAATTTTCATTCCCATTGGTAAGACAGTCCTTTTCCCCTTCGAGGTTCTTTTTTTCCTCTGCAATGGAAGCAAAGGCTGCACTTAAGTTGGAGATTTCCACTTCTAGAGCTCCCACCAAATTCTTGCTGTCAGCTAACTTCATCAGAAGCTTCTCATTCTCACAGATACAAGAATCCTTTTTCTCAACAAGCATCTCTTTCTCCTGATTCTGTGAAGCAATCATACTCTTTGTGCAGATCAGACTGTTCAGTGAGTTGCAAGTGGATCTCTTGCACAACTTGCAAGGAATAATTCTGCTTTAAGTCTGTCAAGACGCTATAATTTGGTGCAATCAAACAACTATTCCCCAAATGTGCATTAGAAACTGGCCCTATTGACTCTAGAAGCAATCTATACTTGTCTTTACTGAGCCCTTTAATCGCCTCTATTAGCTGTAAGAGGCTGATTGGGAGCCCATTGGTAAAGGGAGACATTGTGCAAGCTTCTAATTCATTTGGTAAATCAGGTAACAGGGATAACCCTTCATTGCTTTTGCCCACAAATATAAATGACTCTTCAGTCTTATATTCCTGATTGCATGACTCTGCAACCGCTGAGTCAGCCTGTCTGTTCTTTCTGTTTGTTTCGAAGATGGCCAGGTCCAAATGATATTTCAGATTTCTCCATATAATATGGATCCACATCAACAACTTTGCCCGTTGATTTGTCACATCAATGCCAATACGCAAAGGATCCAAAACAGGCAAGGAAGACACCAAGGGCCCATCTGACATGTCAGTTGTGCTTACAGATTGATAAGCATTATCTTCACCCTCAGTTTCCTTCAATTGAGAGGCTTCCTGAATCGCATTGCTCTGACCCGAAGCTGCTCCTGCAATTTCACCTTGCTCAGGAAAAATTCTTCTTCCATCTCCTTCAAGGTCTATGTCACGGCTTCTACTTAATTGGTCTAAACCCAAACCATCAGCTTCCTGCATTGCCCCTACCCAGCAAAAAATGAGAATTTAATTATACACCAAATCCACTCATCACATGGAATAAAAAAACAGAGACTAAAATAAGAACAAAGGTAAAAAGAGCAAAACCTGTATCAGTTACCTGATCTTCCCCTGCATGAGTAGCATCCTTTTGTGATGGCAACAAATCGTTGTCCTCTTCCTGATTCATTTCAGCTGTCACAGTGACATCATTTGCAGAACCAATTAAAGGATGAGAACCCAAAGCATCAACACTTAGAAATTGATCATCATTTTTGGTTCCCTCAGTAGAATCTGGAACATCTGAGGCTACCCAAAAAACTTTTGCTTCCTCATCATTAACTGTCTCATTAGCTTCCACTTCAGTGGAGTCCAAGTAATTAACATCATGGTCATGTGCGTCAACCTCCTGCATACTTCCCTCATCATTATGATCTGATGCCGTTCTGGATATGCCTTTATCAGATGCCACGAAACTTGATGACAGATCAACAGCCACAATATCAACTTCAGGCGTTGCTGAATTCTCCACAGAATGAGATGCAGAAGACTTTGCAATCTCTGAGTTGGAATCAATGTGAGATACAGACTCCCCTTTAAGACTCTCTGGCACCAATGATTTAATAGTAGTTGATGTTGCATCAGTATCTGATTGATGCTGTCCAGATTTGATAGATTTTTTTGAGGATTTCCCATGATTGCTACTGCCTTTATTGTCCTTCTTTCGACGAAATTGCTGAAGCTGGTAATGAAAAACTAAAACTTAGATGGCAGCCAATTAAATCCATCATGGCTGAGATAATGAAAGGGAGGAAGAAAAAATAAACAGGACTCTTGGATCCTATAGTGAAACAATTTATCTTATATCAGATATGCATTACTCTCCTTTCAGGAGTAAAAGGAAGAGGCAAAATAAGAATTAGGGTGCCATATTTCAAGCTGTTTGCTTTTTAAATTGCACTCTAAATCCTTGTTGAGTTTCTCTTCACTTCAAGAATGTGAATCCACGAGGGAACTCTAAGTGAAGGCCCGATCAACATTTGACTGTGGTGTAACAAGTAACTTCAAATTTTGACCCCTGGTCCCTTAGAAAAGCTAACAATGCTCCTTTTAGCTCTTTTCTCCCAATTTGTACACAATTAGTCACACAATGAAGAACCTGCAAATCTACATACCCAACAAACAAAGTACCTTTTTACGGCCGGCTGTGAGCAGATCTGTACGGCTCTTGCTCTTGTCCATCCGATTCCGATCCACTAATTCTTCCTCGAACTCTCGATCACCATTTAATTCCTTCTCCTAAACGTGTCCCAACAGATGCAAAAGAAGAAAGAAAAAAACACAAAATAAATACCATCAACAGGACAAGAAAATCAAAGTCCATTTTTGAATCACGAAGAACACACCAGGGAAATCATTAAAAACGTCAAATATCATTCCAGACATCATCAAGATCGGGATAAGCTATCCGTGCACTGCTTTGGAATTAAAAAGCCAAGAACTACTTGTAGACACTGAAACGTGGTAAGCATATTCTATATCCTGCAAGTGTCCCACATTTCTTGGCAACCAAACATGCCTTAATATCCACCCCCCAGATTAAATTTTCTAAAAAGAATCCCAAAAATTTCTTGCAAGAACCATAAATTAAAACGGAAATCGAAGAAAACGCCAAGAAACCAATCTCCGGATCACTGAAACATAACAAAGAAAAGCAATCATACCCTGATACGGATTCGATCTATTAGTCGTCGTCGCCGTCGTGATTAGGTCAATTACTTTGCTTTCACAGAATGAGTTTATGTGTCCCTTTATTTAAAAAAATATATTTTTTTTATTTCTTTTTATTTTTTTTTTATTTGGTGCGTTTGCGTTCTCTTAGATCTAACGCAAACTACGCTTTCCTTCCAGGAGGAGCAGGCAAAACTTATGTTCGGGTTGTTGGGGAGCGGCAGAAATTTATAGGTTTGCCTTGGTTGGTTTAACGGCTACGTTGGGATGAGACAACTTGGGCTTTGCAGAGGCAAATTGGATCAGATATAAAAGGGGCGGGGTTTTGGACCAAAAATGATAAGGGTCCAAGTAGTGATCTTGGACTCTAGTTGAAGCCCAAAATAAAGTTTGGTCATTTCTCAGCCTACTTTATATATATATATATATACATTATTATAACTCAAAATAATGTGAACCGTGGAAATTCAATTTTATTATTTTCATTTTCTTTTAGTAAAGTGATATTCAACTTTTAAAATGTCAATTTTTTTTTCTTTCGATTTTCATTGTTCTGGCCATCTATTCAATATCCGTGTATATATATATATATAGATAGATATTTTAATGCTTTAGTTCCTTTTTCATAACAAATAGTAATGGGACTTGCAGTTCCGGGAGAGCAGATGGTATCCCTCTTTGTTCTAGCCAATTTTATTTGTTGGTTGATTTTATCGAGATTTTACACGAACAGTCATGAGAATCTGCCGTGATTTCATCCGTTGATCGCGGGTTTGAATAGACCGACGACTTTTTAAGTTCGATTGATTTCTTTTTATTCTAGCCGTCGCTAGGCGTCTATTTATATATTTACTTTTTTTTAAAAGAAGGGGGGAGACAGCTAATATTATGTCTTCTAGAAAGGACGCACCGCCTCCGCCGCCGCCACCACCACCGCCACAGAAAAAGTGTCCATATGAATAATCCCCATTACATTCGCGGATCTTAAAAATGCTAAATCCAAAATAGTGCTCAAGAGGAAATCGAAATAAGCAAACAAACATAATCCCCTTAAAATGTGGCTAGTTGGGTTCTTCGGGAACAGATTTGACGTGACACAAAAAAAAGTCAACTTATAAGGTCAATGGCGAAGAGAAACCTTATCAAATGAGATGCATATAATTTAATTCCAAATGTGGGCTGGCATGGCATGCCCCCCATCCCCTCCCTTACGGACCACGACTTCTGCTAACTTTCACAAATATAAGTAGTAAGGTCTTTAGGCAGTACCAACCTCCCCCCCACCCCAGCAGGTCAACCCCACATTGTCTCTCTCTCTCTCTCTCTCTCTCGTTTTTTTCTTTAATCAATTCATCCACTCCATTGACATTTTGCAATGTTCTGTTTTACTTGTTGATTCCCATTTTTTGGTGGCACCAAAATCTAAAACCAAATGCGAATCCTAAAGAGAATTGCATAAAACGTGTTGACGTCTTTATTGTTTTTACGGCCATATAATATATATATAAATTTGTAAATTTGCATTTTGTAAAAAGCCTGAGGAAGTGGGTTAGAGAAATTTCAAGTTTAAAAATCAGACATCGCAAGAGTTTTAGTTTTGTAACCTGTCCACCTAATGATTTTTTTTCTTTTTCATTTTGGAGTTATTGTTTGTTCATGATTGAATAATTAATGTCACTTCAGAAAATACGTAAGAAGTCAGAAATGTCACGATTTGAGCAAATAAAGCAGCAGCCTTTACGTACTTCCCTACGAATGTGACCAACTAATTTCTCTTCTTTCTTCTTTGATATATTACAAAAATTGAAAAAGCAATTATTCATATATTTATAGAAGACATTTTTCTCATTTTAAAAATATCTAAATATTTAATTCACATTCTAATTGTTTAATAAACTCTCACAATTTTTAATATTTAACATTATTTTAATAAATTTTTTGTCCAATTTTTTAATATTTTGATAGAATTAAAATTTTAGTATTCATTTAATTTACTCAATTTACTTAATTACAATTTATTTCATTTACACCAATAATTATCCACATATGTCTAAATTTGTGTAATACAAATACTTATAATTAAAATATAATTTTTTAAAAAAGAAAAAAAAACTCTTAAAT
>JAHLGO010000351.1:5473705-5590106 GCA_020615895.1 Ceriops decandra | reverse complement strand
ACTTGTAATTTAAGTTTTTTTTGTTTTACCCTTTTATTTTTTAAGAAAAAAAAATTACTTTCAAATTTCTCTTTCTACTTTTCTAAAAAGAATAAAATATTGAAAATTTAAATCTCCTTTAATTTTGGACAAAAGAACATACCCTCGCTATTCAATAAAATCAAACAAATGGCTAAAGAATTTCCTTACTTAACTATAATGCATCTAGAATCTTTTAAAATTGTTGAAATAAATACATTTCAACAAGGATATAAAGTTATCCTAAAACAAATGATAAATGAAAAGTAAATCATAATATGCTTTACTCTAGAAATATAAAAGGGAACTAAAGTTAATTACTTTCTAGTGGAAAAAATCAATTATTTTGTAGATACAAGAATTTAAAAGTAATATACTCAATTAAAAGTTTCTTGTAAAAGTTAACTATAGAACAACAAAAGATATCCTAAATAAGGATGTTAAAAATATAGCGTTAAAACAAATTTTGCTTGGTGGCAAGATATTATATCTACATTTCATTTTGATGTTAATTTTATTAAAGACTATCTAATTCTTTGTTAAATTTCTTAACTCAAGAATTATTGTAAGATTATAAATAATAAGTGAAAAATCTTAAGGAGCGATGATATCAACTAAGTTAATTATTTCATTAATAAAACTTCAAGAAGTTCTTTAAGAGAAGAAATTGATAAATGTTTCGATGATACTTATAATGTGCAATTTCTAAGGATTTAACAAATCTTTACATTACAATATTCATGAAATATTTTATCCCATTTTAAAAATAAATATATTCCACTTACATCTTATAAGCTATTATAATTTCATTCAAAAAATAATATGTATTCTCGTACCATTTTGAAAGATTTTGCTAATTATTAGTAAATTGTCCATAACATAAAATTTCTACTTATTGAATTAATATAGAGGGGATATAAATAGGTCTTTTCACAGTTCATTATTAAAAAACTTTTGACTTCTAATGATTGGCAAGTAAATTTATTCTGCATAAAAGAATTAAAAAAATGAAAGGTTAAAACATTTAATTATTTTGATTATATTAATGTATTAGAAATAACCTTATTTTATGAATCAATCAAAAATTATTTGATTACTTTTTATTTTAATAACAATAAAAATGTAGTGTTTAGTTTTATTAGTCATATAAAAATTTTACTAATTTTTAAGTTGTCCAATAAATCCATTTACAATTGTTTGTTCAATTTTTGAATCATTATTTTTTTTGTTTTTACTATTATTGTATACATTATCATATAACATAATATAGAATTTTGTCATCAATATTCTTTTCGACTATATTAATTTCATCATATTAAATATAACTATGAGTAAATAAAATTTCAAATAGAAAATCTACTGTTATTAGTCATGAATAATACATTTTAGTAGACGACATTGACCAAACCTTAGTATAGGTCATATTTTTTATTTGATATGGTTTCTTCTTATAAGAAGGTTTAATTCAAAATTTTTATTATGATAAAAACATATTTTAAAGAAATTATTATAAATAAAAATTTAGATAATAACTTTATGCAAAGTTGAAAACTACCACCACCACCTTGTTCTCATATATATGAATTCAATGGTAGTTTTATTTCTTGATATAATTATGTTATCAAGACCTTTGATAAGATTATATTCTCATCTTAGGGTAATAATACCTTTTCTTATTCTTTTAAGAGCTTATTAGCTCTTATCAAAAGAAAGTATAAGTTTTTGTATAAAAGACTGATTCAAGTTACCTTAAAATAAACAAGAATATTAAGATTAAATAATTCTACAATTATTTGTATCAAAGATAACAAGGCATAATTGCTTTCATAATAAAATATGTTATTTAACTAGATAATTTTACATATATATATTAGCAATTAGTAGGAAAACATATGACAATAATTCAAAAAAATGTTAATAAAAGTTTTTAAAATTTAAGGAAGGATTATATTCCTAAATTTACTCTAGGTAAACTAAAAATAGAAAAAACTCACATATAATGGTTTTTAAGTAAAATAAGAACTTACAAATGATAAGTGTTAGTTTACATTGAAAGATACACATATAAAATAGGTTCAAATGTTTAGTATTTATAAACTTAATTATTCATTTAAATAGTCATAAGTTCAAATGTTGAAAACACAATTTTTTTCTATCTTTGGTCATTTGTTTTGAAATAATTAAGATAGTAGTTATATGATTTTGCATTATACATGCCTCCTTAGTTCAAATTCTAAGAAGCATAAATTTTATTACTTCTTTAAAATTGTCAAAATAATTGTCTTATAGATTAAATCTTTATAGAATGAAAAATGTATTACAAAAGATCTAAATAATATGATAGATACACTTTAAGATAATTAATTTTATTGACAAGTTATACAACAAGTTTATATAAATAATTGTACAATATTATATTTCTATATTTAATTATTTAATACATCAAAAGTAAAGAATCCTTAGCAATTGTGAACATCAATTGTATAAGTAAAGTTATCTTACAAATTAAAATTTTATATAGTAAAATAATACATTATAATAAATTTGAATAATATAGTAGACAAGATTTAAACTAATTATTTTTATTAACAAATTGCAAAACTAATTTACACAAATAACTTTAAAACATTTATTTTCCTTTTTAAATAATTAGCATGTTAAAAATCATTATGTCGACATTATTTTCATGAATATTTTAAAATCAATTCTTTTAATTTATTATAATGAATTAAGTATTTCATATTCATATAGACAAATTAGGGTTTCTACTATAAAGTAACTTTTGAAACTTATTGAAAATTGTAAATACTCACCCATATAATTTATAGTGGGTACCAAGTATTAGATGTTTCTACGATGAAAATAATTAAATATAGTGATTCAATTATGTTGATAATATACTTTAATTCATTAAACTCGAGATTTAACGTTATATTAAGTATTAAATTAAGTTTTTATCATGAGTAATTAATGTATATGAGTTTAAAACTTATTTCTATTGATGTTTTATTTAGCATATTTCTTGTCAATTATTTTGTTAAAAATCAACCATATTTTAATTTAATTTCACAAATCGATCGTGATCACTTTATTTATGATCAAGTCTTTTATATTGCTATGTTTAAGTTTAATGTTTCAACCTTGAACGTTAATAGGTTCGTTTGTAGTAGTAACTTCTGCCGTGACACATAACATATTAAAAACTAATCAAGAATTTGGCCGGACAATATAAAAGGTTCTTATATCAAACCTATGTTTTCCTTTGGAACCAAAACATGTTATATTTATGTGGAATTTATAACTGTATACAGAACAATAACAACTTGTTCCGGACAAAACTAAACTGATTCATTATTATTATTATTATGGTAGCCATTTTAATTTGTTTCTTCTGCAAAATAATTATCAAATCTGCTGGCCTCCATTTGATTTAATTGCTAATAAGTGCATTTTTGTCTTTTGATATCCAAAAATTAACATGCGTTATATCTTGGCGAATAGTTAATCCGAATAAATCACGGGTACAAGCCGCTGCGTTTGACACATAAAAAGCAATTTTTCTCTAAATACTATCTTTTGTAAGGAATTACTAAGCGCGGAATATAACAACAACAAAGATTTGATTTTAAGTTTAATTGGTAATGATTATTATATAATTTTTTGATATCCTAATTTATTGTATACCAAGTTACATATAAAATTTAATTACTCTAAATTAAAGGAGAAAATGAAAAAAATTCTCCAAGGTGTAATAATTACTTGGTCTAAATCGTACAACTTTTGTAAAATAAAGCATTGAGAACCAATGTGAACCGTAAAATTCAAGAGAAACAAGACAAAAACAAAAGATGAATACCAACGAAAAACAAGCAATTCACGCGGGGCAGTTTCTCAACAACTTTCAAAGTCCTTCCAGTCCGGTCAAACACACTTTGCCCCGTGAGAGTATGCGCTTGGACTACCAAACCCAACTCGCTTTCTTATTCGTATTCTCCAACAGGGAAACCCCCCCCCCCCCCCCCCCGAAAAAAAACAGCCGCAGTCCACTGTGCATCACGCTTTGGTCTATGGAATTTACCATTGGCCTCCCCTTTCTTTGTTGTTTCTGATCCCCAACCACTTTCACAGACAAATTCAAACTTATATCAGCCGTTGGATTAAAACTGCTGTTTGACTATCTCTCCCAGCTTTTCACTCGGTCACTTCTCCGGGGGCCCGGCCGGATCTATATGAACCCGCGCCTTGCTTTCTTTGTCGAAGGTCGTTGTTAGGAATTTTAATGATTTTGGGTTCTTTCTTTGGGCATCGCTTCTCTTCTCTTGGAATCTGAGTGAAGACGGCAGTAGAACATATATGAGCAGCTTTTTGAGGATGGAGGATCGGATGGCTATACAGGAGGCTGCATCACAAGGGTTGAAGGGCATGGAGCACCTGATCCGCCTCATGTCTCAGCAGTCTGATCACGTTGACTGCACGGAGCTCGCTGACCTTACCGTCTCCAAGTTCAAAAAGGTGATCTCCCATCTCAACCGCACCGGTCACGCCCGGTTCAAACGCGGCCCGGTCCAAACTTCCTCTTCTTCCTCGGCTTCGTTGTCGTCATCGGGTCCATGTTCGCCTCTCTCTCTCCCTCGTCCTCAAACCTTAGGTCCCACTCAGGACGCTGCTCCGGCTAGCGTACATCAGGCTTCGATCATCCCAGCAGTTACCAACCTTCAGATTCCGACAGCAGCTCCGGCGAGCCTAGGTCAGTCTCTACCACAAAGCGTGACTCTTGACTTCACGAAGCCTAGGATTTTTAGCTCAAACGCTAAGAGTACGGATCTCGAGTTCACAAAGGAAAGCTTTAGTGTCTCATCGAATTCGTCGTTTATGTCCTCGGCGATTACTGGAGACAGCAGCGTTTCTAATGGGAAGCAAGGATCGTCGATCTTCTTGACATCCGCTGTTTCCGCAGGCAAGCCTCCACTCTCTTCTACACCGTATAATAAGAAGGGGTGCGGCGGATATGATCACTCCGACGACATACACGGCAAGTTTTCCGTCTCAGGCAGCGGCAAGTGCCATTGCTCCAAGAGAAAGTATGTGGCGTTTTGTTTTTTTTTTTTTTTTTTCGAAATCATTACTTTTTTGAGCAATCTTTAAATTCTTTCGTTTGAAAATATTTCTTTGGGAGTTTTTTTTTTTTAATTTTAAGATCTTGAGGGAGACTGCAACCGCGGCAGAGAAGTCTGATCGACTTCAAGTCGAGTTGACGCGGGTACCTTCTTACCCAAAAAAAGAAAAGAAAAAAAAAATCTAGTTGACTCAGAGTTCGCTCAGAGTTACTCAACGAGTGGTTGGTTGATTAGATCAAAAATCAAAAGACATTAAATGAAGCAACAGCGTCTGATTAACACTGACACGATCAAGATGACCTTTTTTTTTTTTTTTTTGGGTCTCTTTGCTATTGCAATTTGGGATGCATCGCACTCCACTATCTAGTAGATAGTGGGTTGGATTTCTTTTTTTTAATAAATAAATAAATAAATAAATATATATTATATAATATGATCAAAAGAAAATGTACCATGCTCTTTGGTTAGTTTATGGGTTTGTTTCCTTCTTGATTAACAATCCAGGAAAAATCGGGTGAAGAAGTCAGTTAGAGTCCCAGCGATTAGCTCAAGAATCGCCGATATTCCAGCTGATGATTACTCGTGGAGGAAGTACGGTCAAAAGCCGATCAGGGGTTCACCGTACCCAAGGTGACCCACCAAATTTCTGACAACCGATCTCGAGTCGCTTATTAATGAATCAATTCCGACGGGTTGTGTTGTGGTGATATCTGTTGGTTTTTATTTTTGCAGGGGATATTACAAGTGCAGCGCCGTGAGAGGGTGCCCTGCGAGGAAACACGTAGAACGGGCTACGGACGATCCGACAATGCTGATCGTAACGTACGAAGGGGAGCATCGTCATGCTCAACCTGCGATGCAGGAGAACGTGGCCGCGGCGTAGGCTTTCAGCCGTCGATTCAACGTGACACGATGGGGAGATACCATTGAATTAGGATGCAGACAATTAATTAGACTTTTGTAGCATCGTGTAATCAACTAATTTTGCTAATTGGAAACGGTGATCAAACAACTTTGTCTTTTGTCGTTTCGTTTTTGTCTTCATGCCTTCGAATTTGTCCATAAAAATTATTATTTCGAAGACTTATTAATGCTATTAATACGCTTGTGTTGGCTTCTCGAGAACCCCCCTATACCTTAAAGAAAGGGGGAAGCAACGACGAAGTAGAAGTCAAATTCAATCTTCAAAGGAGCGGAATGCGGGGGCAGAACCTTCAAAATTAAGGGGCCACCTATCCGTGTTGCGCCATTGATTTACATAAAAATTATTTCATAAATTTGTAAGTATTAGAGCCGTCGCCACTCTTGCACGTAAATGAATCTACAGTAGCTCTTAGACGTTATTTGCAAGTCATGTGCTTTGTTTGTTCATCTGCTTCCATGCCCCACATTTAAAGGCCTCAAAGCCGCAAGTCGAAACACGACCATATTAATTATATCATGACAAGGTGGTTTTTATTTTCTAATATAATTTATCAACAATTTTACACCACATAATAATTAAGATATATTTGAAATAAAAAATAATAAAATAAATTTATGTAATATAAAATTATGAGTGAGTTATATTTGAAAATATAAATGAATATGACAAATACTTCAAATTAAAGCATACTCTTACGAAATTAGACTTTAAATGTACTTTAAACGTATTAACCTGTACGACACTTAGTTGATCTTGCTAGAAAAGACCGTTAAGTAAACCTTGTAGAGTTTGAGAGAATCAACGAAACGCGAGTAATAGGCAAATAAATGAATTGGAAAAATTTGAGAGAGAGAGCACAAGAGAAATTTGTAAGTGAATTTGTATTGATTGAAAATATGCATGTTATACAAATGAAATGAGTAGTTTATTTATATAATTCAAAAGAAGGAACTAGAAAAGAATATTCTTGACATATACAAAGACTATTCTAAATAAGGAATATTTTAGGTATATATACGGATTATTCTAAATATGGTATATTCCAAAATTATCTATGCAATTGTGGTCTTCTTGGACCTTCCATAAATAGTAAATGGGTTAGGTGGCCCTTGAAGGTTTGGTCTTGGTCCGAATTTGCACCATAAGGATACATGAATGAGTTAGATCAATGTGTTCTTGTGACATCCTCCCCCACTTAATTTTACGACATTCTCGTCGCATTTTCAACCTTAAATTGCCGAATATAATTGGCAAATTGCCAAAGCTGATCTTCTCGTTCCTAACTAACCTCATGGTCTGACAAATCTTTCCATTTCACTAAGTACTTGGTATAGTTGGGAACTCCCCTTCTCTGAATCACTATATTAGCAAGGATGTACTTTACCTTCTTGTTGAATTCGGTGACCACAGTCGTTGGTGCACGCTTTGACTCATTTTAGCTTAGATCCTCTTCATCTCTATAGAAAGGCTTCAGAAGGCTTACATAGAAAACGTTGTGGATTTTCACCTTTGTAGGGAATTAGACTTGATAGGTAGCCTTCCTTACACGCTTGATGATAGGAAGTGGCCCTTCATACTTCCGTACCAAGCCCTTATATACCTTGCATAGAAACTTGAATTGGTTGGGCAGCAACTTCACCATCACCATGTCTCCCGCAGTGTAGTTCTTTGGGTGTTGCTTAGCATCAGCCTATCTCTTCATCTTCTTGGCCGCTTTGTTAAGGCAAGCCCTTGTTATGTCCCTTTTCTCATGCCATTCCTTTGCAAATGTGAAGGCAGACGGGTTGTTGCCAATATAGGGAGAGGCAATAGCACTTGGAGTTAGCGGTTATTGTCCTAAGATAACCTCAAACGGGCTTTTGGTTGTGGCCTTGCTCCTTTGAAGGTTGTATGAGAATTGGGTAACGTCGAGCAGCTTCGCCCAATCTTGTTGGTGAGCACTAATATAGTGCCTCAACTATTGTTCGAGCAAGGCATTGACTTGCTTAGTTTGCCCATCAGTTTGAGGATGGAAGCTTATCGAAAAGTTCAGCTTGATTCCTAACAACTTGAATAACTTGCGCCAGAATTTGCCCGTAAAGCAGGGATCTCTATCACTGATTATGCTTTTTGGCACAACCCATAGCTTTATTACGTTCTTGAAGAACAAGCGAGTAACTTCTTCCACCTTGCAATCAGTAGGAGCTGGAATGAAGGTGCCATACTTGCTGAACCGATCAATTACTACCATGATGCTTCCATACCTTTCGAACTTCAGTAAAGTCACGATAAAATCCATTGAGACACTTTCCCACGACTTCTTGGGAGTGGGTAGTGGCTTAAGTAGGCCAGCTGGTAGCTGCTGTTCTAGCTTGTCTTGTTGTCAAACTAAGCAAGTTCGCACATAGGCCTCGACATCTGTATGTATATGCGGCTAAAAATAATGTTATTGGACAAGAGCAAGGGTTCGTGCCATACCTAGATGACCAGCCCATAGAGAATTGTGGCACTCCTTAAGGATCTCCTTCCGCAAGTTTCCCCATTTTGGCACGTTCATCCAAAATCAATGAGTCTTCCCCTCGTTAGCCAATCTTAACAAGTTGTTGGCCAGTTTGTCTTATCTGGTACCTTCCTTGATCTGTTCAAGGAAGTTGCTTGTAGGAGTACTAGTAGCAAGGGCTGCTAGTTTTGCCTTTTGGCTCAGCGCATTAGCAACAACGTTGGTTTGTCTTGACTTATACCATAATGTGTAGTTGAATTCAGCCAGGAAGTCTTGCTAACGAGCTTGCTTGGGGCCAAGTTTCTTCTGGGTTTGGAATTAGCTTGTAGCAACATTATCGGTCATGATCATGAACTTACTTCCGAGTAGATAGTGTCTCCAGGTGCGCAAGCAATGGATGACGACGATCATCTCTTTGTCCTAGATGGTATATTGTCTCTCTGTGTTATTTAGCTTACGACTTTCATAGGCAATGAGATGCCTATCCTGCATCAAGACTCCTCCAATGGCAAAGTCTGATGAGTCGATATGGACTTCGAAAGGCTTTTTGTAGTCCGGCAGCACCATAACAAGTTCCTTAGAGATTGCTTGCTTCAATCTCTCAAAGGAAGCTTGACATTCTTCCGTCCAATGCCAAGTATAATTCTTCTTCAGTAGGTCAGTTAAGGGTATGACTACGACAGAATATCCCTTGATAAACCAACAATAGTAGTTGACAAGTCCCAGGAAAGATAGCAATTCTGGGACCTTGGTTGGAGTCTTCCATTGTTGGATGGCTCACACCTTCACTGGATCCATCAAAAGCCTGTCATCCTTGATTTGGTGACCAAGGAAGTCCACCTTTTGCTTGGCAAACAAACACTTCTCCTTCTTGACGAACAACTTATTTTCCTATAGAACTTGGAAGACTTGCTTGAGGTACTCAACGTGCTCCTCAAGTGTGTTACTGTATACCACAATGTCATCCAAATAAACTATCATGAATTTGTCCAGAAAAGGACGTAGTTATTCATAAGTGTGCAGAAGGTGGCTGGTGCATTGTTGAGGCCAAATGGCATGACTAAGAACTCGAACGCTTTGTAGCGTGTTACGCAGGTCGTCTTTGGCTCATCACCTTGTGCTATGAGAACCTGGTAGTAAACCGATCACAAATCCAGCTTGGTGAATTACCTTACCTTCCCAACTTAGTCGAAAAGATCAGCTATCAAAGGGATTAGATACTTGTTCTTGATAGTGACCTTGTTCAAAGCTCGGTAGTTGATACACATGCGAAGTGATCCGTCCTTCTTTTGAAAGAGGATTGAGGCACTAAAAGGGGGATTTGACGATCGAATGTAGCCCAAATCGATCAAATCATGGAGTTACTTCCTCAATACAGCGAGCTTCAAAGGTGCCATGCGATAAGGAGCCATGGTAGGGGGTTTGGCACTGGGTTCCAGCTTAATGTGCTGATCCACTTCTCACTTTGGTGGAAGCTTCTTTGGTAATTCAAACGGCATGACGTCCTTGAACTTATTAAGGATAGCTTGAATGGGTTGTGGCAGTGCGGGAGTTGGTGTTGCTATATCTTCCTCATCGCTTAGCTTTCGTATGGTAACAACATAACCAGGATCCGACTTGAGACCTCGCTTAAATTGCAAGGCTGAGATCATTGATGGTTGAGATCTCTCCTTACACTTCAAGGGAACTACGCGGATCTTATGGTTGTCGACAACTACAAGAGAACGTGAAGTAGACACAGGAAAAGCCAAAGCTTCGCAAAAGAATGTAAGACCTAACACCATTTTGAAATCATCCATGGGAACGATAGTAAAGTTTAACTTACCTATTCATTCATTGATCTGGACAGCAACTCTGTGTGCCATGCTTTGGACAGGCCTTGCTTTTGAGTTTACCACTTTGATGGTGCCGTTTCCCTTCGTTGGTTTAAGGTATAGACGTTCGGCCTCTTGCACATCTATGAAGTTATGCGTTGCCCCAGTATCCAGCATTGTACAAGCTGATTTACCCTCGATGGCAAGATCAGCGTATAATAGTCCTTTCTCCTTAGCGATTGTTGGGGAGAAATGCTTCGAGAGATTACCTAATTGTTGGATAGATCCCATGTCAGTTTGAGTTTCTTCATCAGCCTTTTCTAGGTTGAGTGCCGCCATCATAGCATTCATGGCTTTGCGTTTGGGGCAATCCTTCACCCAGTGCGGTCCATCACAAATGAAGCAGGGTCTATGGGGATTAGCTGAGTTGTGCTTACTTGTAGACTTCTTCTTATGTTTGGAACGGTCATTTAATGGTCTTGTCCACCCTCATTATGACCAGAATCCTGCTTCTTTTGCCAGAGTTTGGCTTCTTGCCCTTGAAGTGAGCCGAGTAGTTATAAAGGTTTCGGCAATGGCAATAGCAGCATCTAGGGTCTGTACATTACGCCTCTTCAACTCAACTCTCGCCCAATCCTTCAAGCTGTCTTTGAAGTAGAAGAGAAGCTCCTTATCAAACATTTCGATTTCAAGCACAAGGGTAGAAAATTCTTTAATGTAGTTAGAAATACTACCTGTTTGACATAAGCGTCACAACTTCCCTCTCACTTTGCTATCCACATTGTGAGGGACGAAGTACCTACGCACTTCAGCCTTGAATTGTTCCCAAGTGTCGATGATACATAAGTCTTTCTTTTGTTTAGAGTGATTCTGTCTCCACCAGATTTGGGTAGCATCTCTGAGAAAGATTGGGGCGTTGCTTATCTTGGCTAGATCATCGACAACCCCCATGGCTTCAAAGTACTGCTCAAGGCCAAACAAGAAGTTTTCTACAGCAGTGGCATTTCGCATGCTGTTGTATATGGCAGGCTTTGGGACCTTTAAGCCATGTATCGCAGTGGTGCTAGTAGTGGCAGCCGTACTAGCAAGTGAGTTGTTTCTGAGTAGAGACTCCATTTCCCTACGAAGGTCGTGAATCTCCCCTTCAACGAACTCACGCAGGTTGGACAAACCTTAATTCAGGGAGCGTATTTGTCCCCTAAATGAGCAGCCAAATTCTTCGATCATGACTTTGGTAGCTCGTGTGATCTCCGTATTCTTACGGATCAAGTTGTTGACTTAATCACTGAGATCTCCCACAAGGGAGTTTATGTCGATGATGCTCCTTTCTAAGTTACCAACATGAGTGTCCATGGTTTCCTTTGTTGGAGCCTTGGACGTGCCACATTTGGCTGAAACACATAGCTCCTCATGCCCACGAGCTTTTTGCTCCACTTGTTGTTCATCGAAAATGGTCTCAACAAATCCTTCCTCACTTTCCATATTCACAAATCAAACAAGAACAAAGTAGGGACTAGGATTACCTTACTTTAATACCACCTGTCACGGAGTTAGGCTTTAGACGTGCTAACCCACGTGGCACTTAGTTGATTTTGCGAGAGAAGATGCTAAGTAAGCCTTGGAGAGTTTGAGAGAATTAACGAAAGACGAGTGAGAGGCAAGTGAACGAATTGGAAGAGAGAGAGAGAGAGAGAGAGAGAGAGAGAGAGAGAGAGAAAGAGCACAAGAGAACTTTGCAAGTGAACTTGTATTAATTGAAAGGATGCATGCTATACAAATGAAATGAGTAGCCTATTTATACAACTCAAAAGAAGGACCTAGAAAGGAATATTCTTGGCATATGCAAGGACTATTCTAGATAAAGAATATTCTAGGTATATACATGGATTATTCTAGATATGGTTCCTTCTAGAATTCTCTAGGCAATTGTGGGCTTCTGGGACCTTTCATGGATAGTAAATGGGCTGAGTGGCCCTTGGAAGTTTGGTCTTGACCTAAATTTGCACCATAAGGATATATGAATGGGCCAGATCAATATGTCCTTGTGACAATACAGTGAGTCCATGTTTTAAATAAGTAGTCATGCACGTTCATATTATTTGAAGTTTTCCTTATGAGAGGATATGCATGATAAAAGAATTTTTATTTTTTATTTTTTTGTTAAAAAATTGTTCGCCCCTAACTCCACAAATCAAGTTGAGAAAGAAAGATACACATCAAGTTCCTATTTTATCTCTTAACAAATCTAATGTGGGCGTCACAAGGAAGGAAGGAAGGAAGAGAGAATAGCTTTTACACAGGCCAGAATATCTATGTCTACAAATTTGATCCAATTAATACTTGAACATACGATAGGCAAGGGAAAATTGGACCTAGTGCCTTGCATTTTATCCAGTTTTCTCGCATAATTAAGAGGAAAAATAATAATAGAAAAAGGTTGGCCATTGTCATCAATAATCAAACACCAAATACAAATCAAGAAAGTTGACAATAAAATTGAATGACGAACTTATACATGTCAAAAATTACAAGTAATTAGTGAAGGTCATTTAGGAAAGCAGATGAAGGTTATCCAAAACACCTAATAAGGGAAAGAACAAAGAAATGGTTGGATCAATTAAGGGGAAAAGAAAAATCAAGAAATAAGGAAAAGTTTCACTTGATTAATGATAAAAAACCTACTAGATGACTTGCCTTGTAAACCTTTAAATTAAATTGTTATGTACATCCTAGAAAGTTAGGAAACAAGTTGAGTTGATCAAATTAGAATACTAAAGAAACTAATCCTAAAAGCTCCAATCTTAAGACATCATAAAGGTTGATCACTCCTTTAATAAGTTAAGACAATGTATTCTTCCAAAAACATAAGAAAGCAAAACAAAATTTGCTAAAAAATACCTCAATCTTGTTCATGTCATTTTATATAGTTATAGGCTTTATATAAGCATGTAAATATTACAATCCTATATGGAAAAAGGTGTTTCTTAACATACCTATATAAGAAAATCTTAATTATAGGTGATGCCTCTAATTAAAGAATATAATTCTACCTTGATTAGGAATCCCAAATCTGCCTTAATTAGGAATCTTAAATCTGTCTTGATTATGAATTCTTAAAAAAGACTACCACTAATGATATAAAGTTAAAGTAAAACCCTAACTAATGTATTAAGATTTAGCTAAACTTACAAGTCCAAATAAACTTAAGAAATTAAGCCTTTTTTACATGTAATTCGGCCATAACTTCAAATATAGTAACCCAAAACAAAATCAAGCCCATTAATACAACTTAACATATGATTGAGCCTTTCCATAGATTGTTTGTATAGCTTGGACTTATATTATGGGCTCCAAGTTTTGTTTTTTAAGTTTTAAACCTTGTTCATTATCTTGCATATAAAGATAAGTAATTATCCTTCATGTAATATTGCAAACTTTTAGAACATTCTTGGAACCTTTTAAAGTACCTTCTTTGTTATGCAGCTCTATGATTAAGCTTTGTAAAGTCTCTTTCATCCTTTTTGTCCTTGCCTTAGTTATTGGATCACCAATTCCTTACAAAGGATTTAGGGAATACTTGCTTTGTTGCATTTAAATAACACCTTGTTCTTTATCATCCTTGCCTTCCTTGAAAGGATTCGTCCTTAAATCACTTACATCAAACAAAGATAAGTTAGCAACATTAAAAGTAGCACTAACATTATCATAGTTGCTTGGTAAATCTAACTTGTAGGCATTGTCATTAATTTTCTCCAAGACTTGAAAAGGTCTATTTCCTCGAGGTTATAATTTGGACTTTCTTTATGGGAGAAATCATTCCTTTCTCATATATACCCATACCCAATCACCAGGTTTAAAGACAACCTTCACACGCCCCTTATTAACTTGCTTAGCATATTACTTGTTCTTCCTTTCAATGTTAACTTAAACCTTGGCATGTAAATCCTTTACAAATTTTGCCTTTTTCTTACCATCAATGTTAGCACACTTTTTAGTAGGCAAAGATAAAATCTCCAAAGGATTAAAGCCATAAGCAACTTTAAAAGGTGACAAGGAAGTAGTAGAATGATAGCCTTAAGTTCCTATTGCCTCAAGTTTCCTTTTTCATCTTTATTTAGTACTTTTCTTTGTATTGTGCTTTTTTTTTTCCTTAGTTATTTTGGTTTATTCTGATTAGCTTATTACTCTTACAGTTGTGTTAATTTTGTGGGTGTTTTGATATAAAAAAAGGTTGAGAAAAAAAAAGAAAAGGAAAAGAAAGGAAGACGAAGAAGTTATGCTTGAGTTGAGTAGTATATATTTATTCTTGCAACTTATTATGTATGTTTATAAGGTTGCAAATCTATTTTTTTTCTTTTTTAAGCCTAAAAAGGATATCTTGAATTTATTTTAAAAGTTCTGATTTTGACATTTGCCACCATTTAACATATTACTCATTATGATTTGTTGATGATAAGTCTTTTAAGAACATAAAGGGGCTTAGCTTTTATTTATTCTTTTATGTTTATTATTATTTCTTTCTATTTTATTTGGTGATGCGATTAAGGCAACAAGTCACAAAAATTAAGAATCACTCTTTGTTTTATGAGTTGGTCTTTCTTGGTTTAGTTTCTTTCAATTCCTCCTAGTTTTTGTTGCAAAAAGATCAAGAAAAATATTATTGCCAATGCCTCTTCCTTTGTTTTCAATTTCTTTGATAAGGTGAACTTGATGTATAGTTCAATTCTTATCCACATTAATTAATGGAGGACAATGTCTATTCAAGTGCAACAAAGCAAGTATTCCTTAGATCATTTGTATGGAATTGGTAATCAAATGACTAGGGCAAGGACAAAGTGGATGAAAGAGGCTTAATCATGGAGTGGCATGACAAAGAGGGTGCTCTAGAAGATTCTAAGATTGTTCTAAAAGTTTTTAATACTACACCAAAGATAATCACTTATCTTTATGTGTAAGATGATGAACAAGGCTTAAAACTTGAAGAACAAAACTTAGAGCCCATGATATAAATTTAAGCTATATAACCAAGCTATGAAAAGACTCAATCACATGCTAAGTTGTATTAATGGGCTTGATTTTATTTTGGGTTGTTGGATTTAAAGTTAAGGCCGAATTACATGTAAAAAAAGATTAACATCTTGGGTTTATTTGGGCTTGTAGATTCAACTGAGTCTTGATACATTAGTTAGAGTTTTATTTTAACTTTATATTATTAATGGTAGTCTTTTTTAAGAATTTCTAATCAAAGAAGATTTAGGATTCCTAATCAAGGTAGAATTATATTCCTTAATTAGAGGGATCACATATAATTAAGATTTTCCTATATAGGTATGTTAAGAAACACATTTTCTTTATAAAATTGTAATATTTAAATGTCTATATAAAGGCTGCAACTATGTAAAATGAATTGAACAGGATTAAAGTATTTTTCAACAAACTTTGCTTTGCTTTCTTGTGTTCTTGGAAGAATACATTGTCTTGACTTATCAAAGGAGTGATCATCCTTTGTGGCATCTTGAGATTGAGGCTTTTAGGACTTAGTTTCCTTAAGTTTTCGATTTGATCAACCTAATTTGTTTCCTAACTTTCTGAGGTGTGCATAACAAATTGATTCAAAAGTTCTGAGGGCAAGTGGCCTAATGGGTTTTTTATTAGTTAGTATCAGAGCTTTGGTTCTAAAAATAGGTTATATATCCCTTTTCCATCTTTATTTAGTACTTTTCTTTATGCTTTATTTATTCTTTGTGTTTCGTTACTTAGTTCTTTTAGTTTGTTCTAATCAACTTATTACTCTTGAAGTTATGTTAATTTCATGGGTGTTGATATAAAAAAAAAAGATTGAGAAAAAAAAAAAGAAAGGCAAAGAAGTTATGTTTGAACTAAGTAGTGCATATTTATTCTTACAACCTATTATGTATGTTTATAAGGTTGCAAATCTATTTTTTTTCTTTTTTAAGTGTAAAAAGGATATCTTGAATTTATTTTAAAAGTTATGATTTTGAGATTTGCCACCATCTAACAGATTGCTTCTTGTGATTTGTTGATCTTAAGTCTTTTAAGAACATAAAGGGGCTTAGCTGAAGTGGAAAAAAGGCAAGAATGGTGAGATCATCATCGAGAAAAGCCAAAATAGAGAAAAACACGAGTGATAACAATTTGATTTGAGGGCAAACACGTGGGGGAGTATGGGAGGAACAAATTTCTTTTAATTACTAATATGTTTTTGCAGGTTGTAAATATGAGTAGTGAAGAAGAAGTGCATGATATAAATGTGAAGATTTAGGTCAAGACTGTCACTGAGCAATTTAAGATGATAAATGCAAGGTTAGATGACTTACAATCATCTAGCAAATCTAAATCCTTTAAAAGGCATATGATTGATGAAGAAGATGAGGATGAGTTAGATTATGAAGAATTTAGCTTGAGAAAAGGTAGGAAGGCTGTTTCCAAAAGAGATAGCAATTTGGGCAGTATACAGATGAAGGTTCCAACATTTTAAGGGAAGAATGATTTTGAATATTATTTGGAGTAGGAGAGAAAGATTGAATATGTATTTGATTGCCATAATTATTTTGAGAAGAAGAAAGTAAAACTGGCAGCTACAGAATTCGCTGATTATGCAAGTATTTGGTGAGACTAATTAGTGATAAGTAGAAGCAGGAATGGTGAGAGGACAATTTAGTCATGGAAAATGATGAAATCAGTATTACGCAAGAGATTTATACTTAGTCACTACCATAAAGACTTACATAAAAAGTTGGGTTGGTACAAGGGTCCATAAGTGTAAAGGATTATTACAAGTAGATAGAGATAGCCATGATTAGAGCTAATGAAGAGGAAGACTAAGAGGTTACCATGGCAAGGTTTATTAGTAGCTTGAATAATGAAATTGTAGATGTAGTGGATTTGCAACACTATTTAGAGAAAAAGAAGTTGTTACATAGGGTTATCAAGATGGAGAAATAAATAAAGTCTAAAGGAACCAAATTTGGATCAGCTTCTAATTCTACATGAAAGGCAACTTGGAAAGATGCCAAAGCAGCCTTAAAGTCAAAAGAAGATGCGAGGCTAAAGGAATTAGTTACTATTTTTAAAGGTAAAACCAAAATGAAATCTTTTAAATCTTGTGATGTTAAGTGCTTTCAGTGTTAAGGACATGAACATATTACTTCTCAATATCCAAATAAAAGAGCTATGAAATCCCATATTAGATAGGAAGAGGGGGATCTTGGGCCTTATAAATATAGACGCTACACACCTTGACAGACTGTCTTTTGAAGATAGGGTAATAACCTTGTGACAAGTGATATTAGAGCATTTAAAATTAAATATGGATTGTATGAGTGGTTAGTAATGCCTTTTGGATTAATTAATGCATCTATTACATTCATGAGGTTAATGAATCATGTCTAGTGTGCTTTCATAGGGAAATTTGTAGTAGTTTACTTTGATGATATTTTAACTTATAGCAAGAATTTGGATAAACATGTGAAACACTTGCATGCTATGTTCAGTGTATTAAAAGAGAACCAACTATATGCTAATCTCAAAAAGTGTACTTTTTTTAAAAAAAATCTGTTATGTTTTTTGTTTATATTGTTAGTTTACAAGGTATTAGTATGGATGAGAAGAAGGTAAAGGCAATAAGGGATTGGCTTACACTTAATAACGCAAATGAGGTAAGAAGCTTTTATGGTTTAGCAAGTTTTTATCAAAAGTTTTTAAAGATTTTAGTTCCATTGCTGCACCTTTAAATGAACTTGTTAAAAAGAATTTTGTTTTTAAGTGGGATGATGTGCATGATTGGGCTTTCAGTACTTTGAAAGAAAAGCCTATTAATGCATTTTTGTTATGTTAGCCTAATTTTGATAAAGTTTTTGAGGTAGAATGTGATGCATTTGGAATAGGAATGAGGGTTGTTTTGATGCAAGATTACAAACTAATTGCTTATTTTTGTGAAAAGCTAAATAGGACAACTTTAAATTATCTTAATTATGACAAGTAACTTTACATATTGGTATGAATTCTTTAAACATGGCAATATTATTTGTGGATGAGGGAATTCATCATTCATTTTGATCACGTAAGCGTAAAGTTCTTAAAATCCCAAGGTAAGTTTAATAAAAGACATGTTAAGTGGTTGGAGTTCATAAAAACATTTCCTTATTTGATCATGTACAAACATGGAAAGAAAAATGTTGTTGTTGATGCTTTGTCCATAAGGTACACATTACTTACTGATAAAGATCCTTTTGAGTCTCACACTGAGAAGCGGGGGGGGGGGGATGAATTAGTGTGAGATGTTTACTTTTTACAAATCTATGAATTATTAAAGTTGATGATCCAATTTTATCTTACTTTTCTATATGAGAATGACCATATAAATATCCAGCAAGCACAAGCACCCGAGAATACATAGAATTTTTATTTGGTTCACCCATAATGTGTGAGTTACATCTATGGTGTGATAAGATCTCTCCTAGATCACATGTTCCACTTTTTCTATCAAGAGATACAGATGATGTAGTGGAAGAATCTCTCCTTAACCACTTACAATGATCTCCTGTTCAGCCTAAGGGTGTCTCACCTTTTTTCAAGAAGTACATAAAAGGATTATAACAAAAACTCCCCTGAGGAAGATCAATCTATATGTACAGGCTATTATGGTAGAAAACGGATCTTTCTTTTCTTTTTGCTATTCTTTCCTTACTATTGTTCTCTACTCTCTGCTGTTCTACTCAAGCTTTCTTTTTGTTGTGTTTCATAGCTTTCTCCTTGCCTTTGCTGGTCTTAACTCTTTGCCAGTTTTGAACTTTTAGCCACTCACATTGTCTACTAGTTCTAAACTTTTACCCTCTGCAAGTCTCAACTCTCTACCTTTGTTGTGTTTCTCTCTACCTCTACCAGGTTTCTCTCTACCTCTACTAGGTTTCTCTCTTATCTCTGCCAATTTTCTCTTTTACCTTTGCTGGGTTTCTCTTTGCCATTTTTTCTTAGCTTTTTGCCATTATCCCTCTTTTTTGCTTTGTTCTTTCTATGTGTTTTTGTAGCTCTCTCTTTATGTTTTACCCCTCTTACCTTTTTTACCACTCTCTTCCATTTTGTTATTGTATCCTTTTGTTTTTTTTTTTCCAATTTTCATTCACAACTCTCTTGGTAGTTGCATGGGTGTTTACATGCCTTAAGTTTAATGTTATCCTATCATCAACGATTAGCATTGATTCCTTAAATTTAGGGTTGTCCTACCATCAACAGTTAACATTGATTTCTTGAATTTAGGGTGAACGATTAGCTTAACTTCTTGAATATAGGGTTAACGATTAGTATTGACTTTGACTTATGGTTGTTTTGAAAGGTAGTGTTGTTCGCACAGCCTTGTATGGGTTGTAATTGTTGTCAACTAGGTTTACGTGTGCAAGTAAATTGAAGCCACATGGAATGGTAAGAAAGTAAATTTACTGCATAAGCCCTATTAGGGTTTCATGAAGTATAGTATATAATGGTCTTGGAAGACAAAGAACAAAGGAGTCAGTAATATTGAGTATTCAGCAAAACCTAGTCAACCGACTAACTAAAGAGAACACCAAATCCTACACAAAAGAACACCACTTGCAAAAGAAAAGAGTAGTCATAGTGAACAATGTCGTTGGAATTAAACAGTATTGTCGGAAATTGAACAGTGTATCTGGTAGGGCAAAACCTAAAGAGAGAAACTGTCAAACATTTGGAAGAGAGAGAGAAAACGGTAGTTATTGATGGGAAGGAGAGAGATGGTTGACGACTGGGCTGAATGAAGAACAAAGGTGGACGGCTGAAACAATTGAGTAGCCTTTGACGGGAAGGAGAAGAAAACGTAGCCATTGACGGTCGAAAAATCGAGAAAAAACGGCAAATACATTGAGAGAGAAGGAGGCGGCTGAACGTGAGACAAGGAGATGGGTGAGACCGTAAGATGGTGAAGGCAGAAACTGTGTGATACAACGTAGAGAAGGAATTTAGCGAGGCATTGAAAGAACTTAACGTATTTCCAAACTTCTTCAAGAGAGGTTAGAAAGCGTTGCAATGAACTTCTAAACGACAATGGAGCATCCTTTCAATTCAACAGAGGCAAGACAAGCTAAAAGAAGGGTAGACACAGTAAGTGTCACTCTTTGTATTGTACTTGCTTAGTAATTGCAATAGTGAAAGGAGTAGAGAATTAAAGACATCCATTGTAACTTGTATTTACAAGTATAGTGGATAGTCTTAGTAAGGGAGAGTCCTTACCACTGTAGATGTATGTCATGTTGACGGAACCGCGTAAATCTCATGTGTTCTTAATTTGCTTTACATTCTATGTTTTGAATTGAATTGTGAACATAGCTAAAGTATCAGCTAACCCATAACCTAACGAAGACCTAAACAAGAACATCGAATTGTCTATTAGGCAAGGTGTCTGAAAGGTGATTTTGGGGATTATTGTGATTAGTAGGTAGCAATAGATCCATCTTAGTCAAGTCTGAGAAAGAGTTCACTTTTAAGAAAAGGTTGAAGTTGTTCACTTTCCTGCAAATTACAAATTGTGGTGACACTGATTCACCCCCATCTCAGTATCACAAACTAGTAGATCCTAGGGAGAAGTCGGGAACTTCAATTGGTATCAAAGCACAGGTTCACCAGTTTGAAGCTTAATAGCTTGGTGTACTAGTTTGACTTATTTAACATATTGAGAAATGGAAGCTAGTACCAGCACTAGCACCATTTATAGCAAGAAGGTTCCAATCTTCAATGGAACTAACTACCATATGTGGAGAGAAAGAATGCAAGTGGTATTTGTAACCATGGGCATGAACGTGGTGAAATGCATACAGGAGGGTTTTGTGGCTCTGAAAGAAAGTAAAGACCTAACCCCAGAGGAGTTAAGGCAATTTGAGATAAATGGGAAGGCCTCAAACGTCATCATTTCAACATTGACAGATACTGAGTATGCTAAAGTTATGGATTACAAAAAATCTATGAAGGTGATGGTAGAATGAAGGAGACTAAGTTTCAAGTGTTCAAGGAGAGATATGAATCTCTCAGAATGCAGAAAAATGAGACAGTCAAAGAGTTCTTCACCAGGGTTATTGATGCTGTAAATGACCTTAGAAGTCATGGGAAGAACAAGAAGGACTCATTGATTGTGAAGAAAATTTTGAGAATTTTGCTTGAGAAGTTTGCCTCAAAGGTAGCAGCGATAGAGGAGAGTAGAGATCTCAATTCTATGTCTCTGCATGATATCCAGTGCAATTTCATTGCATATGAGATGAGGATAAAGTCAGCTGAAAGCTCTACAACAACGAAGGTATCAAAGGAGTCAGCTTTCAAATCTATAAAGCACTTGAAGATAAAAAAAAGAGAAAGAATCATCCGGTGAGGAGGATGATGATGAGGATGAGGAAGAAAGTGAAGGTGAAGTATTGGCTTATTTCACAAGAAAATTCAAAAAGGGGTATAAGAAGGGGAAAGGACAGTTGTCCTTAAGATGTTATCGTTGTAGGTAGATTGGACACTTTGCTTTTTAGTGCAAAGTGAAACTTGATGATGAAGATGAGGATGGTGATGATAAGCAAAATGCAAGATGGAGAAGATCATCATTTAAATCAAAAAAAGTCTAGCAAGAAGAGTTATGTGAGTCAGACAAAAGAATTTGATGACGAGGAAGATGAAGACTCATTAGATGAGCATATCTTTATAGCATCAGAACAAGGTGGTAGCTCAACCTTTGAAGAGGAAGAAGAGGTTGATGAAGAAGAGCCAGATCTTGAAGCTAAGCTGAAGTAGCTTCAAAGGAGATAATCAGAAGGGACAGAACCATAAAATGGTTGGAAACTCACATAAAACAAGTTGAAGCAAAGTCTAAGGAAGCTAAAAGTCAAAATGATGAAATAAGGGCTAAACATATTGACTTGAAGAGAAGATTTGAAGAACAGATCAAAATATATGAAGACCTTACAATAGAGCTTAGCTTAACTCAAGGACTTCAACAATTGAAGAAATGAAGATAAAGTTGTTGAGACTTCAACAACAATTCAAAAAGAGTGAGAAAAACTTGCAGATGTTTGAAGTGGTAGGAGAAACAAGCTCTGCAAGAGAAAAGAAGAATGAGACTTTGCGATAAAAGTTGAAAGAGAAGGTTGTGACTTAGGTGAAGATAATTGAAGAAGAGAAGACAATTATCAAACCAAAGCCAAGGCCAAAAATGATGTATGTGGTTGAAGAGCAGCAGCCTATAGCTGTTATGTCTCAAAAAGAAAAGAAAATCAACTAGCAAAGGGCTATGACTGAATAGAAAAAGGAGAAGAAGGTGACTGAAATGAAAGTCACACAACCAAAAAGCCAGCTACATTGCCTACACAGCAAGTGATGAACAGAAGAAGACAAGCTGTGATCAGACCCAAGGAGAGGCAGTTTCAAGGTCATTGCCTTTGTTGTGGAGTTTGGGGTCATAAGGCAATTAACTACTGTGGAGAAGGCCAGTATATGTCTCCAACTTGAGAAGATACGATGTTGCATATAGGAAGAGACAATACAGAATCTATAAGAGAACACCAGTCATGAGTTCTTGCACATACTGTAAAAGGCAAGGACATACTGACAAGGATTATTGGTGGAGGCCCAAACCAATGATTTCAAAGAACAAGTTTGCTATATTGGCAGACTTAGAGGAGTGTGAAAGGTATGGGTAGGATGACCATAATGCCAAGAGATGCATGACACATCTCCTTATGAAAAAGGAGAAAGCTATCTTCCAGCCAGTTCAGAAGAAGGAATACAGAGCAAAAAAGGAGGTAGCTAATATAGTTGAAATTGCACTAAAGGCTGATTGCAAGGATAAGTAGTGGATCTTTAATAGTGGATGCACTTCGCACATGATGGGAGACAAGAGTAAATTGTTGAAACTAAACAAATCAACTGAAGGTAGAGTCAAGTTTGGCAATGATGATTCACTCAACATTAGTGGTTAGGGGTCAGTGAATATTGGAAAAGGAAAGTTAAAAGATGTTTTGGATGTTGAAGGACTTAGATATAATCTAGCATCTATCAGCCAATTATGCAACGACGACCATAAAGTAATATTCACAAAAATAGGTTGCCAAGTAAAAAGTAAAGAAGGCAATACTATTGCAGTCGAGAAGAGAATAGTTGGAAATTTATATATGATTGATGAGGACAAGACAAGCAGCTGTTTACTCACTAAAGAAGAAGAAAATCAACTTTGGCATAAGAGGTTGGGACACTTATCACAGAAGAACATGAGGAAATTGACCATTACTCATGCAATCAAAGACATTCTCAACCTCAGGAGAGAGAGAGAGTATGTTTGCTCAGCATGCTCTAAAGGAAAACATGCTAAAAAGTAGTACAAGACCAAAGAGTTCAATTCCAAAGTAGTGCTTGACATTATGCATACTGATTTGTGTAGACCGATGAGGAAAAAAGGGTTGAAAGGTGAGAGGTACTTCATTTTATTTGTTGATGATTGTTTGAGAAAGACCTGCCTCATGCACCTTAAACACAAGTCAGAAGTTTTGAATTGCTTCAAGAGATACAGAAGATTGGCTGAAAATGAGAGTGAAAGGAAGATCAAAGTATTGAGGTCAAATTAAGGCACTGAATTGACAAATAAAGCTTTTGAAGATTATCTTGAGAAGCATGGAATTCATCATCAAATGGCAGCAGTAAGAACTCCTCAACAGAACGGGGTGGTAGAGAGGAAAAATAGAGCTGTGGTTGGAATGGTGAGAACTCTACTATTGGAATCCAAGCTTCACACAAGATTTTGGACAGAAGCAACATTTACAGCTATGCATATACTAAATAGAGTATTACTAAGGCCCAATACTGATAAGACTCCATATGTGCTATGGAGTGGGAAGAAGACCACAGCCAAGTATCTCAGAGTCTTTAGTAGCCCATATTTTGTGAAGAATAAGGAGCAAAACTTGGGAAAATTCAACGCTAAGGCTAATGAAGGCATCTTTGTGGGATGCTAAAAAAAAAAAACAAAAGGTTACAGAGTTTTCCTGCATAAGTTGGGAAAAGTGATCACTTCTAGTGATGTAAGAATAGACGAGAACTGGAAAACAATACAAAATGGAGAAGTTGAGGACAAAGAAGAAGATGACTTCAATGTAGATGAAGAATTAGACCAACCTGAAGAAAAAGAACAAGAAGTAAGTATAGACTAGGAGAAGAGTGAGTCTAAAGATGAAGAAAGAGATCCTCTTGCAACTATGACGATGCAAGGAAGAAGGACAAAGAAAACATGGATCAGTGCTTATCAAGGAGATCAGATCATAAGTGACCTATCAACAAGAGTTACAACAAGAAAAAGAATTATGGGAGCTACTAATTTACTCTCATAAGTTAAACCTAAATCTATTGAAGAGGCTATTCAAGACAAAGCCTGGGTCAAAGCTATCAATGAGGAGCTGGATCAAATTAAGAAGAATGACCCACTAATAAGAATGTCATAGGAACAAAATGGGTGTTTAGGAATAAACACAATGAAGATGGCAAGGTGGTGAGGAACAAGGCCAAACTAGTTTGCAAAGGCTACACTTAGATAGAAGGGGTAGATGTTAACAAAAAATAGTAGACTTGTCAGTACTCCTATGACAGTGGGTTGTAAATTAACAAAAGATTAGGAAGGAAGAAGTACAAGCCCTACAAAATACAAGAAGATGATAAGGAGCCTTTTGTACTTTACAACATTAAGGCCTGATCTTATGCAAGCTGTGTGCGCTGCCAGCAGGTTCCAAACTGATCCTAAGGAATCTCATGTGTTGGCAGTGAAAAGAATCTTAAGGTACCTCAAAGGAACATTGGAAATGGGTTTGTGGTATCTGGCCATGGATTCTGTTAAACTATAAGTATACACTGATACAGATTGGGCAAGAAGTATAGATGATAAAAAATCAACCAGTGGCTGCAGCTTCTACTTGGGTTCAAAGTGTGTTGCATCGTTAAGTGGAAAGCAGAACAGTGTTGCTTTGAGCACAGCTAAGGTGGAGTATATGGTTGTTTGTGCAGTATGTACACAGGTGATATGAATGTTAAGACACTTGGCAGACTTGGGTGTTGAAGTGAAGTTACTAGTGAGTGTACTTTATGATAATTAAAGTGCTATTGATCTTAGCAAGAATCCAATTCAACATTCGAGGAGCAAGCATATTGACATCTGGTATCATTTCATCAAAGATCAAGTGGAACAGGGTACAATTCAGTTAGAGTATGTTGGCACTAAAGATCAAATTTCAGATATTTTAACTAAACCTCTGTCCACAGAGTTGTTTGAAAAGCACAGATTGAGTCTATCTGTGCAGATGCCTCCTCAAGCTTGAAGATCAGGTGAGTCCTCTATCCCTACTTTGCGAGTTTTTCAGATTTGTAATTGGTTGGCAAAGGGGGAGAGAAGCAACAATGCAGGTGGAGTTGTTAATAAAGGGGGAGTGCATATTTAGGGGGTGTTGAAATTGCAATTGTTACATAATGACCTTTGTTATGAGTGTTGCCAACAATTACAAAGGGGGAGATTGTTGTTCCCACAGCCTTTTATGAGTTGTAATTGTTGTTAACTAAGTTTACATGTGCAAGTAAATTGAAGCCACATGGAAGGGTAAAAAGGTAAAACTACACGGAAGGGCAAGAAAGTAAATTTACCGTGTAAGCCCTATTAGGGTGTCATGGAGTAGAGTATATAATGGTCTTGGAAGACAAAGAACAAAGCAGTCGGCAATATTGGGCATTCAGCAAAACCTAAACAACCGACTAACCAAAGAGAACACCAAACCCTACACAGAAGAACACCACTTGCAAAAGAAAAGAGTAATTATAGTGAATAGTTTCATTGGAATTAAACAGTATTTTCGAAATTAAACATTGTAGTCGGAAATTGAATAGTATATCTAGCAGGGCAAAACCTAGAGAGAGAAATCGTTAAACACTTGGAAGAGAGAGAAAACGGTAGTTGTCAACAGGAAGGAGAGGGACAGTCGATGGCCGGGCTGAACAAAGAACAAAGGTGGACGGCTGAAACAATTGAGCAGCCTTAGATGGGAATGAGAAGAAAATACAACGATCGACGGTCAAAAAATCGAGCAAAAACGATAAATACGTTGAGAGAGAAGGAGGCAGCTGAAGGGGGGTTGAACGTTGAACGTAAGAAGACTTAAAGGCGGCTGAGGAAGGTGACGAGAGAGTGAAAAACTAGACCATCGGAGTGAGAAACCCAACACGACTGGATGGCCGAAGGTGGGTGGATGGTAAAGACCTATACAGCTAGATTGAGAAGAGAGAGAAACCCGACCACCAAATGGGAGCAGACCGGTGGGAAGAGAGAGAATTCCGACGGTGAACGGAAGAGTGAAATCTAGTAAGAGAGAAATCTGGCAGGACGGTGAGAGAAATTTGGCGGTAAGAGAGAGAAATCCAGTTGAACAGCAAGAGAGAGAGAGAAACGGATAGGCGAGCTGTGAGACAGTGAGATCGTAAGACAAGGAGACGGGTGAGACCGTAAGACGGTGAAAGCAGGAACTGTGTGATACAATGTAGAGAAGGAATTCAGCGAAGCATTGAAAGAACTCAACGTATTTCCAAACTTCTTCAAGAGAGGTTAAAGAGCGTTGCGGTGAACTTTTAAGCAACAGTGGAGCAACCTTTCAATTCAATAAATGCAAGACAAGCTAGAAGAAGGGTAGGTACAGTAAACGACACTCTTTGTATTGTACTTGCTTAGTAACTGCAATAGTGAAAGGAGTAGAGAATTAAAGACATCCATTGTAACATGTATTTACAAGTATAGTCGATAGTCTTGGTAAGGGAGAGTCTCTACCACCGTGGATGTACATCATGTTGACGGAACCATGTAAATCTCATGTGTCCTTAATTTGCTTTACATTTTGTGTTTTGAATTGAGTTGTGAATGCAGCTAAAGTATCAACCAACTCATAACCTAACGAAGGCTTAAACAAGAACATCCGAATTGTCTATTAGGCAAGGTGTCTGAAAGGTGACTTTGGGGACTATTATGATTAGTAGGTAGCAATAGATCCACTTTAGTCGAGTCTGAGAAAGAGTTCACTTTTAAGAAGAGGTTAAAGTTGTTCACTTTCCTACAAATTGCGAATTGTGGTGATACTGATTCACCTCCCCTCTCGGTATCACAAACTAGTAAATCCTAGGGAGAAGTCGGGAACTTCAGGAAGCATTGCTAGGATTATATCTCTTGGCTTATCTAAGCAACACATTACCGTTCCCATCAATCTCTTACAGATCTTTCTTGTAATCCATCATTCTAGCTCTTGTTTCTTCTCACAATTGTTTAACAAGTGTAGTAGTGACTATTACCATTGGTGGCTTATGAGCAATTTCCTTGGCTTTTACCTTAATAGGCTACTCATTGGCTAGTGCTGTTACTAGTTTTGAAGTTGTTTGGGTTGCTACTTTAATAGCTTCCTTAACCTTTAAATAAATTAGTTGCCAACACTTTGTAAATGTAGTAAACACATTTCAAAGGCATTCATAATATAAAATCAACAAGGACATATATATAAGATGCTGTTGACAAGAAATCTAACATTAGCCATAAAAAAATGGACTTAACACTTACTTCTTTGCAAATTAAGTTAGTTTTGAATTGCTTAATGGCTTGTATGTGAATGATCCTTGTAGAAGGGTTCTAAGCAAACTTAATATGTGGCAAACACCATTCTTATTGCCTTAAACTCAATAGTTCATGGCAATCCATAAAAATGCACCACTTCCTTAAAGAATAACTTAGCAATATGTGTTGTATCATTGGTTTTAGATCATGCAACAAAATGAGCCATATGCTAAACCTATCAACAATGACAAATATGCTATCCTTATCACTTTGAGACCTTGTTAATCCTAAGACAAAGTTCATAGAAATATCAATCTAAGGTTGGTTAGGCACAAGTAAAGGTGTATACAAGCTATGCAATTTAACTTTAGCCTTTGCTTGCCTACATGTAATATGCTTATCATAAATGGAATGAACATCATGCTTTATATTAGACCAATAAACATGTTCATGTAATATATCTAAAGTCTTATGTATACTAAAGTGCTCCATTAAACTACCATCGTGAGCTTTTCTAACAAGTAACTCACAAATAGAACAAATAGGCACACATAATTTATTCCTCTTAAACAAAAACCCTTCATTCCATACTTGGCCAAAATTAGGATCATTTGTATACAAGCCCTTAAACAATTCAAAACCAAGTAACTTAGTTTGCAAAAAAGTAAGTAATGTGTACCTTTTGGACAATGGACAATGCATTAGCAACAATGTTTTCCCTTCCATATTTATACTTGATCACATAAGGAAATGTTTTTTTGAACTTCAACTACTTAACATGTTTTTTATTAAACTTACCTTGAGATTTCAAGAACTTTAAGCTTTTGTGATCAAAATGAATGATGAATGCCCTTGGCCACAAATAATGTTGCCATGTTTAAAGAGTTGGTATCAATGCATAAAGTTCCATGTCATAAGTGGGATAATTTAAGGTTGTCTCACATAACTTTCCACTAAAATAAGTAATTGGTTTGGAATCTTGCATCAAAATAACCTTTATTTCTATTTTAGATGCATCACATTTTACCTCAAAAACTTTATCAAAATTAGGCGAGCAAAACAAAGGTGCATTAGTAAGTTTTCTTTCAAAGCACTGAAAGCCCGATCATGCATATTATCCCATTTAAAAACAATATTCTTATTAACAAGTTCATTTAAGGTGCAACAATAAAACTAAAATCCTCAACAAACCTTTCATAAAAACTTGTGAATCCATGAATGCTTCTTACCTCATTCACATTATTAGGCATAGGCCAGTCACTTATTGCTTTTACCTTTTCCTTATCCAAATTAATACCTTGCAAACTAACAACATAGCTAAGAAACACAATTGATTTCATGCAAAATGTGCATTTTTTGAGATTAGTATATAATTGGTTCTCTCTTAACACATTGAATACAATATGTAAGTGTTTCACTTATGTATCCAACTTGCTATAAACTAAAATATCATTAAAGTAAACTACTACAAATTTTCCTATGAAAGCACGCAAGACATGATTCATTAATCTTATGAATGTACTAGGTGCATTAGTTAATCTAAAAGACATTACTAACAATTCATACAATCCATATTTAGTTTTAAATGTTGTTTTCCATTCATCTCCCTTTTTCATGTGATTTTGATAATAGCAATTCTTTAAATCAAAATTTGAAAACACACATGAACCATGCAACTTATCAAGCATATCATTTAATTTAGGGATAAGATGTCTATACTTTATAGTGATCTTATTGATGACTTAGCAATCCATACATATATGCCATGTTTCATCTTTCTTTAGGACTAAGATGATAGGGACTAAGCATGGGCTAACATTCTCCTTACAAATTCCTTTTGCACTAACTCATCCACTTGTCTCTGTATCTTCTTCTTTACCCCTAGATTAGCTCTATAGGTAGGTCAATTTGGTATGCCAGCACCAGGTATGAATTTTATTTGGTGCTCAATCCTTCTTAAAGGAGGTAATCCTTAGGGAATCTCTTTAGGAAATAAATCTTCAAATTCCTGTAATAATGGAACAATCACACTAGGCAAAAAGAAATTAGAGTCATTAGATAAAAAATAAGCATCTTTATACATAAGTATAAGTAGTTGTTGCTTTACGATCATAAAAATCTTAACCTCACTTTTTTTAGCAAACACACTTACCTTTTTACTTTTATCTCCTTTTTTTCACATTTTTCTCTCTACCTCACCCTTTTTGCTTGAATTTTTCCTCTTAGCCTTACTTTCTCTCTTTTCCTTTGACTTCTCACTCTCTTTCTTTTTCTTTTCACATTGTTCTCTCATTTGTTCTTCTCTTATTTTGCACTCTTTTATTATTTTAATTTGATTTTCATATGCTTAAATAGGTTTGAGAGGAGTTAATACAATAGTTTGATTATTAATTATAAAAGAATATCTATTCTTGTGGCCATCATGAGTAACCTTTTTATCAAATTGCCTTGGTTGCCTAAGAAGTATATGACTAGCATATATTGGTCATTACAAAGAACCTCATCTTTTTAATTGCCAATAGAAAAGGCAACTAAAATTTACTTGGTTACTTTAATTTTTCCACAATCATTTGACTATTGTAGCTTATAAGGCTTAGAATACTTAAAGGTATCTAAATTTAACTTCTCTACTAATAAAGTGTATTAGTAACATTAGTACAACTTCCATTATTGATAATCAGGTCACATACCTTGTCTTTAATATGGCATCTTGTATAGAAAATGTGCTCATATAGTTCCTTATCATTATCATCTTTAGGCTAAATACTTAATGCATGGCCTTGTAACTAGCATATTTACATAAATAGGTTCTTCAACTTTAACATTAAAACAATCCTTCAATAATGGCATATCATTATTAGTTAAACTAATGCTTTTTATGTCACCATTATCCAACATGATCATAGCTTTTTTATTTGGACATGGAGAAGCAATATGTCCATGTCCTTAACACCTAAAGTACTTAATATCACGAGATTTAGAAGATTTCATTTCAGTTTTACCTTTAGAATTAACAGTTGATTCCTTTAGCCTTGCATCTTCTTTTAACTTTGAGGTTGCTTTGGCATCTTTCCAATTTGCATTCCATGCAGAACTAGAAGATGATCTAAATTTGGATCCTTTGGATTTGATTTGTTTTTTTACTTGATATTTTTATGCAACAACTCCTCCATATCTAAATAGTATTGCAAATCCATTACATTTGTAATTTCCTTGTTCAAGCCACCAATAAACCTTGCCATGGTAGCCTCTTGGTCTTTCTCTACATTAGTTCTAATCATGACTATTTCCATATTTTTGTAATAGTCCTCCATACTCATGGACCTTTGCACCAGCCCTATAATTTTCTATGTAAGTCTCTATGGTAATAGCGAGGTATAAATCTTTTGCATATTATCGATTTCATCACTTCCTATGACTATATTGGCCTTTTACCATTCCTCCTTACCAATTGGTCCCACCAAATACTTGCATAATTAGTGAATTATATAGCTGCCAATTTTACTTTCTTTTCCTCAAAATAATTATGACAATCAAATATATGTTCAACCTTTCTCTCCCACTACAAATAATATTCAGGATCTTTATTCCCTTCAATGTTGGAATCTTCATCTTTATGCTACCTACATTGCTATCTTTATTAGAAACAGCCTTTTTGCCTTTTCTTCAGCTTGATTCTTCATAGTTTGACTCTTTCTCATCTTCTTCCTTAATTATACGCCTTCTAGAGGATTTGGATTTACTAGGTGATTGTAATTCATCTAGCCTTGCATTTATCATCTTAAATTGCTCAGTCATAGCCTTTATCCAAATCTTCACATCTATATCATGCATTTCTCCTTCACTATTCATGTTTATAACTTGTAAAAACATGTTAGTAATTAAAAGAAATTTGTTCCTCACACATTCCTTCATGTGTTTGCCCTTAAATCATATTGTTATCACTCGTGTTTTACTCTATTTTGGTTTTTCTTGATGATGATTTCACCACTTTTATCTTTTTTCCACTCAAGCGAGGCCTTTATATGTTCTTAAAAACCTTAAGTTCAACAAATCACAAGAAACAATCAATTAGATGGTGGCAAATTTCAAAATCAGAACTTTGAAAATAAATTCAAGATATCCTTTTTAGGCTTAAAAAAGAAAAAAAAAATCAAATTTGTAACCTTATAAATGTACACAATAGGTTGTAAGATTAAATGTGTATTACTTAGCTCAAACACAACTTCTTTGTCTTCCTATTTTTTTTCTTTTCTTTTCATTTTTTTTTCTTTTTTTCTTAACCTTTTTTTTTTATCAAAACACTCACAAAATTAACACAACTTTAAGTGTAATAAGTTGATTAGAATAAACTAGAAGAATTAAGCAAAAAACACAAAGAATGAATAAAGTACACAAAAAAGTATTAAACAAAGATGGAAAAGGGATATGTAACTTATTTATAGAACTAAAGCTCTGATACCAACTAATAAAGAACTCGCTGGGTGACTTGCCCTAGAAACCTTTGAATCAATTTATTATGTACACCCCAGATAGTTAGAAAATAAATTGGTTTGATCAGATTAGAAACCTAAGGAAACTAAGTCCTACAAGTTCTAATCTTAAGATGTCACAAAGGTTGATCACTCCTTTAATAAGATAATGTATTCTTCTAAGAACATAAGAAAGCAAAGCATAGCTTGTTAAAAAATACCTCAATCCTGTTCATGTTGTTTTACATAGTTGTAGCCTTTATATAGATATGTAAATATTAAATTCCAATATGGAAAAGGTATTTCTTAACATACCTATATAAGAAAACCTTAATTACAGGTGATTCCTCTAATTAAGGAATTCTACCTTAATTAGGAATCTTAAATCTACCTTGATTAAGAATTCTTAAAAAAGACTACCACTAATGATATAAAGTCAAAGTAAAACCCTAACTAATTTATCAAGATTCAATTGAACCTATAAGTTTAAATAAACCTAAGAAGTTAAGCTTTTTTTACATGGAATTTGACCTTAACTTCACATCTAGCAACCTAAAGCAAAATCAAGCCCATTAATACAACTTAGCATATGATTGAACCTTTTTATAGCTTGGTCATATAGCTTGGACTTATATCATGGGTTCCAAGTTTTGTTCTTCAAATTCTAAGCCTTGTCTATCATCTTGTACATAAAGATAAGTGATTATTAAGACTATCTTTGATGGCTAATGTTAAACTTATTGTTAACACCATCTCACACGGTTATATATGTTGATTTAATGGTGTGGATGCCGTTGAGATATAGTGAGGTTATTGGGAGAAATTGGTGATGATAGGTCAACCCTAGCATTGAGGAGTCAATGTTGGCAATGACCATAAATTTTAGGGGTTAAATTAACTGTTGATCATTGACTGTTAACCCTATATTTTAGGAAGTCAATGTTGACCATTGACCCTAAATTTTAGGATTTAAATTTGGTCGTTAATTGTAAGGCAACATGTGGGAATTAACGATGACCGTTTGTGTAACCCTAATCTCAAGGTTCTATAAATACCTTTATGCGTCTTGCATGCTTTAGAATTTTGAGAGAGCAAGTTGAAAGAGAGAGAACAGTAAACCTGAAGGCATGGAGAGGTAGCAAGGCAATTAGCCAAGGAGAGTGCAACAGCTACCAAGGAGAGGCAGTAAGGCAGCCGACCAAGGAGAGAAAGAAAGAGGGTAAGATAGCTGGCCAAGGAGAAGTAGTAAGATGTAGCTGACCAAAAAGGAAAGAAAGGGAGCAAGGTACCCAGCTACTCGCATTAGTAAAAACCACCAAGGTAGCAACCAACAAAAGGTGGAATAGTAGCTAGTAGGAGGTGAAGTAGCAGCAGAAGGGTCTGTAACTAGTAAACCACCAAGGCAGTAGCTGGTAGGAGGTGGAGTAGTTACAGAAGGGTCTTGCACCAGTAATTAACGTGCAGACAGCAGTGGCACGTGAAGAGAATTGCAGTGGTGTGAGAAGATAGTTGTAGCACGTAGGGATAATAGCAGTGACATAAGAAAATAGTTGTAGCGCTCGGGGATAATAGCATTGGCGTAAGAAGACAACTACAATGTGCATAGATAGCAGCTGAGGTGTGAGTAGACAGCAACAACACAAGCTGATAGTAGCAATATGCCTAGATAGTAGAAGCGATGCGAGTAGATGATAGTAGTGAACTGAAATAGCAGGAATAACACGTATGGACAGCAACCACAACACATGTGGACAGTAGTAGTATGTGAGGACAACAGTAGCAGCACGTGTGGACAACAGAAACAAACGATAAGTAGCCACAGTATGTCCTGAGTGCGTGTAGGCAATAGTAGCAGTGCAAGTGGACAGTAATGGCATCATACACAAACAGCAGGAGCAGGGTACAAGAATAACAGTGGTAGAGCGTGTAGACAGCATTAGTAGCGAACAATATTAGCAGTACGCGCAGACAACAACGACAATGGGTATGGATAGCATTAGCATTACGTGCAGGTAGCATTGGCAGCGAGTGAGAAAACATCGGTAGCGAAGGAAGGAGAAGATACATATTTTGCTCTAATAGTTTATATACATTGAGTGATTATTCTTCAAGAAAGGTTTTACTATAGACTCTTGATAAATTTGTTGAAAAATAGGGCGTGATACCCTTAGAGTGATTGGGAGATCATTGTAAGTGGTTGAAGAGTAATCCTTCCACAAGTGGTGAGGGAGTGATCCTTCCACAATATTATTGTATTCTTTGATAGCAAGAGTAGATTGTGTGATTTAGGAGGGATCCTATCACACTGTGGATGTAACTCACACATTGTGAATGAACCACATAAAAATTATTGTGTATTCTTAGGTGCTTGCATGTCACATAAAGGAGAAAAATAAAAATTGGATCATCGATTCTAATAAGTTACAGAGGTTAAATCCAGATCAATTTGTAAAAAGCTCATATCTCACATTAATTCACCCCTTTCTTAGTGTGAGACCTAAAATGGTCCTCATCAAATGGTATTAGAGTTGGTTCCTCTATTGATTAAAATTTTCTACTTTGATGTAAAATTATGCATTACTATGTGAGTTTTGATCTTTACTACTACTTGAGATCATGAATAGTGTTAACAGTAAGGGCATCCTTACGTTTGATGGACAAAATTATCAGTTATGAAAGAATAAAATGCTCTCATATCTGATGTCCCTTGGTCTTGATATGTTTAAGTCTACTGTTAATGGCTTCATCCTTGTTGCTGAAGGTGATCCTATGATGTCAATTGATAAGAAGAACTTAGAATGTGATGGAAAGGTGAGAAATGCCCTATACACCTTTCTGTTAGATAAAGAATTCACCAAGGTAATGGGGTGCAACATAGCCAAGCAAATCTGGGACAAACTGAAGAACATTTATGAGGGAGACAAAGTTGTGAAGGAAGCTAAGCTATAGATATGAAGGAGTAGATTCAAAGACATAAAGATGTACAACGATGAGATTATGGATGCATTCCTCATAAGAGTTAATGAAATTGTATGGTCCATCAGAGGTTAGGAAAGGAGATCTATAATGCTACTATGGTAAGGAAAATACTTAGAACCTTGCTAGAAGTTTACACTACCAAAGTCTCTTCCTTAGAAGATAGAGATCTGAATAGGCTACCCTTAGATGACTTGTATAGCATATTGGTGGCTTATGAAATAAGAATAGCCCCAATGAAGAAAGAAAATAAGGTTAAAGTGGAAAAGGAGTTGGTGTTCAAGGAAATGAAGAAGTTAAAGATTAAAGATCAAGAAGAGGAATATGATAGTAACTCTAATGAAGAAGATGGTGATACTAAGCTGGATGAAGTTATTTTATACATCACTAAGCACTTGAGGAAAGGAAGGGAAGTACAAGAGAAAATTACCCTTGAAGTGTTTTAGCTATGGAGCAATTGGGCACTTTGTCGTGGATTGCCCAAAGAGAAAAGAAGCAAATAGTGAGGATGATGATGAGCTAGTTCCAAGGAGGATAAAGTAATCCAGCTACTTTAAAGCTAGAAATTCAAGTGTCAAAGGGAAAAACAAATTCTTCAGATCCAAAAGAAGGAATTTTCTGAGCAAGTTAGATAAAGAGGATTCTAAAGAAGAAACTGATGATGATTTTGATGATGAGGCTATAAAGGATGTATTAATTGGTCAAGCAAATGATGATTAAGACTCTTTAAATGATGAGAAATCAACAAAAAAGGATGAGGATGAGTTAGTGCAGTAACTTAAGAATGAATTAAAAGCTTAGTTGCACAAAAAAATAAGCTGAAAAAAGAGATAAAACATATCAAGAAGCTATATGAAAATTTTGTTGTTGATAAATTTGATCTTTATGTAAAAGAAAAGGAGTTTGAAGTAAAAAAAGAGGAATAATTGAAGAGAATTGAGGAGCAAATTGTACTTGAGGTAGAGCAAGGTAGGATACATGAAGATTTTGGCGCTAAGGTGATTACACAAGAGCAAAAGGTGTTGATTTTGCAAGCCAAGCTCCACAAGGTCGAGTCCGAGCTAAGGAAGCATGAAGAAAGCTTTACATAGGCCATGAAAGTACCAACAACTACCATCAAAAAGGGTGTTATTAAAAATTTGAATGAGTGTCTAAGTAATCAAAGACCTTATTCCATGGGGAAGAAAGAACTTAGCTATATTGAAAAGCCGAGTGAGAAGGTAGAAGAAAAGAAGAAAATTATGTTTATACCTAAAAGCAAGCACAATGACGTGATGAAGAAGAGAGACAACCTAAGTTAAAATGGGTTAGGAAAGACATGATGGAGGCTCTTATCCACAGGAGATAGATTGTCAAAGATGAAGAGAAGGTTGCCATATCAGCTACTAAAGAAAGAAATGAGCTTGGTAAAAGAAATAAATCCAAGTTCGATGGTTTTTGCTAGAGCTGTGGCAAGTATGGGTACAAGGCTAATGTGTGTTAGAGTACTTGGCCTATAATGAAGAGGAGTGTAAGGTAAGAGTTTAGGGGAAGACTCTATCAAGAAAGGAGGCACAAGAGTCTAGGGGAAGACTCTATTAAGAAAGAAGGTAGTATCAGGTAGAAAGAAGTCATATTCCACTAAGAAATATATTGGATTTGCTGGGAGAGGTCTATGGAAGATGTGAAAGGGTTGGACACATTGCTGAGGATTGCTTGAAATTGTTGCTTAGTTAAAGAATGCAAGGGAGAACATACCAACCATTGCTACCTGGTCAATGAATGCAAAGGAGAACACACCAACCATTATTACTCTGTTAAGGAATGCAAAGGAAAACACCAACACAAGCTCCTTAATTCGGCCAAAGAAGAAAAAAAGAAAAAGAAATGTCTATGGTTGTGGAAGTAGCCTTAAAAGCTTTTAAGAAAGAAGAGCCATGGATCCTGAATAATGACTGCTCTTCACACATGACAGGAGACTCCAAGATGTTGAAGGGAGTAGCCAAATATGATGGAGGGTTAGTCAAATTTGCCAATAATGGTGCCTTAAAGATTCAAGGTATTGGTATTGTTGAAATTAGTGTAGAAAAGCTGAGATCGAAGAAAGTGCTTTATGTTAAAGAGCTAAAACACAATCTCATTAGTATTAGCTAGTTTTACGATGAAGAACATGAAGTTACTTTTAACAAGAGTGGTTGCACAGTAAAGAGACTAAAAAATAGTGTTGTTCTTACTAAAGGTGAAAGAACATATGGAAACTTTTACCAAGTTTCTAGAAGTAAGAACACATGCTACATAAGCACCAAAGATGGGAATTTATTATGGCATAGGAAACTAAGACATCTTGAATAAAAGTGGTTGAACTTAAGTATTTAGCCATCCCTTAAAGGCTGAGGTATCCTTTAACCGTTCTCCCCATCCTTCTTTTATTATTTTTTGGATTTGTTGTCAAAAAGGGAGATATTTTGCATAAATCCAAAGAAAGTATATATTGATAAAAAGGGGGGAGTAGCTTGAAGGATAAAAGGGGAGAATTAGAAAAGGGAGTTAAACCAGGTTAAGAGAGACATATGTTTCAGGGGGAGCTATGAATGACAATGTAGGGGGAGCAGTAAATGTTGACAATTGTTATATGTGCATTATTGGATTTAATGTGTTGCTAACAAATCTGAAAGGAGAGATTGTTGAGCTCATATTTGATGGCTAATGTTGGATTTGTTGTCAATACCATCTCACATAGTTATATATGTTGATTTGATGTTGTGAATGGTATTGATTTGATGTTTTGGATGGCGTTGAGATGTAGTAAGGTCATTGAGAGAAATCGGTGATGACAGGTTAACCCTGATATTGAGCAGTCAATATTGATCGTGACCATAAATTTTAAGAATCAAGATTAATCGTTGACCATTGATCATTGATTGTAAATTTTAGGAAGTCAAAGTTGACCATTGACCCTAAATTTTAGGACTTAAATTTGGCTGTTAATTGTAAGGCAACATGTGGGAATTAACGATGACTGTTGATGATCATGTAGCCCTAATATCAAGGCTCTATAAACACCCCTATGCATCTTGTAAGAAAGGGGTGTGCTGCAGAATTTTAAGAGAGCTAGCCAAAGGAGAGACATCGGTAAACCAAAAGGCAAGGAGAGTTAGTAAGGTAGCTAGCCAAGAATAGTGTAGCAGCCACCAAAAAGAGGCAGCAAGGTAGCTAGCCAAGGAGAGTACAACAGCCATCGAGAAGAAGCAGCAAGGTGCAGTTGCCCTAGGAGAAAAGAAAGAAAGCAAGGTAGCTAGTCACCTGCATCAACAAAAACCACCAAGGTAGCTACCCTCACTAGCAAACCATTAAGGCAGCAGCTAATAGGAAGTGAAGTAGTAGCAAAAGGGTTTGACATTAGTAAACCACCAAGGCAACAACTGGCAGGAGGTGGAGCAACAACAAAAGGGTCTTGCACCGTTAAAGACAGTTGCAGCGCGTGTGGATAGTCATAATGGCATGAGTAGATAACAACAGCACGCTCAGATAGTAGAAACAACTCATGTGGACAGCAACCATAATACCTGTGGATAGTAGGAATAGCGTGTGCAGTAAGCAGCTACAATGCATGCGAATAACAGGAGCAGTATGTGAGGAGTGCGTATAGATAGTAGTAATAGCACAAGTGGATAGCAGCAATTGCACATGTGAACAATAGGAGCAGTTCGTGCGGATAGCATTAGCAATGCACGTAGACAACATTAACGGTGCACAAGGACAGTAGTAGTAATGCATGTAGACATCATTAGCAGCATGCACAGATAATAGCAACACCATGTGTAGATAGTAGGAGCAGCACACACGAACAGTAGCGGTAGCTCTTGTAGACAACATTAATAGTAAACAACATTAGTAGCGTGCACGAATAGCAACGACAATGCGTATGAACAGAATTAGCATCATATGCATACTATTAGCTCATACGCATCATTGAGTGATCGTTGCGAGTGATTGGGAGATCAACTCCTTGATCAGGAGATCATTGTAAGTAGTTAAGGAGTAATCTTTCCATAAGTGGTGAAGGAGTGATCTTTCCACAACATTATTGTATCCCTTGATAGCAAGAGTGGATTGTGTGATTTAGGAGAGATCCTATCACATCGTGGATGTAGCTCACATATTGTGGGTGAACCACATAAAAATTGTCGTGTGTTCTTGGGTACTTGCACATTGATTTTTTGGTTGTACGGTCGTGCTCACATAAAAGCGAAAAATAAAAATTGGATCATTGGCTCTAACAGGCTACAAAGGTTAAATCTAGATCAATTTATAAAAAGTGCATATCTCCCACTGAAGCATCCCTCTCTCAGTGTGAGATATAAAATGGTCCTTATCAATGATTATCCTTGGTGTGACATTAAAAACCTTTAAAACATTCTTAGAATCTTTTAGAGCACCCTCTTTGTCATACAACTCCATAATTAACCTTTGTAAAGCCTCTTTTATCCTTTTTGTCCTTACTCTAGTTATTAGACCACTGATTCCTTACAAAGGATCTAAGGAATACTTGCTTTGTTACACTTGAATAGCACCTTGTCCTCCATCCATTAATGTGGATAAAAATTGAACTATACATCAAGTTCACCTGATCAAAGAAATCGAGAACAAAGGAAGAGGAGTTGACAATAATATTTTTTGATCTTTTTGCAATAAAAACTAGGAGGAATTGAAAGAAATTGAATCAAGAAAGACCAGCTGATAGAACAAAGAGTGATTCTTACTTCTTGGTGACTCATTGTTGCCTCAATTGCATCACCAAATAAAATAGAAAGAAATAATAACAAACATAAAAGATTTAATTGAGATAAGATCTAAAGCCATGAATACCTAGAGAAATGGAGGAGAAGGAAAGGAAGAACTAGAATTTATCTCCTACAACACCACTAAACTCATACTAAAAATGTAGGTTATTCTTTTTAAACATCCTCTTTTAGTGAGCTACTTTTTTGGTTTTTTTTTTTTTGGATGTGCAAAGCATATACTTGGTTGGTTAAAGATCAAGAGTGTGAGTTAAGAACAATAATGAATACAATCATCAATTTAGGCTATAGAACAACAAATCTATTAAGCTTTGTTAAGTCTATTAGACCATAATAATAAATCTCATTTCATGATTTGATCTCATAACAATTGTTGTACAAATGTTATAGTGGAATTAAAAGAGAGACATAAATTGATGAGGTAAGAATGATACAAAAACACAAGTGAAGTGTGACACATGATAGGTAGAAGCTATAGAAGTAGTGTATATATATGTGGATACAGTTATGACTTCTAGTGATGCGTACATATACATTACTGAGGATTAGTGCAAATACAATTATTAGGTAAGGTATTATCATATAGATCTAATATTTGATTAGCTTTAACTAAACAATTAAAGTGGTTTATATAATTTTGATTAGACTCGACATGGATGTCATTAGTGGCCCTTTTATTTTTGTTCTTTTTCTTTGTTCAATTGTTTTGCAACACAATAAATATTTTTTCATTTTTTTTATTTGTTGATTTTCTAGAAAATGGATAAATATCAATGGAGAAGTTCTTTTCAATAATTTTGTTAGTATATAGGTTGAGAAATTTTGTTAGAAGAAAGTCAAACTAATGTACAAATACTCAACATGTAATTAGCATTACAAAATAAAAAATAAAAAATTTACAATAATATGTTATTTTAATTTTTTATAATTCATTGTATACTATTTTATGCATATTACATATTCCACCTTCATTATTGTGTTTTTGAGAGAAAAGTTTAAAATAAGTCATTATGACCTTTTTTTTTTTTTTTGAAAATTTGAATTCCTCTCCTAAAATCATTTAATCTGTAAAATGTGCAATTAGATAAAAATAAATGTAATGACATGTTGCATATTTAACAATTGTTGCAGTGCATTTTAGTAACTTTATTGCACATTCTCACAAAAGATTAATCTTTTTTTTCAAAAAAATTCATTATTTAATGGAGTTGACAAAAGCTCTTTACTAGTCGACCTTCTCTCTTTAAAAAATTTCGTGTAAACAATTACCTATGAGATATAAGGCCATAAATTGGGGTGTTACCAACCAATTATAAGACTCATATGTTTATAGATGAACATTTTGAAGGTATCTCATAAGCAAGTTGATAAGGAATATAATTAATCTCAATATCTTTAATAGAATTTGAAAGATTATTATACATAAACAACACAATTTAAAGTAAGAAATATGGCTAAGACAAGAATGACAAATTGTAGATGAAATTAATGTAGCACAATGAGCAGTTGATCAATTATGAAGTTTTAAGAAGACAAGTTTAAACAAATGCCTAACTTTATAGTTAGTCTTAAGTATCTAGCTTATTAGTGAATCCTATACATGACAATCGATAGAAGAGAAGTGTAAATCAAGACCAAGATTAGATACTCTTGATATGATTAAGATATATTTGTATAGTGTAAATCAAGACCAAGATTACATACTCTTGATATGATTAAGATATACTTATATAATGAACTTAGATTTATATAAAATTAAATAATATTATTTTAAAATTTATGGGATTTTAATAAAAATCTATAGGATTCTAACACTCTCCTTGGATTTCCTCCACCTCTCAGAGATTGGTGAGTTTGTCAAAGGAAAATCTTGAAACTTAATGTGAAATATTGAAAGATCAACCAACATCCTTACTTAAGAATTTATAGGTCCCATCTACAACAACCACATGAGTCTTTAACACTAACAAACCAAAAAGTTTTCTTTATAAGTGTTGTTAAAAAAAAATTCATTATGCATTTAAGTTGTTAAGGTTCATATATGCCAAAAGGAATTAGATACATACAAGGATAGGGAAGGTAAGATGAGGAAGTAATTCATGATTCTATTGACATGCAAATAAGAAGTCTATAAACCTAGAGAAGCATAATTGTCAGTCCCTAAGGCAGCCCAAGAAGGGGATGAATTGGATTTACTTTTTTGGATTACTTAACCCATAATCAATTTTAACTTTAAAGAATAACAATAAGATAACTAATAATAAAGATAATAAAACAAGTAATGCAAAAAGCTAAGGGTAAAGAGATAAGGGAAGAGAGAGTGTATATAGTGATTTATAGTGGTTTGGTTTAAATAAGAAGCGTATGCACTTCTTAAGATCCATCCTTTGAAAGTTCAACTTAACTAACCTTTTATTCTTTTCCAAGGCAAAGACAACACTTTACACTAGGTTACCTTGACTTAAACATCTCTTTAAAAAAATTTCATATAAACGATTACCCTTGAGATATAAAGTAATATGTTGGGGTGGTACTAGCCAATTATAAGGCTTACATGCTTATAGATGAACTTTATGAAGGTAGTAGGGTAACAATCATTAGTTGGAATCTTGACCTAACTTCTATGACTACAAAACTATTTTTATAGGTCTATTAATGGTCATTAAGTTATAACTTACAATTCTTGTCATAAATTATGCATAATATATAAAAATATTTAAATTCATAATTACTTGTATCATTTTTGGAACAAATGACAATGCCCATGAATCTTTATGTAGTTGAGCAAACAATTTTGGGTTCCTACTTCCTTATTAAGATATCATGTTGCATGTTTTGCATTTTAGACAATGATATTTAGTGAAGGATTATTTTTATGAAAAGCTTGGAGACTTGCAAGACTAAAAAAGATTAAAGGTGTTGGTTAAAACCCATTGTCAACACTCTAATTCTTAAAATGAGTAAAGACAAACTTGAGATCAAGAATGGAAATTAGAGTGTTTTAGGTTTAGGCCAGAAAGATTTTTTACCTTGGGACTAGAGATGCTTAAAGTATTCATAAGACTCTTAAAGGGTTCCCATTAGTTGATAAGGAAAGGACAAACCAAGATGAAATGCTAGGAAGTTGGGTGAAAAATGTCTAAATGTTGGTGTATTATTCTTTTCATAGGTTCAAGATAACTATACATTTCTTTTCCCTTTTATGATTTGTAACACTATTATGATATTTATTGATGCATGTTATACAATCTATTTGAAGTTAGATAACTACTCTTTTATGAAACCACATGAATATAAAAAATTTAGCATACCTTTCTAAAGTTGCATGAGTAATTTCTTTTATTTAGTTATTTTCTTCAAAGTGTGATTGTATCACAAAGTCATGACCTTCATATAGATTGAACATAAGAAGTGACATAAATACTCTCTTAAGAAAGCAATTTAAAATTATATCAAAAAAGGTAAAAATGTATAATAGGTGCACTTCTCACATTATAAATGTGAAGCAATTGGATAAGAGTTGTTAAATATCATTTTTTATTCTATTATTTACAAATGATCTGATTGGCATAAACATAATAACTACTATTGTTGCTTAGTTACTAGTAAGATTGTTGCAACCTCAGTACAAAGGAATTAACTTATCCATAACATTTTATTGGCTAAAAAATCTTACTTAATGAGGCCTAAAAAACAAAACAAAAGTTTAAACTATTAAAAATATAATATATAATTTATATCTTAAGTTTCACTTAACAAATTAAATGTTTAAGTGAATTGATTTTTTTTGACATTGTATCAAAACTTTCCTAATCAAGTGATCATGAATTCGAATTATGTTACCATTACATTTTTTCTTAACAAAAGTAAAAGAAGAAAAGAAAAAAGGATTGGATAGATAAGTGGGAGTACATAGGGCAGATAGCTACCAAAACATAATTAATTAAGCAAGTAGCTACCTAAGTTTGCACCTCTCCACATAATTCTAATAGCTACTAAAAGTAAACCAAATAAACAATAGATTCTTGTGGTCAAGAAAAATATTTTTTTTGGTCTTTTTTAATAACCTTGGAGCTAAACAATTCCTCAAATATACCTAAAAGAAATTTGGAAGAGAAAAACAATATACAAAAATGAATTATTAAGAAAATTTAAAGAATATAACGCATTAAGAAAATATTCATTTTCAATTTTCAAAGTGAATTGGTAATTGTAAATAAACAAATAATGTGAAAAATACAACTTGTTCATCATAAGTTGAAATTTGAAAGTTAATATTTTCTTGTTCATTTTTTTTCATTCCTTCTATGGAATTCCAACAAATAGTTAATCAAACTTTACTTTCAACATTGAAGTTTCTAAGGTTGGCCTCTTTAGCATTAAGTTGGAAGTTAGGATTTAAGCTACCATGAATTGAGATTATAAGAGGCGATGACCTTAAGAAACCATAGAGAAAGAAACTTTCTAGTTTTGATATTTTTTTTTTATGTAAAATGTACTTTTATGAAGGCATTAAAGTACAAAATATTCATTGAACTATTTGTGTCCACCAAAACTCACTAAACATCAAAGTCATCCACTGTTGCCTCAACCAATAAATCATCATAAGTTTTGGTTAGACACGTCTCCTCTTTGTATTATAGGGTGGGGTTTTACTTTACTTGTGATCTTTTGGTTTCTTGTTAATGATTCCTTTGGTTTGTTTTCCTATCAAGTGATGGTTAACATCATATGTTGTGTTGAATGCATCTTCAATGAGGATGAACCATTCTACTTGTTATATGACCTTTGGGAGATCAGTTGGTGATTTTTTAACAAGGAAAAGATGAAATGTGGCTTCCTTAGATCAATAACAAAGTTAGACAATATAAAGCCATCTTGTACCATTGGACATTTTATGTATCCATGTTAAAAAAAATTATAACGTCTTATAATGACTAATTTTTCTTATTGGTTGTTAAAACCTAATTCAATCTATAGGGCTTTCTTACATCTTATACTTATGATAAAACAAGTTACAAACTTCTTGTCAAATTACTGAGTTTAAGATAAAAAATAGGGAATGTTTTACTTATTGCCTATAGGTTGCATTTTTCAAAGTAGTTATCAAGGTTTTGCACATTGCTATGTTTAATGGCCCATATAGGGACAATAAGGTTCATAATCTATCCTAACAATTCATGGGATTAATTATTGTAAACTTCTAAGTTAGGAAGCTTGAACTTTCTTAGACTAATACATTATAGATTTTCTTTAATAAAGGCATGTTAAATTCATCCTTAAGGATTAAGGAAGCAAGCACTTAAGTGCTACATAATAGAGTTACTCTGTACATAAGTTGTTTAGCTACCTGATCATTTCCATAAGATTCTTGTTGATTTTTGGCTTATGGCTATTGCATTTGCTGTTCTATAATTGAGGAAGGGCTTTTGGACCTACCATTCTTAAAGGCCACTAAAGAGTGAACATAAGACTCTTGAGATGGTGAAAAGAAAACCTTTAACCTATGACTCATTTAGGAGAGGTGGGTGTGGCCTCCTTTATGGCGTTTATTAAAGTAGCATTAGCTTGCCTTCCAATAACAAGGATTTGGTTGTGGTCCTCTTTTAGGATTTTCAAGATAGATATTGTTGTCAATCGCATCCTTTCTAGTGGAGTAAACTTTAAAACTCTGGATAGTGAGCTTTTTTGACTCTATATCAAGGTCAAAATTAACATGTTAAGGGCCTAAACTTGGTTTTACTTTGCTTGCAATTGATTTATAAAGGTTAAGGCTTAGTTGTTAGTGTTAGGGTTGAAAGTCACACATGAAGAGGTTGTATTTAGGTTTTATTGAACTAGGCTGTTTGTTATGATTTTGGTTTTATGAAGCTTACAAGTGCCACAAAATTGGAGGAAGAAAGTGTTTCTTAATGAAGAAAGAGAGCACACAACATATTGATTTCCATAGATAGTGCCAAATGGTGAAACATTTTTTCAATAAGGGGACTATATACTTGCAAAGGAGAGAAAGGCTAGGGGTGTTAGGTTAAGACCTAACATCAATACTTTGACACCTAAGTCAGTCAAGGTAGTTGTGAAACCAAAAGTGGAGAATGGAGATTTTGCTTTTAGGCTAGAGAGATTTTTGCCTTAGGGTTGTTAAGGTATGAGAGGGCTTTCTCTAATTGATAAGAGGGGTACAAACTTGAGAGGCATGCCAATTAGACATATTTGGAAAATAATGATGGTGTATTCTCTTGACATGCTCTCATAAAGGAAGAGATGATGAAATGACATTTTTCCAAATGTATAATATAGGCATTTAGAGGTGCCTACAATTTGTATGGGAATTCCAATGCCTCTAGTGGCAGCATAAGACTCCGTTATTAAAGCAACCTTGATTAGGGAGGATGTTTGGATATATTTCTTAAAAGGATTTTAATGATAAGTTATTTGAATTTCAGAGCAAGAAAGCTCATTTGTCGGTAATTGAGCTAAGGGGAAGGTCAAGTCTTTACAAATAATGGGTCAAAGCCTATGGTGATAATATTCTTGTTAATTTTCATTAGTGATTGTAGTAGTGTGTGTTCACTATTTACTTGGATATGCACTAGGTTTTTATTTTGTGAGGTATCAAAAAATTATATATGTTGTATTGAACATGAATGAACCAAATTAATACTTGTTCTTTGGTGATATTAAAGGAAAATGTTATATATGAATATACATAACAAGATACAAATTTAATTGTTGACATTCCATTATATATTTGGAATCTTCTTCATTTGTAAGCATACAACATACCATTATCTTAGTTAACTTAATTATGTTATTGCTATAAGGAATAAATGAATATGTATATCTTGCTTACACATATAATTTAAGGAAGAAAATAAGAAATTAAATTGACACAAAAGTATAATAAATGTACACATAGTTAATTATGCTTGTGTTTTACCGATGTTTTGATTCATGTATATCACCTTCATTTCTTCACCTTTTTAGTTACTTGTGGTTGCAAAAGATTTGTCTTTTCATACTTACATGAGACATGCAAGATTAGTTTAATCCAATATCCAAAACATCCTAATATGACCTATTAGGATACAAAGATTTATTATAGACAAAAAATTGAAATTCTAGTTATCTTATGCTTTTATAATCTTAATTCTTTCTTAGTATTCTTGCTCTTGATCTCTCACTTATAATTATTTTTATTTTTTCCTTTATAGACAAAAAATAACAAATTAAACTATTAGAGATTGATTCTTTTCCATAAAGAAAATCAATTTCCAAAATAGGAAACTTTCTCTCTGAGGCATTAACCAACCATAATACTTAAACCAAGTAGACAACTTAAAATCTTTGTAACTTTCTCAAGCTTCTACTTTTTACTTCTTAAGTCTTATTAGTCAACTATAACTATTGTCTAGGTTGACTAAGTTGAAATATCTGCAACTTTTTTTCTTAGTAACATTCACTAGTGTCTGATTGATCAACCTAAATTCTTTGTTTCTTTTTCCTTTACTGCATTTTTGGTATTTAATTAATTGAAAGCACAAGTCCAATCAATTGACCTATATTCTTTGTAACTTTTCTACTTCTTTTTTTTTGTTTGCTATTTGATTAATTGATACCATAGGTTAACTTATTCCAAATTTTTGTTAATTTAAATCTTTATGATTGTTTCCATTTTTCATTAAGATCAGTTAAGGATGTACTTAATACCTTTTTATAAATATAGATTTGATAGAGAATTACATTTTTATTTATTGTTAACTTAAATCAAGTTTGAATTTCAAAGATCTTTACATTACAAGTTTAAATCAAAATAAAGATACTTGCTTAATAAGTAATTATATTAATCTAACATGAGGGTCACATTAAAATATAAAATCATAGATACATAATCATACTATAATCTCCTTATGGATCATAATAATTTATTTGTTAGATCACAACAATCTTTCTTTTAGACTTAACAATCTCTCCTTTTTTGATAATGATAGCTAGAATTAATTGATGGGTTAAAAGAATGAGAAAACAATGTAACAAATTTACCTAAATGTATGTTTTTCCCCTTGCAAATGCGATCAAAGAAATAAAATAATGATCAATCAAGCATAGGTAAAGTATAGTATCATAACAAATATTAAGGAATTATATATTTGAAAAAAAATATTTAGATATCATAAATATCAAAGCAAAGATTAAGCATAAGTATCCAAGTAAAATTAATGTATAAACGTCTAGAAATAAAAGAAGTTTAAAGATTTAAGGGGTTGAAAAGGTTTAGTTATAAAAAATTATATGGAATCAAGGGTCATGGATTAAATTCTCATTAATCATCCATCTTTCTCACCATCAATCATTTATCTCGTTCCTTATTTTGCATAAAAAAATTGAAAAACAAAATGAACTGAATATCCTTTGAGGCATTATTGCTTCCTTTTCTTGGATCTTCCTTCAAATGGACCTTTTTTCTTTAGTAATCTAAGGATAAAGGCAAAGCTATTACAAGATTCCTTTATAAAGTCTTATAACTCCACCATAATTTCGTTCACATCATTTTGGAGCTTATTCACATTCTCTTTTAGCTTATCAACTTTCTCAGTCAAGGAAGTTATATAGTTCTTTAGGGTTTAGATTTTGAAAAAGAGGTATTTTTAAATCTAAAAAAGGAAATTGTAGGGGGGTTTAATACCCAAATTTGGTTGATTGATAACCTTTAGTCAATTGCTTCACATTAATTATCTTATACTTCTAGTCTAGTTGACTAATCACTCTTAAGAAAAGGAATATAAACCATCATATAACTTAAATAACAACATATGAACATATATAATCATATTAGAATACATATAAACATATCAAATCATAACAATCATATAATCAAGATATTACTTTAACTTAATCATACCCAAGATAATCTCTAATAGTCACAAATCTATCCTAACCTAAGGGTTTGATAAATATATTAGCTAATTGAATTTTTATGTTTACAAACTCTAGAGATATATCTCCTTAAAGCACATAATCCTTAGTTAAATGATGTTTCAGGTTAATGTGTCTAATATGGACATCTATATGGACTTTTGATCATATTGATTGCATTTATGTTATCATACTTGATAAGTACATAAGAGTAGTACAACTTAAAGTCTTCTAAAGTTTGTTTCATCCAAAGCAATTGAGTATAGCAAACTATTGTTGCCATGTACTCTACTTTAATTATAGAAAGAGAAATTGAACTTTACTTTTTGATGCACCATGAAATTAAGGCTTGACTAAGGAATTGGCATGTGTTAAAGGTGCTTTTTCTCTCAATTCTATCTCCCCTAAAGTATAAGTTTGAGTAACAAACTAAGTCAAAGGTTATAATCTATTAGGATATCAAAATCCTAAACTTCTGGTCCCTCTCACATGCTAAGCCCTTTCTTAAAGGCAATTGAGTGTGATTTTCTTGTGCTAGATTGAAATATTGCACACAAACAAACAAAAAAATCACTATTAATCTACTAGTAGTAAGACAAAGATGACTACCAATCATATCTTTAGATTGCTTTTCATTCACAAGCTTATTATTTACATCATTGTATAATTTTTATGGAGGTGTTCATTAAAGAGCTATAAGATTTGAAATCATCCATGCTAAACTTTTTTAGAAGTTCCTTTGCATAAGTGGTTTGGTTGATAAAAATTTCATTCTTTGTTTGCTTGATTGAAGTATAAGAAAGAAATTTAATTCTTTCATTGTACTCATTTCAAACTTTATGTCTCTGTTACTAGCAAACTCCTTACATAACTCATTAATAGCACCAAATATAATATCATCAACATATATTTAAACAATTAACAAATCCTTACCTTTGGATATGATAAAAAAGTAGTGTCAACTTTACTTTTTAAAGTAGTCTTTATTAATCAAGAAAGAGCTTAACCTTTTATATCAAGTTCTTAGTGCTTACTTTAACCCATATAAGCCTTTTGAAAGCTTGTAGACATGGATAGAAAATTCTTTACTTTCAAAGTCAAAAGGTTAATCAATATAGATTTCTTTTGTGATATAACCATTAAGGAATGCACTATTTGTATCCATTTGATATAACTTGAAATTCTTATGCAATATAAATACAAGAAACATTCTAGACTTTAACTTGACAATAAGGGAAAATTTTCATCACAATCAATGCAATATTCTTGATTATGACCTTTAACAACTAAAATTGCTTTGTTTTTCACAATTTGGGGAAAGCAAGGTACTTCACGAAGTTGGACCTAATGTCGGGGTACTATCAAGTTCGTATAGCACCTGGTGATGAGTCCAAAATTGTATACGTAACGCGTTACGGAGCTTTTGAGTTTCTAGTTATGCCCTTTGGTCTCACCAATGCTCCTGTTACCTTTTGCACGCTAATGAACAACCTTGCTCCTAAAGACCCACTTGGTTTTACCTCATCATCTATATGTGTTGGTCTTGTTTATGAAACAAGTGGTATAATATGGGTTATTAATGATTTGATTTTAAAATGTTTATAAGCTCCCATTCTTTTGAAAGTTGTCAAATAACACTACCAAGATTACCATCTTTTGAAAGACTAGACTTATTAACTTTAAGTTCTTCATTTTGCTTCATTTGAACATTATTAGGCTATTATTGTATTCTTAATGACTCATTTTCTTTCTTTAAGCTTTTACTTGTCCCTATAAGGTCATTTATCTTTTATTTTGAAATAGAAAGGCCAATTTCATCAAATGTAACATGTATTGACTCTTTTACAACAATAGATTTCTTGTTGAATACCTTATATGTCTTATTACTAGAAGAGTATCACAAGAAGATACATTTATTTGCCTTTGAATAAAAATTTGCCTAGGTTATCTTTTGTGTTTAAGATATAACACTTGTAACAAAGAACTCATAAAAAGTTGATTCTTGGCTTTCTGTTATTCTATAACTCATAAGAAGTCTTGTAAGAGATGGATGAATGAGAACTTTATTTGACACATGGTAAGTAGCATGGACTGGTTTTGTCCAAAAGTGTTAAGGAAGGTCCTATTTTTCCTTTTAACTATTCCTTTTTTATGGAGTTTTTGGAATAAAAAAGTTATGGCAGATACCTTAAGAATTATAGAAATTCTCAAAGCCTTTATTCTTAAATTCGTGGCTAGGATCTCTTTTATTATTAAAGTGGTATGATACTCCTTTTCATTTTAAACATACTTGCAAACTTTTAAAAGGTTTATTAGCACTTGTACTTATGAACTAGGAATGCAACTTATGCAAAAGTACTAAAATCATTTACAATAACATATTTATATGATTTGCAACTTAAATATGAAGTGCGAGTAAGACCAAACAAGTGGTTTAGAAGCAAATATTACATTTTTGCTCTTAAAAGAGCTTTTGCTTTGTTTACCTATTTGATATGTTTCATACACCTTATTCTTCTTAAATTTTACCTTTGGAAGACCTTTTACAAGGTTGTATTGATTAAGTTTAGATAGTTGCTTCATACTTACATGACTTAACCTTTAATGCCACACTTATGATTCTTCACTAACAAAGGCAAAGGACTTAACATCCTAGATAGCCAACAAATATAAATCAATAATATAAACATTGTTTGACTACTTGGTAATAAATAAGGGATTATTTGTTTTGAAGTGAGCAATATAGCAAGAATTTTGCTTAAATAATATCTTATAACCATTATCAAACAATTAACTAATACTTAATAAGTTGAACTTAAGTCTCTCGACAAGTAAGACATTCTCAATCATTGAGGACCTTCCCTTACTTATTTACCAATGCTAATGATCTTACCCTTGGCATTTTCTTTAAATAAAACTATTTCAACATTACTTTTCTTAAGGGAGATAAAGTTATAGAGATTACCTATTAAATGTCTAGAGTATCCCCTATTTAGATGTCATTCATCTTTTCCACACTACTTGCAAACAATATACATGCCTATGCATGTGTGTCAGCATGAGTTGTCATGCCCTAAGAAGTTTTGGGTTGATATGCATAAGATGCATTGTCCAAACTGCTCTTCTCATCTTAAGACTTTTAAGAGTCAAGTAATATGTCTACTTTGTCTTTACTTTAGTAAACTTATAAAGAGGCTCTTAAAGTTTGAAAACTTTTTTCTCAAAATGAATGTTAACATCTAAGAGCTTTATACGTCTTTCCTTATTATAAACATTGCCTAACTCACTATTCTTTGCATCGAGTGACTTGATCTCATCTTTTAGATAAGTATTGTCTTCCTTTAGAGAATCATTCTCATTTTTAAGTGAAACATTTTCACTTTTTAAACATTCAATTTTATGCTTCTTAAAGGCATTCTTAGCATGAAGAACCTTAATCTTGATAGCCATGTCTTTAAGCTTCTTATCCATGCAATTTAGATTTTTATATAGTTCATCAATTAAAGACTTATCATCATTAGAAGTATCATAGTCAAAGTTTACCTTATCCTTTATAACTATGAATGCTAAGTTGATTCCAACATCATTAAAATCATTTTTTTGAGTCATTTAGAGCATCCTAAGTAGCTTTGAAAGCATTTTTTATTGGCTTTCTATCCTTCTTCTTATTTGTGGGACAATTATTAGAAAAGTGACCAGGTTTATTATAATTGTAACAAATAATCTCACCTTTGTCTTGATTGTTCTAAAAGGATCTCTTATCACTTTATTTCTCTTTTCTTTAAAGTTGTGTAATTCTATTGGTCAGCATGATGAGCTCTTCTTTTTCCTTTTGATTGTATTGATCACTCTTATCAATATCATCGCCTTTTTTGGAAGAGGAAGCTTTAAAAGTAATTCCTTCTTTCTTTTCAATAACTTTCTTAGTTAAGGTCATTTTATAGGTCAGCAAAAACTCTATTAACTCATATGAACCTAAAGTGTATAGGTTCTTAGATTTATTAATTGCTATTGCTTTGGGGTTTTAAGAATCTAAAAGTGATCTTAATATTTTCTTTAAAAGATCACTCATTTCAATCTTATTTTTGAGATTGTTGAGTGAAGTAATGATGTTGGTAAACCATATATACATCTTTAAGATTGTCTTATCATTTCTCATCACAAAAAGCTCATATTTATGTATTAGCAATTTAATTTTTATGTCATTTACTTGTGTTGTGCCATCATGAATGACTTTTATTTTTTGTTAATTGCCTTTACTATCTTACATAAAGATACTTTATTGCATTTATTGACACTTAAACCACAATGAAGCATGTAAGTAACTTTTAAGTTGAAGGTATGGTAGATTCACTCTCTTTTCTGATAATACTTGCTTTTAAGGCTTTGTTAGGGCCATTCTCAACTATTTCCCAAAGTTTATAGTTATGAGATTAGATATAATGTTCTTCTTATCTCTTTAGTAGTTATAGTTGAAACTATCAAAGATGGAATGTCTAAGGAAGTTTCTACCTTCAGCGTGACATATAGGTATAATGGATGTCATGGATTGACTTTAAGAGGTTAGACCTATAAATAGAAATCAAGCTTTAATACCATTTATTGATCCTTAGGGTAACCTAAAAAGAGTAGTGAATTAAATTTACTTATTTTGATTACTTAACTCATACTTAATCTTAACTCTAAACAAGAATGATAAGATAACCATCAATAAAGATAACAAAGCAATCAATGTAAATAATTAAAAGTAAAGAGATAAAGAAATAGAAAGTGTGCACAACAATTTATAATGATTTCACTCAAGCAATAAGCCTATTTTTACTCATTAAGGTTTCCCTTAAGAGTTTAACTCATTTAACTTTTTCTTCTTTTGTAGGGTGAAGATAACCCTTTAGGTCACCTTGACTTAAACAATAGTAAAGCTTGTATGAAGATTTCATAAGAACTAAAGGTTCTTTATAACTTATAGATTCACATTTTACCACTTTTTATTATAGTTCTCTTGCTTTTTCATAATTTCAAATAAAGCACTTATACTCTTTCACAATTTTAACTTTTTATTATAGTTCTTGATCTCTCATTCATGATTACTTTTCTCTTTTCACTAGATGTATATAATAAATAACTCTTTTCATTTTTTTAGCACTTTTCACCACTTTTTTTCACACACTACAAAAATATTCTATAACCCTTTTACATAAAAAGACAACAAACTAGCTATTGGAAATTGATTCATTTTTATAAAGAAAATTAAATTTTAAAATAGGAAATTTCTCTTTAAGGCATTGGTTGACCAACCCAAAATCTTCGTAACTTTTTATCTTATTAATTGACCAGCCCAAAATTAATTTTAGTTTGTTTAATTCCATTAATTAACTATAGCTACTACTTAGGTTAATTGATTTGAAATCTTTGTAACTTTTCTCTTCACAACTTTCTTTGGTGCCTAGTTGACCATAGGTGGTTCAGTCAATCAACCAAAGTTCTCTATTTCTTTTCTCTTTATAGCTACTTTAGTGTTTAATTAATCACAACTATAAGTCTTGTCATTGATCCAAATTCTTTATAACCTTTTTGCTTTTCTTTTCTTATCTACTGTTTAATTGGTTGATTCCTTAGATTGACCTATCCCAAATTTTGGCCAACTTTGAATTTCCATGATTCCTTCCATTTTTTATCGAAATCACTTAAGATCTTACTTAATATCATTCTATATATATAAATTTGACAAAGAAATAGATCATTGTACTATTATTAGCTCAAATCAACTTTGAAATTCAAAAGTCCTTTCATAGCAAGTGTTGAGTCCATCTTTGATGACTAATGTTAGATTTGTTGTTAATAGCATCTTATATATTTGTCCTTGTTGATTTGATGTTATGAGTTCTTTTAAAATGTGTTTGCTACATTTATAAAGTGTTGGTAGCTAGGCTAACCATTGTGTGAGTTGCCTTAAAAAAAGAAGGATGTCTCACGAGAAATTTGAGCAGCCAAGGCATAGGTCCTTCGGCTTCCTTTTGAGGAAGTGAGTAGCTTGTCACAGAGGGAAAGTGAAGGCTTTCCCTAATTATTCAAGGGTTAAGGAAGACGACATTGATGGAATGTGATTGAGGAAAAAAAGTAGGGTTAAAATTAGGATATTGCTAGCCTCACCTTGTGCTGCCAAAAGTGATAAGTTGATTCAAATTGCTAATGGTGTTTTGATTGTAAAGAAAGCACTAGTTGCTGCCTTTGATATTGCATTTAGTAGAGGCATTACAAATCACTTATTGGGTATGAGTCAATCTTGACTGATAATAGTAGGTTAACCCTAAATTCAAGAAGTCAATGTTGACCATTAATCCTAAATTTAAGGAATCAATGCTAATCATTGATGGTAGGGTAACCTTAAATTCAAGAAATCAATACTGATTATTAATAATAATGTAACCCTAAATTTAAGAAATCAATGCTGACCATTGATGATAAGGTAACCTTAAACTCAAGACATATAAACACCCATGCAACCACCAAATGAATAAAAAGAATTGAGAAGAAAAGAGGGGAATGACAGAGAGCAAACTAGGTAATGGCAAAAAGGAAAAAAAAGAGGATAAAGAAAACCTGTAGAGGGAGGAGAGAAACTTGACAAAGGCAGAGAGTTGAGAATGACAAAAGGGAGAACTATAAAAGAGACAATGGTTGAGAGAATAGAACTAATTGCTAAGTTAAGACCAGAAGAGAAGAGAGATAGTGGCAGATAGAAAAGAGAGACACCTACAGAGAGAAAGCAGAGACTAATAATAAGGAATGAGAGATTGGTATAGAGAGGGTAGAGACTTGTAGTGGGAAAGTAGAGACCAACAATGAGTAAGGAAAGAACAATAGAAAGAAAGGAGAAGATCGATTTTCTACTACAATGACATGTACACATGGAGAGATCTTTCTCATGGGAGTTTTTGTTATAACCTTTTTATGTACTTTTTAAAAAAAGGTGGAAAACCCTTAGGGTAATTGGGAGATCATTGTAAGTGGTTAAAGAGTGATCTTTCTATAATGGTTAAGGAGAGATCCTTTTACTACATCAGTTGTATCCTTTAATTACAAGAATGGATTATGTGATGTAGGAGAGATCTTATCATACTATGGATGTAACTCACACATTCTAGGTGAACCACATAAAAATCCTGTGTGTTTTCATATGCTTATACTTGATTAATATTCATATGACTATTTTCACATAAAAAAGCAAGATAAAATTGGATTATAGACTTTAACAAGTCACAGATGTTTAATTTAGATAGATTTGTAAAAAGTAAGCATCTCATATTAATTCACCCCTTTCCCCTCTTAGTGTAAGATCCAAAAAAGTCCTTATTATCAAGCTTAAATCAAAGTAATAACTATCCCCTAACAAGTAATCATGTCAATTATGTATGAGAAACATATCAAAACTTTGAGTTATGAAGTATAATACATGATCATTTATAATCTTTTAATAGATCACAACAATCTCTTAGACTTAATAATAACCAATAGTTCCTTTTCTTATGATGTTGCTAATCTGAGAAGCAACAAAATTATTAGTTATTCCTAATAAGAATCTTAACAAATTGAAGTCTCCTATATGTCCTTCTGGGTTTTCATTAAGGACAATGTCACTTAGCTTGAGATCATAGTGAAGCATAGGCATATGCTAACCATAATGAAGATACTCCAATGCATCAGTAGCCTCAATGGCCATGTTAAGTCTTTAAAGGAGGTTTAAGCTGTTTGGTCACTTATGTGTCTTATTTAATCCAAGGGTAGGATGCAACCATTCCTCCAAACTACCATCACCGTGAATTTATAAGCTAAGGCCTTGAAATCTTGGCCTTTATAGTCAATATTAGAGCAAACAATTAGTAACTTGACAAGATTTTTATGTTTGATGTTTTCTAAAATGTTAGACTCCATTTTGAAATTATTGGAAGCTACTAAATGTACAAGGTTTAACACCATAACAACAACAATTACTCCATTAATTTCGAGTATGCCTTTGTATACAAACCTAAAACTACCCACTCCAAGCAAATTAGTTAAGTGAACAAAAAGATGAGCCAGTCAACTAGAATAATACAAGATATGAAAATATCATTTTTAGAGGAGCTTATTTTCAACTCCCCAAAACATTTCATCACTTACTACGCTCTTCCTCGTCTTTGGGTACTTGAGGTATCCACTATAGGCCTTTCCTTGTTTGAATCTCAACCTTAACTTTAAGGTTAAGGTTATGGCATCCTAAGGTGCTACTAAATAAAAGGATCTTATCAACATCTATAAATGATAAATTATACATTAAATTGCCAAATTGGAAAAATGGGGTGCTATTGTATAGCTTTGTACTGACTAAGTTCATGAGTTGGAGATAAACATACTTGAACTTCCACTACAAGCTAAATCACCGTCTCTTGGCCCTTTGATTGATTTTACCATAGAGGCGAATGATAGTCAATGACTCCCTCCTAAACACAACTTATAACTTTTATTAAACTATGCTCTCTAAAGAGTAATTATTCTTAAAATCTTAAAAGGTGGTGAGTTGGAATCATATTTTATGGATTCCTGTAGTTCTAGAGGATTTAGCTATAGGAAAACCAAGAATGGTTCCCTTTTTTTTGCCAGACTCTTTGATTTTAAGAATACTAGTTTAAGAATAAGAATGAGTGATTGCCCTTCTTTGACCCTTACTACCCAATTTAAGAGCAGACAACTAATGCATTCCACTTATTGAATAGGGGTAGACAGCATTTGAGTAGACTTTGGTAAGAAACATAAAAGGGCCAAATGATAAGGGATTTCAAAACAAACATTGTTCCTTTCTTTCTTACCAATAATAAAAATATAGAAAATAAATCCAGTATTGTATACAGAAGTTTAGATGCAGCATTTTGCAAGGGTTTGTATACCTTTTTTGGTCTTCTTGAAATTGTATGAGGGTAAATTAAATTCAACAATACACCTTAGAGTTTGTTGTCCCTTAGTACTAAAGTTGCACTTGAATTCATAAATACTTCTTTTATTGGTACCATACCTTTAAAATCATTGATGGATAGATTTAGATTTAGCAATAAATGAAAATCTTTAAGAAAGCTTGTAATTTTTCCTATCAAATTATTGTTAGAAAATCTAAATCTTGAATGTCCTTTAATGAACTAAATGTTAAAGGAATGCTTCCTTGGAAAAAGTTGCTTTATATGTGCACGGATCTACAAGGTTAGTAAGAATTCTTCTAGACAATATGTTATAGGAAATATTAAATGCCCTAGGTTTGTTAAACCTCCTATTTTGATAAGAAAGGCACTAATCAAATAATTATGAGATAGGTATTAAAATTGTTTTGATTGAGATCTAATGATAATAAATTTTTACATTTCACTATACTTAGAGGGATGCTTCCAAAATTATTATATCCTTATTATGTCCATTTTGATAAACAAGGTCACATTCTTTCTTTTCTCTTAGTATATTTGTGAATAATTTGAATTTCAAGTACATTATTTGATGTATAGTTTAATTCTAATTAAATTTTGATTTTCTTGAATTTTGATTGCAAGATTAGTTGTATTTGGGAAAAAGAAAAATAAAAGTAATGATAAGAACCTTTTTTGGGTCTTATACTAAGAAAGGGAAAGGGTGAATTAGTGTGAGATGTTTACTTTTTATAAATTTGTTTAGATTAAACCTCTGTGACTTGTTAAAGTCAATGATCCAATTTTATCTTACTTATTTATGGAAGAATGATCGTATGAATATCAAGCAAGTACAAGTACCCAAGTACACATAGAATATTTACATGGTTCATCCACAATGTGTGAGCTACATCCACAGTTGTGATAGGATCACACTTAGATCACACGATTCACTCTTATTATCAAGGGATATAATTGATGTTATGGAAGGATCTCTCCTTAACCACAATGGAAGGATCACAAAACCACTTATAATGATCTCTCGATCACTCCAAGTGTTTTCCACACTTTTTCAAAGTTCACAAAATGTTTATGACAAAGACTTTCTTGAGAAAGTTCTCTTCATGTTCACAAGCTGTTGTGGTAGCAAAGTGATTTTCTCCTTTCTCTCTACTATTATTTCCTTCCTCACTGTAGGTCTTTGCCTTATGCATTATTAGTCTTTACCTTTTACACTGCGGGTCTCTACCTTTTGCACTAACAGTTATATCTTCCTACTATTGTCTCCTTTTTCTCATTTGTTTCTACTGCTCATAAGCTTCTTGTTGCTTGTTATTTCCTATTGTGTTACTAGCTATTATTTTCTTCTATGCCACTGCCTATTGTTTTCTACAGTGTAATTGGCTATTGTTTTTTGTTGTGCTACCTTTTCCTTCTACAGATTCTCTCTTTTGCAAGTTCTCACATCTATTGGTTTTCTCCTCTATAAGTTCTCTCCTTTACAAGTTCTGCTTAAGCTTTTTTGCTATTGTCTATCTTTTCTTTTTGTTTTGTTTTTGCCACTTACAGCTTTTTATTGCTTATAGCTTCCTACTACTAGTTCTCTCTTCTACAAGATCTCTCCTCTGTAAATTCTCTCATTTACAAATTTTTTCCACTGCAAATTCCTCCTTCTACCTTTATAGGTTTCTCCTTTTGCCTTTGCAGGTTCCTCCTTTTGTAGATTTTTTTCTCTATTGCCAATTTTCTCTTGTCTTTAATAGTGCCTCTTTTTACAATTTCTTTCCTCCTACCTCTACTTGTTCCTCCTTCTGCTTCTATAGGTTCCTCCTTCTGCAAGTTCTTTTCTCTGTTGTTGGTTCTTTCTAATCTTTATAGGTTCTTCCTTTTGCAGGTTGTCTTCTCTACTGCTAGTTCTTTTTTTTTTCTTTTCTTTTGTTACCTCTCCTCTACTGCTAGTTTTCTCTTCTTCTTGTGTTTAGTAGTCTTCTTCTTGTGTTTGTTAGTCTCTATCGTTCCCCTCTTTTTACAGGTCACATATTTTATTTAGTTATGCTCTCTGTTGTTCCCCTCTTTCTGTAGCTCACTTATTTTTTTTCAACTATGCTCTCTTTCATTCCCCTCTTTCTGTAGCTCACACTTTTTAATTTTTAGCTGTGCTCTCTGTTGTTCCCCTTTTTCTGTAACTTATCCTATTGGTTATCCTCTCTACAGGTTTTTTGCCCCTTCTTTATTGTTCTTTTGGTAGCTACATGAGTATTTATAAGCCTTGAATTTAGGGTTACCCTATCATCAATGGTTAATATTGATTCCCAAGGATTGCCCTACAATTAACAGTCAATATTGATTCTTTGAATTTAAGGTCAAAGATGACTCCTTGAATTTGAGGTCAACAGTCAGCATTGACTTTGACTTAAGGTTGTTTGTAAATGCAGCATTGTTAGGATTACATCTCTTAACCTATCTAAGCAACACACTGCCATTCCCACTAATATCATCTTTTTTAACCCTTAAATGAATCAACTGCCAACATTTTGTAAATGTAGCAAACACATCTTAATAGTACTCACAATATCAAATCAACAAGAACAAATATATAAGATATTGTTGACAATAAATTCAACATTAGCCATCAAAGATAGGCTTAACAATCTCCCCCTTTGGATTTGTTACAACACAATAAATTCAAAAATTAGCAATTAAGCACAAGCAACAATCACAAGCAGCAATGTCAGCAAAAAGGAACAGCTCCCCCTGAAACATACATCTCCCTTTTTACATGTGGGCATGATACTAATTGGAAACAACCCTAATTTTTAGCTCCCCCTTTTTTCTACTTCTTCCCCTTAACAATTTCTCCCCCTTTATTTAATTTTTTCCCTTTGGATTTATCAAGCTACTCTCCCTTTTGATCAATACCTACTCTCTTTGAATTTATACAAAATATCTTCCCTTTTGACAACAAATCCAAAGAATAATAAAATAGGGAAAAAGGGGGGGGGGGTTAGAGGTGTACCTCAACCTCTAGGGGGTAGCTAAATATATAAGTTCATCCTTAACTTTTGAACATCTCTCTTGATAGAGATTTGATGAATATATTTACAATTTGCTCTATAGTAGGCATATACTTATAGAAATTAAGTTATCCACTTCTATCATAAAGGAGTTTATAATTTGTTATGACCTTAACATATCTTAGAATTCTCTTTGCAGCCATAAGGTGAGATTCTTTGGGCTTACTTTGAAATCTAGCACAAAGTGTTATAGCAAAAACAAGATTAGACCTTAATGCTGTCAAATACACTAAACTCCCAATCAACTTTCTATATTCCTTCTGATTAACCATTTTGTCTTCTTTATCTTTGCTTAGCTTTGTTTCAATAGTGATAGGAGTGCTTACTTCTATAGACTTCTTCATCCCAAATCCTTTTAATAGCTTATATGCATATTTTTCTTGGGAGAGGAAAATTTCAGCCTTGCTTTGTAAAACTTGTAACCTTAAGAAGAATTTCATTTCACTTAGTATTGACATCTTAAACTTCTTCATTTCAGTAGTAAAAGTTATGTAATCAACATAAACCATAACAATTAATTGGCCCTATTTATCTTCTTTTATGTACAAGTTGTTATCCATATTCCCTTTTTAAAATTTCAGAACTTTAAGATATGTATTTAACATTGATTCTTTGAATTTAAGGTCAATAGTCAGTATTGACTTTGACTTAAGGTCATTTGCAAAGATAGCATTACTAAGACTACATCTCTTGGCTTTTTTAAGCAGCACGCTACCATTCTCACCATTACCATCTTACTTAACCCTTAAATGAATCAATTACTAACACTTTATAAATACAGCAAACACATGTGAATGACACTCACAATATAAAATCAACAAGAACAAATATGTAAGATTGTTGTTCCCATAGCCTTGTATGGGATGTAATTGTTGTCAACTAAATTTAAGTTTGCAAGAAAGTAAAGCCACATGGAGGGGCAAGAAAGTAAAAGCCACATGGAAGGGCAAGAAGGTAAAAGCCATATAAAAAGGCAAGAAAGTAAATTCACTGCAAGTAAGCCCTATTAGGGTTTCATGAAAGAGAGTATATAAAGACCTTGGAAGACAAAATTAGGGTAAGGTCAACACAATTGAATATACAGTAAAACACAAAAGTGTGTGGACGGCCAAATAGAGAAAACAGAAAAATACGACATACAGCCAAAGCACACCGACGGCAAGCAAATGGCAGAATAGGGGATGGCAAAATATAAAAGAAGCAGCTATTGTGAACAATGCAACCATTTAGTGAACAGTAGCCGCAAAGTGGAGCCATTAGACAAAGAGAGAGAAAACACTTGGAAGAGAGAGAAAATGAAGTAGTCGTCGGATTAAAGAGAGAAAAAAAAAAGGGGGGAAGAGGAGAGGTTGGCTGTTGGAAATAGGAGAGGTCTACGGTCGGGCTGAACAAAGAACAGGAGCCCGTCGAGAGAGAGAAAGAGAGACAATGGCCAAAAATCAGAAAAGGGGAGCGACGACAAAACATCATGGAAGAGAGAGAACCGTTAAAAAGGGATCATTGGAAAGAAAGAGAGAGAAACTCATGCATGACGACAGACCACTGACACACCAATGGTTGGTGAGGAAATGACATGGCAAGAGAGAACCAGGTAAGACAAGACCAGATCGAGAACCGGGGAGACCAGATCCGAGCTGGAACGGGTGAGACGAGACCAATTGGGAATAGGTGAGACTAGATCCGAGCTGAAACGAGTGGACGAAGAGAGAAAATTGATGGTAAAAGAGAGAAATCAGACGATAAGAGAGAGAGAGAGAGAGAGAAATAGACAATAAGATAGTGAGACAAGGAGATAGGTGAGACTATAAGACAGTGAAAGTAGGGATTGTGTGAAACAACGTAAAGAATAAATTCGACGAATCATCAAAAAGAACTCAACGTATTTCCAGATTTCTTCAAGAAAGGTTAGAGAGCATTGTAATAAACTTATAAGTGGCAGTGGAGCAACCTTTCAATTTAATAGAGGCAAGACAAGTTAGAAGAAGAGTAAACACAATAAGTGACACTCTTTGTATTGTACTTGCTTAGTAATTGTAATAGTGAAAGGAGCAGAGGATTAAGACATCCATTGTAACTGGAATTCTCAAGTATAGTGGATAGTCTCGGTAAGGGAGAGTCCTACCACCGTGGATGTACGTCACGTTGACAAAACTATGTAAATCTCGTGTGTCCTTAATTTGGTTTACATTCTGTGCTTTAAATTGAGTTGTGAATACAACTAAAGTATCAACCAACTCATAACCTAACGAAGACCTAAACAAGAACATCCATATTGTCTATTACGCAAAGTGTCTAAAAGGTGACTTTGGGGACTATTGTGATTAGTATGTAGCAATAGATCTACCTTAGTCAAGTCTGAGAAAGAGTTCACTTACCTACGAATTGCAAATTGTAGTGATACTAATTCACCCCCCTCTTAATATCATAAACTAGTAAATTCTAGGGAGAAGTCAGGAATTTTAAAGATGTTGTTGATAAAAAATCCAATATTAGCCATAAAAAATGAGCTTAATAAGTAAAAAAAAAAAAAAAGGAAACATGAAAAAAAAAGGAAAAAGAATAAAAAAAATGAAAAGAGAAATAAAAGAAATTGAAAAAGAAATAAATAATTTTATTAAAATCCATTTATTAAGCCTATTTATTGCAAGCCCTAAGAAGGGCAAGAATCAATAGTCCTATAGACCCTTAAACTAAGCCCCAAATGAAAGTGTTATCCTAATCCTTGGGCTTAAGGACTAGGAAGATTACTCTTTTAGGTTAGATCCAAAGCCTAGTGCATTATTTGACCTAAAGCAAGATCCTTTCTTTCTCAACCTATAATGAAAAGAAAGGGTGAAGTATTTGTTTTAAGGGCCTATAACCTTACACATTAGTTTTATTTAAAAGTCTAGCATACAAAGACAAAAGTCCAACAATTTAATATATCAAAGTATTTAAGGATACATAAGATAGTAGTATCAGTAACCTTGAGAAGCTAGTTTTAGATCTAAAGGACCCAATCTTTAAAAACAATCCATAATAAGAACTTTAGTAATCCTCAAAGGCTTCTTAACTTATCTCTAAGGCCCCAAGCCAATCCTAAATGTAACATATACCTAGACCAATAGCCCAACATAGATTAAAACCTAAATGAAAAAAAAAGTAGCAATAATATTGCAAGCAAAGAGAATCTTTAAAAGATTTGGAGCACATAAGGAAAATGGGACAAAAAAACCAATTGCATATGGCAAAAAAAATTTAGTTATTAGTATCATATAATAGAAGTCAAAAGGAGAAAGCAAGAATCTTTATCATAAGAATTTATACAACATAAGCAAATAAAATTCTTATTTATTAATTGCAAAGAAAAAGGTATGTTACTTATATTAAATACTATTCTTTCTTTTCTTACATCTCAAAAACATTAGAGGAACTTTATAAATGAGCAAACACACTATAAGCCACCAATGGTAATAGTCATTGCTGCACTTGTTAAACAACTATAGGAAGAAACAAGAGCTGGAATGATGGATTGCAAAAAAGCTTTGTTAGAAACTAGTGGGAATGGTCGTGTGTTGCTTAGATAAGCCAAGAGATGTAATCCTAGTAATGCTGCATTTGCAAACAACCTTAAGTCAAAGTTAGTGTTAATTGTTGACCCTAAATTTAAGGAATCAATGTTGACCATTGATAATAGGGCAACTGTAAACTTAAGGTATATAAACACCCATATAGTTGCTAAACGAGTTATGAATAAAAATTGAAAAAAAAATGATATAGCAGCAAAACGAAAGAGAGAGAATGCTAGAAAGGGTAAGAGTGACAAAACATAAAGAGAGCAGTAAAACAAAAAGAGAGAGTTACATAAACATAAAGAGAGAGCTATAGAAAGACAAAGAAAGAGTAGAGTAAAAGAAAGGGAGAATAGCATAGAGCTGAGCATAAAGGCAAAGAGAAACCCCACAAAGGCAATGTGATAAGACCAAGAGAGGCTGAGAGTTTATAACTAAAAGAAAGTATGAGTGACTAAGAGTTTAGAACTAGCAGAGAATTAGGACTGATAGAGGCAAAAAGAAAGCTGTGAAACATGACAGAGAGACAGTAGTAAGCACAATAAAGAGAAAGCTTGAGTAGAGACTAGTAGAGCTTGAGCAGAAACTGGTAATGAGGAAGGAAAGAATGACAGAAAGCTTGAGCAGAGATCGATAAAGCTTGAGTAGAGACCAGTAGTGAGGAAGGAAAAAATAGCAAAAAGCTTGAGTAGAATGGCAGAGAGTAGAGAACCATAGTGAGGAGAGAACAAAAGAAAGAAAGAAGAAGATAAGTTTTTTGCCATAATTACTTGTGCACATGGAGAGATCTTTCTTGGGGGAGATTTTGTTTTAATCTTTTTATGTACTTCTTGAAAAAGGGTGGGAAACCCTTGGGGTGATTGGGAGATCATTGTAAAGGGTTCAGGATTGATCCTTCCACAGTGGTTGAGGAGAAATCCTTCCACTACATCAATTATATCCCTTGATAGTAAGAGTGGAACGTGTAATTTAAGAGAAATCCTATCACACTGGGGATATAGCTCACATATTGTACGTGAACCATGTAAACATTCTGTGTATTCTCAGGTGCTTATACTTGTTGGACATTCATACAGTCATTCTTACATAAAGAAGCAAGATAAAATTGGATCATTAACTTTAACAGGTCATAAAGGTTTATTCTAGATAGATTTATAAAAAGTAAGCATCTCACATTAATTCACCCCCTCTCCTTCTTAGTGTGAGATCCAAGAAAGTCCTTATCAAGCGGTAGTAAAGCCTTGGGTTCCTCTGTTGATCCATTTTACTTGCTTAGATCTAAAATTTTTGTTACTATTATGAATCTTTATATTTATTGCTGGTGAATATCATGGAGAGCATAAATAGTGTTAATAGCAAGGGTATTTCCACATTTAATGGACAAAATTATCAATTATGGTAGAATAGTGATAAGGGCCTTCTTGGGTCTCATACTGAGAGGGGGAAGGGGTGACCTATTAAAGTCTATGATTCATTTTTTTTTCTCACTTTTTTATATGAGAATGACTGCATGGATATCAAGCAAGTGCAAGCACTTAAGGACACACCAAATTTTTATATAGTTCACCCACAATGTTTGAGCTACGTTCATAGTATGATAAGATCACTCCTAAAGCACATGATCTACTCTTATTGTTAAGGAATACAACTGATATTATAGAAGGATCACTCTTTAACCACTTACAATGATCTCTTGATCACTCAAAGGGTTTCCTATCCTTTTTCAAGAAGTATATAAAAAGGTTATAACAAAAACATCCTTAAGAAAGATCTCTCTGTGTGCACAGGCTACTATTATAGAAAACCAATCTTCTCCTTCCTCACTGTCAGGCTCTACTTAAGCTTTCTGGTGTTCTTTTCTTCTTCGCTGCTAGTTTCTGCTCAAGCTTTGCTAGTTTTTTTCTTCATTATCAGTTTCACAACTTTTTCTTTACCTTTGCTGGTCTTAAATCTCTGTCGGTTGTCCTTCATTATCGGTTCCACAGCTTTTCTTTGCCTCTGCTAGTCTCAACTCTTTACCAATTTTGAACTCTCAACCACTCACACTTTTTACTAGTTTTAAACTTTAAGCCTCTACCAATCTTAGCTCTCTACCTTTGTTGGGTTTTTCTCCTGCCTTGACTGGGTTTTTCTCTACATTTACTAGGTTTCTCTCTTGCCTTTGTCTGGTTTCTCTTTGCCTATTTTTGCAACTCTCTTTTCCTATTTCTATAGCACTTTTTACTTATTTTTGCAACTCTTTTTACCAAATCTCTCCTTTGTAGGTTATGCTATACTCTACTAGTTCTTTCCTCAACAAGTTCCTTTATTTTCTTTTTGCTGCTACTACTACTATTGTCTCTCCTTCTTTTTGTTGCTGCTCTCTCTCTCTCATTTACAGGTTCTCTCCTCTACAGTTTCTCTCTTCTGCAAGTTCTCTCCTCTATAAGTCTTTATTTTGCATTCTTTCCTTTGAAGTCTTTGCTATGTATTCTCTCCCTTGCAGATCTCTGCTATGAGTTCTCTCATTTGCAGGTTCTCTTCGATACAAGTTCCCTCATTTTCTTCTTGCTGCTGCTGCTACTATCTCTCCTTCTTTCTACCATTGCTACTTTTTCTTTTTTGCTATTGAAGGCTCTTTCTTTTTGTTGCTAGATTTCTCTATCGTTTTCTTTGTTGGTTACCTTTGCCTTATTTCTTTTCTTTTTTATTTTTTTGCCACTGCTTAGTATGCATTCTGCCTTTCCTCTTCTTTTTTTTTTTTGGTGGCTGCTCTCTCTTGTTCTCCCACTTTTTGCTGGTTTTCTTTTGTTGCAATTCTTTATATCGTTCTCTACTACTGCACTTTTTTTTGTTCACCTGCCACTTTTCTCCTTTGGTTTTCTTTGCCCTTTTTCTGTCACTGCCTAGTATGCTTTTTGTGGTTCCCCTCTTTTCTTTTGGTAGGTACTTTATGCCATTCTCTCACTCTCTACTGGTTTTCTTTTGCTACAATTTTCTGTGTTGTTCTTTGTTACTACAATTCTTTATATTGTTTTCTACTATTGTATTCTTTTTGTTCACCTACTGCTGCTCTCTTTTTGTTCACTTGCCACTTTTCGTTTTTGGTTTTCTTTGCCCTTTTTTTGTTGCTACCTAGTATGCTTTCTGTTGTTCCCCTCTTTTCTTTTAGTGGCTACTCTATGCCATTCTCCCACTCTTTATTGGTTTTCTTTTGCTGGAATTCTTTATATTGTTCTTTGCTGCTGCAATTCTCTATATCATTCTTTATTGCTGCACTTTTTTTGTTCACTTGTCGCTACTTTCTTTTTTCTTTCTCCCACTGGATCTATTTTTTTTTTTCTTGTTTTTTCTAGTACAGCTCTCTTGGTTGTTTTTCTTTAGCTACTCTCTTTTGGCCATTTTTCTTCAGTTGCTATTCTCTCTACCTCTCACATTCTTTGCACTTTTTTTGTCTCTCTCTGTCGTGCCCTAGCTTTCTTTTGGTAGTTACATGGATATTTATAAACCTTGAGTTTAGGATTACCCTACAATCAATGGTCAACATTGATTTGTAATGCCACTGCTAAACACAATTCTAGAGGCAGCAACGACACATATCTTGTCAAAGAAATTTCATCCACATCATATGGAGGGAAATCTTATAGATAGCCAGTTACAGTAATTAGTTCTTTCTTTACAGCCAAAACACCACTAATAATCTGAATCAAGTCGTCATTTTTCGTAGGGCAAGGTGGGACTTGCAGCATTCTGATTTCAGCCTTGCTTTCTTTTTTCATTCTTGTCACATTCCACAAACATTGTCTTCCTTAACCCTTGAATGAATTAGTTGCCAACACTTTGTAACTGCAGTAAACACATCTCATTGGCAATCACAACATCAAATCACTATGGATAAATATGTGAGATGCTATTAACAATAAATCTAATATTAGTCATTAGAGATGAGCTCAACCATCTCCTTTTTTGGATTTATTGGCAACACATTAAATCCATAAGTCAACAATTAAGTACAAGCAACAACTTTTGACATTCATAACGCCCCTTGAAATATGCATTTCTTATTTTACAAGTGAGCATGATACCAATTGGAAACAACCTTTAACTCCCTTTTTTTTTTTTTTCTGCTTTTCCTTCTTTGACAAATTTTCCTCAATTTAATTTTCCCTTATTGATTTGTCAAGTCACTTCCCCTTTTGATTAGTATATACTCTCTTTGGATTTATGCAAAATATATCCCCTTTTGACAATAAATCCAAAGAATAATAGAAAAAGGAAGGGGAGAGGGGTTTAGAGGTATACCTCAGCTTCTAAGGGATGGCTAAAAACTTATCCAACTTTTTGGTAGCATCCTCCCAGATAACATTGTCGAAGAGGACTCTCCTCTCACTTCCACAACCTGTATAAAACTTTTATTCATACTTCTTCAATTTAGATTTAGCCTTGTGGAGCTTTGCTTGCAAATTCAGCACTTCTTACTCTTAGGTAATCACCGCAACAAGATCTTTATCTATTTTGCCTTACTCTACCTTACATTCAACTCCTTAGTTCTTTTCAAGTGCTCCTTCTCTTTTACTTTAAACTCAGCACTTCTTACTCTTAGGTAATCATTGCAACAAGATCTTTATCTATTTTGCCTTACTCTACCTTAAGTACATTCAACTCCTTAGTTCTTTTCAAGTGCTCCTTCTCTTTTGCTTTAAACTCCTTTTCTTTCACTTAGAGATCAGATTTATTAACAACAAATTTTTATACAAGTTCTTGAGATTGTTGACCTCCTTTTCTAGCTTACTATTTTTTGTGCAAATAAGCTTTTAATTCATTCTTAAGTTGTTACACCAACTCTTTCTTTTCCTCTTTAGCTGATTCCTCATCATTTAAGGATTCTTTTTCATCATTTACCTATGCAACCAACACATGTTTTGTAACATCATCATCTATTTCTTTAAAATCTTTTTTTATCTATCATGCTTAAGAAATTTCTTCTTTTGGATTTGAAGAGTTTCTTTTTCCCTTTGGCACTTGAATTCTCAACTTTAGAATAGTTGGATTTCTTTGTTCCCCTTTTTGGGGTTGGCTCATCATCATAGTCATTGTTTGCTTCTTTTCTCTTTAGGAAGTCCACAGTAAAGTGCCCAATGCCTTTACAACTAAAGTTCTTCAAAGGTAATTTTCCTATGTACTTCCCTTTTTCTTTCCTCATACTTTTGGTGATATATGTCATGACTTTATCAAGTTTAGTATCACCATCTTCAACTGCAAAGCTGCTGTCAAATTCTTCTTCTTGTTCTTTAATCTTTAATTTCTTTATTATCATAAAGGTCAACTATTTTTCTGCCTTAGACTTCTTTTCTTTCTTTATTGGGGTTATTCTTATTTCATAAGCCACCAATATATTGTGTAAATTATCTTGGGGTAGCCTATCTAAATCTTTATCTTTTATGGGGGAAACTTTGGCATCAAAAGCTTCTAAGTATCTTCCTTACTACAATAACATCATTGATCTCCTCTTTGTAGCCTATAATGGAGCATACAATTTCATTTACTCTTATAAAGAAGGCATCCACTGATTTATCATTTAGCATCTTTATGTCTTTAAATCTGCTCCTCCAAATTTGTAACTTGGCTTCCTTTATAACCTTGTCTCCTTCATAAATATTCTTCAATTTTTCCTAAATTTGTTTGGTTATGTTGCACCCCATCACTTTAATGAATTCTTTGTCTGATAAGGAGGCACATAAGACATTTCTAATCTTTCCATCATACTTTAAATTCTTCTTATCAATAAGCATCATAACAACACCTTTAGTAGCAAGAGTGAAGCCACAGATAGTAAATTCAAACACATTTAAACCAAGTGACAGTAGATATAGGAGCATTTTATTATTCCATAATTGATAATTTTGTCCATTAAAAGTGCAAATATCCTTATTAGTAATACTATTTATGCTCTTTATGGTATTAACCAACAAATAATATATTCATAGCAACAGAAAAATTTTAGATCTAATCAGAATAGATCAACAAAGGAATTCAAGGCTCTAATTCCAATTAATAAGGACCTTCTTGGATCTCACATTAATAAGGGGAGGGGATGAATCAATATGAGATGTTTACTTTTTACAAATTTGTTCAGATTAAACCTTTATTACTTTTTAAAGTCTATAATCCATTTTTATCTCACTTCTTTATGTGAGAATGATCATATAGATATCAAGCAAGCACAAGTAATCTAGAACACATAGAATTTTTATATGGTTCACCCATATATATGAGCTACATTTATAGTATGATAGGATCACTCCTAGATCACACTATCCACTTTTGTTATTAAGGAATACAGCTAATGTTATGGAAGAATCTCTCTTTAACCACTGTGAAAGGATCACTCCTCAACTATTTACAATGATATCCTGATCACTCCAAGGGTTTCCCACCCCTTTATAAGAAGTACATAAAAAGTTTGTAATCAAAACTTCCATGAGAAAGAGCTATTCCTGTACACAGGCAGTGTTACGGAAAATTGATCTTCTCCTTCCTCATTATTAGTCTTTGATCAAGCTTTTTGCCATTCTCTCCTTTTTTCACTATTAGCCTCTGCTCAAGCTTTGTCAATCTCTTCTTCTTCATTGTCAGTTTCACAGCTTTTTTTTTTTTTTTGGCCTTTGTCAATTCTGAACTTTTAGTCATCCATACTTTCAATAATTTCTAAACTCTCAGCCTCTATTGACTTAGCTCTCTACCTTTATCGAGCTTCTCTCTTGCCTTTACCAGGTTTCTCTTTGCCTCTACAGGGTTTCTCTTGTGCCTCTATTGAGTTTCTCTCCTACCTTTGTCAGGTTTCTCTTTACTTGCTTTTGCAACTTCCTCTGCATATTTCTATAGCTCTTTTTGTCTGTTTCTACAACTCTCTATGCCTATTTCTGTAACTCTTTCTGCTAGTGTTTAAAGCTCTTTCTACTTGCTTTTGTAGCTTTTTTTACCTATTTTTACATCTTTTTTTTTACCTATTTTTTAGCTCTTTCTGTTGGTTCTCTCCTCTGTAGTTTTTACTCTACTCTATTAGTTCTCTCCTCTATAGATTCTCTCTATTGAGCTCATATTTGATGGCTAATGTTGGATTTGTTGTCAATAGCATCTCACATTATTATTTGTGTTGATTTGATGTTTTGAATGTCATCGAAATACATAGAAGTCATTGGGTAAAACTATTGATGGTAGGTCAACCCTAAAGTCAATGAGTCAATGTTGATTTTTAGCATTAAATTTTAGGGGTTAAAGCTAACCGTTGACCCTTGACCATTGACCCTAGATTTTAAGAATCAAATCTAGTCGTTGATTGTAGGGCAACCTTTAGGAATTAATGATGACCGTTGATGATTATGTAACCTTAATCTTAAGGTTCTATAAATAACCCCATGTGCCTTATAAGACAAGTGTGTGTTGTAGAATTTTAAAAGAATGGCAAACCTAATTGCAGTAGTCAGCCAAGAGAGGTGAAACCAAGGATAGCAACAACCAACCAAGGAAAAATCAGTAGGCCAAGGAAGGTATAGCAGCAACTGGCCACACCAACCGAAGGAGGAGTTGCAATAGCTGGCAGCCACACTAAAAGAAGGAGGCAGCCCTACCACAAGGTGAACAAGGTGTAGTAGTTGGTAGCCACACCAAGCCAACAAAGAAAAATGTTCAGTAGCCACACTAAGGTAGGAAAAAAGTGTAGTTAGCACACCAAGAAGAGAAAAACATACAGCAACCACACCAAACCAGAGGAGAATGTGCAATAGTTAGCATCCAGTAGCCACACCAAGGAGAGTAGCAGTTGGAAAACCAAACTAAAGGAGAGAAGTAGTTGAAAAACCAAACTAATCTAGAAGAGTGCAACAACTAGCCAAAGAAGAGGTGACAGTAACCATTAATAGAGGAGGCAGCCACACTAATCAAAGGAGGAGGTTCAATAGTCGACAACCACACCGAACTAGCAAAAGAGAAGGTGTGTAATAGCCACACCAAACCAAAAAAGAAGGTGTGCAGCAGCCACACTAAAGAAAGAAGAAGACAGCAGCCAGCCAAACCAAAGAAAAAGGAACCTATTGCAACAATGGCAAGGAGTTATACCAATTGTAGCTCGTAACAACCAATAGCAACCTGCAATACCAGTGGTAGCCTATAACACCAGTAGCAACCCGCATCACCAGCTACAACCTGCAATCCTAGCAATTGCATCACATCCAAAAGGCAATCTCAGCAATTACAGCATGTCTAAAATGTAATCTTAGTAATTGCAGCACATCCAATAGGCAATCACAGCAATTACAGCACATCCACTAGGCTATACCAACAATTGTAGTGCTAGCAACAAGTCCAGTAGGCAATACCAACAATTACATTGCTAGTAGCAAGTCTAGTAGGTTATACCAGTAATTACAGCACAAGTAGTGATTATAGCATGTGTGAGCAATGACAATAGAATATACAGGTAATAATAACAGAACATGTAAGCAATGATAGTAGTGTATGCAGGTAATGATAGCAACACGTACAAGCAGTAATAGTAGCACATGCAAGTAGCAATAACAGTAGGTTTGGCAACTTGTAGTAGCATAAGAGAAAATGTGTCCCAACAGCAAGTCTAAAAGCTTGCAACAATAGAGGAGAAAACATATCCCATGGCTCAATAACAAGTTTGACAACTTGCAACAGTGGAGGAGAAAATGTGTCCCGGCAATAAGTCCAGTAGCTTGCAGTAGCAGAGGAGAAAATGTATTCAATAGCAAGTTCAATAACTTGCAACAACAAAGGAGACAACTTGCTAGGGTAGTAGGAGAGGTAGCACCGGTAACAGAGGAAGCAAGCTTATTAAGGCTGAAAGAGGCAACATCGGCAGTAAAAGGAGATCATTTGAATTTAGTCAAAGCCAACTCATTGTAATGTAAAAAAGCAAATGTGTTTAATATTTGAATAATATATTTACTATATTAATATAAAATAATTTGATGTGCAATGGAGCAACCCTTCTTTTGAAGGGAAGAAAAAGGTCACATGGGATGTTGCCAAATGTGTCCCAATGTCCTTGATGGATAAAGTTCATTTGGAAGAGTGCGGTCCCATGGTAACATTGATTGCATATATTTACCCTTGATAAATGACCGCTTAAAATAATTGCCTTGGTCCAAAGGCAGGTAAGGCAACACCAACAGCAAAGGGAGAGAACCTGTAATAAAGATAACTTGCAACGGAGATAACCTACAAAGAAAAGACCGACAGGGCTTGAGTAAAGATTAACAGTAAGGAAGGAGAAGATCTACTTTTTGCATTAACAGCCTATGCTCATTAAGTGATCATTCTTAAGAATGTGTTAGTTACTAAAATCTTGATAAACTTGTTGAAAAAAGATCAGTCCATTGAGTGATTTGGAGATCATCTTATCTAGTGATTAGGAGATCAAAATTTTGAGTAATCAGGAGATTGACTCAGTGATCGAGAGATCATTGTAAGTGGTTAGGAGTGATCTTTCCACAATATGTGAGCTATATCCACAGTGTGATGAGATCACTCCTAAATCACACAATCCACTCTTGTTATCAAGGGATAAAGTTATAGTATGGAAGGATCTTTCTTTTCTACTGTTAGAGGCTCTTTCTTTTCTGCTGCTAGATTTCTCTGTTGTTTTCTTTGCCTTTTTTTTTGCTTTTCTGCTGCTTCTTACTATGCTTTCTATCATTCTCCTCTTTTCTTTTAGTGGCCACTCTTTGCCATTCTCCCACTCTCTACTAGTTTTCTTTTACTGCAGTTCTCTATATCGTTCTTTACTACTACAATTATCCATTTTATTCTCTACTACTACACTTTTTTTGTTCACTTGCCACTGCTATCTTTTTTCTTTCTCCCACTCAGTGCACTTTTCTTTTTCTTATTTTTTAAGCAGAGCTCTTTTGGCCATTTTTCTTTAGCTACACTCTCTTGGCCATTTTTCTCCAACTAATATTCTCTCTACCTCTCACATTAGCTACATTTTTTCTATCTCTCTCTGTTATGCCCTAGCTTTTTTTTTGGTAGATGTATAGGTATTTATAAGCCTTGAGTTTAGGATTGCCCTACAATCAATGGTTAACATTGATTCCTTTAATTTAAGGTCAATAGTCAACATTAATTCCTTGAATTTAAGGTCAATCATTAACATTGACTTGTAATGCCACTGCTAAACACAATCCTAAAGGCAGCAATGACATATGTCTTGTCAACGAAATTTCATCTGTGTGACATAGAGGGCAATCATACAGACAACCAGTTATAGTAATGAATGCTTTCTTTACAACTAAAACACCACCAGCAATCTGAATCAACTTATCATTTTTGGCAATATAACGTGGGGTTAGCAATATCCTAATTTCGGCCTTACTTTCTCTCCTCATTCTCATCACATTCCACCAACACCGTCTTCCTTAACCCTTGAATGAATTAGCTGCCAATACTTTATAAATGTAGCAAATACATCTTAATGGCACTCACAACATTAAATCACCAAGGAAAAATATGTGAGATATTGTTGACAACAAATCCAACATTAGCCATCAAACATAAGTTTAATAAATAAAATGCTCCTATATCTGATGTCACTTGGTTTATATATGTTTAAATCTGTTGTTAGTAGCTTTACTCTTGTTGTTGAAGGTGTTATTATGATGCCTACTAATAAGAAGAATTTAAAGTATGATGAAAAAGTTAGAAATGCCTTATATGTCTCCTTATCAAACAAAGAATTCAAAAAAGTGATGACATGTAACACAGCCAAAAACAAAAATTAGGACAAATTAAAGAATATTTTGAAGGAGACAAGGTTATGAAGGAAGTCAAGCTACAAATCAAGAGGAGTAGATTTGAAGATATATAAATGTTGAATGATGAATTTGTGGATACCTTCTTTACAAGAGCAAATGAAATTTTATACTCCATTAGAGGCTATAAAAAGGAGATCAACAATGCTACTATGGTAAAAAAGATACTTAAAATCTTACCAGAAGCTTTTAGTGCTAAAGTTTCCTTTATAGAAGATAGAAATTTGGATAGGTTACCCTTAGATGATATACACAGCATATTGATGACTTATGAAATAAGAATAGCCCTAATAAAGAAAGGAAAGAAGTCTAACGTAGAGAAAGAGTTGGCCTTTAAGGAAATAAAGAAATTAAAGATTAAAAAACAAGAAGAAGAATTTGATATCAGCTCTAAAGTAGAAGATGGTGATATTAAATTTGATAAAGTCACAACCTATATTACCAAAAATATAGGAAAGGAAAAGGGAAGTACAAGAAAAAATTACCTTTGAAGTGCTTTAGTTGTGGAAGCATTGGGCACTTTGAAAAGAAGTAAACAATGATGATGATGATGAGTCAACTCCAAAGGGGAAAACTAAGAAATCCAGCAATTCTAAAGCTGAGAATTTAAGTGCCAAAAGGAAAAAGAAAATCTTCAGATAAAAAAAAAAAAAGAAATTTCTTAATCAAGTTAGATGAAGAAGATTCTGATGATGATGCTGGAAAACATATGCTGGTTGCACAAGTAAATTATGACAAAAAATTCTCAAGTGATAAGGAATCAGCTGCAGAGGAAAAGAATGAGATGGTGCAGTAACTTAAGAATAAATTGAGAGCTTTGTTTACACAAAAATAGCAAGCTAGAAAATGAGGTAAAGAATCTCAAAAAGTTGAATAAAAATTTTGATGTTGATAAATCTAATCTCCAAGTAAAAGAAAAGGAGTTTGAAGTAAAAGAGAAGGACTACTTAAAAAGAATGAAGGAGCTAAATGTACTTAAGGTAGAGGAAGGCACAATACATGAAAATCTTGACTCTAAGGTGATTGCATAAGAGCAAGAAGTGCTGAATTTGCAAGCTAAGCTCCACAAGGTTGAATCTAAATTGAAGAAGTATGAAAAAAGTTTTATTCAAGCCATAAAAGTGAGAAGAGAGTCTTCTTTAAAAAATGCTATCGAGGAGGATGCTACTAAAAAGTTGAATAAGTGTCTGAACAAACAAAGATCGCATTCCATGGGGAAGAAATGACTTGGTTATATTGAAAAGCTAGATGAAGGGTAGAAGAGAAGAAGAAAATTAGAAGAAAAGATAAAATTAAAAGAAGAAAATTTAGATTTAAAGAATTTTGCTAGTATTGTAGTAAGTATGAGCATAAAACTAGTGTATACTAAAGTAATAGGCCTATTATAAATAGGAATGTGAGGCAAAAGTCTAGGTGAAGACTCTATCAAGAAAAGAGACAACCTTAAGCTAAAAGAAGTCAAATTTCACTAAGAAATAGATTTGATATATTGGAAGAAATCTGTAAAAGATGTGAAAAATTTGGACATACTACTAAGGAATGCTTGACATTACTACCCAATCAAAGAATGCAAAGGAAAACACCTACTAATAAGGACCTTTTAAATCTCACATTGAAAAGGGGGTGAATCAGTGTGAGATTTTGCTTTTACAAACCTATTTGGATTTAACCTATGTGACTTATTAGTGTCGATGATCCAATTATTTAACTTTCTCCTTTATTTGAGACCGATCATACGAATATTAATCAAACACGAGCACCCAAGAACACACAATAATTTTTACGTGGTTCACCCATAATGTGTGAGCTACATCTATGGTAAGACAGAATCACTCCTAAATCACACACAACCCACTCTTGTTATCAAGAGATACAATAATTTTATGGAAGGATTACTCCTTAACCACTTGCTGAAGGATTACTCCTTAACTACTTACACTAATCTCTCGATCAAGAAGTTGATCTCTCGATCGCTGTAGGGGTATCCTACCCTTTTTCAACAATTTTATCAAAAGTTTATAATAAAAACTTTCTTAGAGAATGATCACTCAATGTGTACAGACTGCTAGTGTAGAATATGGATATTCTCCTTCCTTTGTTGCTAGTGTTGTCTCACTCAATGTCGATGCTACCTACATGCATTGCTATTACTATCCGTGGGCACTACTGTTGTCTATGCATGCTACTGCTATTTGTTGCATTACTACTATTGTCCTCACGTGCTGTTGCTGTCCACATTACTGTTGATGTTTGCACGTGCACAGGCTACTGTCGCTGCCTATACATTCTACTATTATTGTCTGCATGAGGTGTTGCTACTAAGATCGCAGGTTGCTGGACTCAAAACATCTGTTGGAGTTGCTATAACTAATATTGGTATTATGCCTGCTGTAAATTACTAGATTGTCTGATGCTGGTATTGTGCCTACTACTGGTATTACACCTACTGGACATATTGTTGGTGCTGGTATACCTCTTAGACATGCTGCTAGTGTAGGGATACCCTCTTAAATATGTTGTTGGTGCTGGTATACCCTCCTGGATGTGCTGCTGGTGCAAGGATACCCTCTTGGACATATTGCTGGTGTAAGGACATTCTAGTTTGCTGCTAGTTGTCAAACTTGCAATTTATAGGTTCTATTTTTGCTTGCTTAGTTTCCTGATTCCTAGACTTGTAATTTACAAGTTGTGGTTTTAGGTTGTAGCTTTTGCTTGCACCTTCTACTAGCTTGCCTCCCTTGTTATTAGATTTGCTATAATTGGCCTTATGATGGTCGGCTGCTCTCTCTCAGTGGTTGCCTCTCTTTTTACCATTCACCCCTCCTTATGGCTACCTTTAGGTTTGTCATTCTCTTTTAAAAATCTACAGCACATGTTCTCTCTTATAGCGTACACAAGTCTTGCAAGATGCATAGAACTATTTATAGAGCATTAAGATTAAGGTTACATAATCATCAATGATCATCGTTGATTCCCAAAGGTTACCTTACAATCAATAGCCATATTTGATTCCTAAAATTTAAGGTCAATGGTCAATATTGACTTCCTAAAATTTAAGTTTAATGGTCAAGGGTCAATGATCAACCTTAACCCTTAAAGTTTAAGGCCAATGGTCAATATTGACTCATTGACTTTAGTTGACTTACCATTAATGATTTTGACGAATGACTTCTATGTGTTTCAATTACATTTAAAACATCAAATCAACACAAAAAATAATGTAAGATGTTGTTGATAATAAATCCAACATTAACCATTAAAGATGGACTCAACAATCTCCCTCATTGGATTTGTTGGCTAGCAATTAAATCCAACTTTTAGTTGTTAAGCATAAGCATAGCTACCATAAAACATGCATCTCTCTTTTCGCATGTACTTGTACCTCCCCCTTTTTCTTTCTTCTCCCCTTTAACAATTTCTCATCCTTTATTCATCAAGCTACTCCTCCTTTTTTAATCAATATATACTCTTTTTGGATTTATAAATATCTCCCCCTTTGACAACAAATCCAAAGAATAATAGAAAAATGAAGGGGAGAGAGGTTAGAGAATACCTCAACCTCTAAGGGTTGGCTAAACACATAAGATTAGCCTCAACTTTTGGAATATCTTTCTTGACAAAGGTTTAGTGAATATATCTACCACTGCAGTAGGCATATACTCCAGCTTTACTTCATTTTTCTCTACCTTTTCTTTAATGTAGTGGTACTTGATTTCAATATGTTTAGTTTTAAAATATTAGAGAGGATTTTTAGACAAATTGATGGCACTTTGGTTGTCATAACCAATCAGTAGTGGTAGCTGTACATCCACCTTCATATCTTTAAGTTGTTGTTTCATCACCTTCTGTCATCATAATTGCCAACCTAATCTGCATCTGTATACCCATATAGATTAAACTATCCACTCCTATCATAAAGAGGTCCATAATTTGTTGTGCCCTTCACATACCTTAGAATTCTCTTAGCCACTACAAGATAAGACTCCTTGGGGTCACTTTGAAATCTAGCACAAAGCGTTATAATCAATATTAGGCCATAATGCTGTCAAATATAGTAAGCTTCTAATCAACTTTCTATATTCCTTTTAATCAACCATGTTGCCTTATTTATCCTTGCTTAACTTTGTTCCAATCGTGATAAGAGTGCTTACTTCTTTAGAATTCTCCATCCCAAACCTTTTTAATAGCTTAAAAGCATACTTTTCCTAGGAAAGAAAAATTCCAACCTCGTTTTGCAATACCTATAATCCTAAGAAGAATTTCATTTCACTAAGCATGGACATCTCAAACTTCTTCATTTGCTTAGGAAAGGCAGTGCATAAGACCTCTTCTTCTACAGCAAAGATTATGTCATTAATATAGACCTACTGGAGCAAAGGTCTCTTCAAAGTCAATACCTTCTACTTGTGAGTAGCCTTTACAGATAACTCTTACCTTGTTTCTTACCACCTTACCTTTTTCATTGAGCTTATTTCTAAACACCCACTTGGTTTCAATGATGTTTTTCCCTTTAGGTCTAAGGACTAAACACCAAGTGATGTTCCTTTCAATTTGGTCAAGCTCTTTATTCATAGCACACACTCATTCCTTGTGCTTTAATGCTTCTTACATGAACTTGGGTTCAACCTTAGAAATCAATGAGGTTTTTTCACCACCCCTAAGTCTTTTTCTCATATGCACAAAGTCCTTTTCCTACCAATAATAGTTTTGACCTCAACTTCAGCTCTATCTCTTCTATGAGTTTGGGAATATCTTGATTCTTCTTCTTCATCACTTATCACTAAAGAATTAATGTCTTCCTCATACTGAATAGCCTTGGATTCATCACTATCGAACTCTCTTCAGTTGTCATAAATGGCTTCTTTAGCTTCATCATGTTGTGATTATATTGTAGCACCATCTCAATTAATTTAACATCAAAGTTGTCCATCATTTTTAACAACCTTTTATTGTAACATCTAAAGCCTCTTCCATTTGGTACATAGCCCAAGAATATGCCTTCATCAACCTTCTTATCAAATTTGCTAATATGCTTACCTTTGACTTTAATGAGGCACGGGCTCCCAAACACTTTAAAGTATTTTACACGTGGCTTTTTTCCATACCATAGCTCATAAAGTGTCTTCTCAGTATATGGTCTCATCAAGCATCTATTTTGAACTTGAGTTACAGTAGTGATAGCCTCTCTCCAGAAGCCATGTGATATACCATGCTTAACCAATATGGTTCTTGCCATCTCCACTAGGCTTCTATTCTTCCTTTCAGCTGCTTCATTTTGTTGGGGTGTGTAGAGACTAACATATTCATGCTTCACTCCATGCTTCTCCAAATAATCTTTAAATTCACTGCATGTGTATTCTGTCCTATTGTCTATCCTAAGCCTTTTAATTTATATTTCAAGAACATAATGCAAGTCATTATTGTAAAATCATCAATTAAGGAGATAAAGTAACTATCACCCTTGGTTGATCTTTGTCTTATAGGACCACAAATGTCTAAGTGGATGAGCTTTAATGGCTTCTTTGTTTAGTAATGTGTCCTTAGACCTTAGTAATGTGTCCCAATGTCATGCAATCCTTAGTAATGTGTCTAAACCTTTCACATTTTCTACAAATCGTTTCCAACAAATCAAAATTGTTTCCTAATGGAATATGACTTCTTTCCACTTGAGCTTGTCTTTTTTCTTGATAAAGTCTCCCCTTAGACTCTTGCCTCACACTCCTCTTCATTATGGGCCGAGTAGTGCAACAAGCATTAACCTTATACCCATACTTACCATAGCTCCAGGAAATTCCTTCAAACTTGGATTTACTTCTTTAACCAAGTTTATATCTTCTTGCTCTAGCAATTAGTGTGGCAACCTTCTCTCTATCTTTAATAGCTTATTTTCTTTGGATGGGAGTCTCCATCTTTCCTAACCCATTTTAGCTTAAGTTGGTCTCTCTTCTCCATCACATCATTGTGCTTGATCTCAGGTACAAACACAATTTTCTTCTCTTCTACCTTCTCACTCGGCTTTTCAATATAACCAAGTCCTTTCTTCCCCAAGGAATAAGGTCTTTGATTGCTTAGGCACTCATCCAATTTTTTGGTAGCATCCTCCTTAATGGTATTAGCTAATGATGACTCTCCTTTCACTTCTAAGGCCCACATAAAGCTTTCTTCATGTTTCCTTAAATTTGACTCAGCCTTGTAAAGCATGGCTTACAAAGTTAGCACCTCTTGCTCTTGTGCAATCACCTTAACACCAAGATCTTCATGTATCTTGCATTACTCTGCCTTAAGTATACTTAGGTCCTCAACACTCTTTAAGTATTCCTTCTCTTTTACTTTAAACACTTTTATCTTCACTTGGAGATCAAATTCATCAACATTAGAATTTTCATACAGCTTCTTGAGATGATTTACCACCTTTTCTAACTTGCTATTTTTGAGCAAACAAACCCATTACTCAATCTCAAGTTGCTACACCAACTCGTCCTCTTCCTCTTTTGTTGATTCCTCATCACTTAAAAATTCTTGATCATCATTTACTTGAGCAACCAGTACATCCTTTGTAGCCTTATTGTTGGAATCATCATCACTTTCCTCTTCAGAATCTTCTTCATCCAACTTGGTAAGGAAATTCCTTCTTCTGGATCTGAAGAATTTCCTTTTCCCTTTTGGGCCTAAATTTTCAGCTTTAGAGTAGCTAAATTGCTTTGTTCTCCTCCTTAGGACCGACTCATCATCCTCACTATTTGCTTCTTTTCTCTTTAGGTAGTCCACAGCAAAGTGCCCAATTGCTCCACACCTAAAGCACTTCAAAGGTAATTTTCCCTTGGATTTCCCTTTTTCTTTCCTCAAGTTCCTAATATTATATGTCATGACTTCATTTAACTCAATATCACCATCTTTTTCTTCAGAGCTGTTGTCGACTTCCTCTTCTTGGTCTTTAATCTTTAACTTCTTTATTGCTTTGATGGCCAGCCCCTTTTCCACCTTAGATTTCTTTTCTTTTTTCATTGAGGCTATTCTTATTTCATAAGCCACCAATATGCTATGTAGGTCATCTAAGGGCAACCTATCCAAATCTTTATCTTCTATAGAAGAGACTTTGGCATTGAAAGCCTCCAATAAGGTTCTAAGCATTTTCCTTACTATAGTGGCATCATGGATCTCCTCTCTATAGCCTCTAATGAAGCACACAATTTTGTTGACTCTTGTGAAGAATACATCCACAGTCTCATCATTCTACATTTTTATGTCTTCGAATCTGCTCCTTCAGATTTATAGCTTGGCTTCCTTCACAACCTTGTCTCCTTCATAGATGTTATCTCAGATTTGCTTGGCTGTGTTGCACCCATCACTTTGGTGAATTTTTTGTGTAATAGAGAGGCATATAAGGCATTTCTCACCTTTCCATCACACTTCAAATTCTTCTTATCAGTTGACCTCATAGGATCACCTTTAGTAATAAGGATGAAGCCATTAACAACAGACTCATCAAGACCATGAGACATTAAATATAAGCATATTCTATTATTCCATAACTAATAATTATGTCCATCGAAAGTAAAGATGTCCTTGTTTTTAACACTGTTTATATCATCCATGATCTTAAGCAATAATAGAGATAAAAACTCACACAGCAATGCATAACATCAATTGAAAGCACAAAAATTGGATCAATAGAGGAATTAGACTCTGATACTACTTGATGATGACCTTTTTAGGTCTTACACTAAAAAGGGGGGTGAATTAATGTGAGATATTTATTTTTACAAATAACCTCTATGACTTGTTAGAAGTGATGATCTAATTATTTAACTTTCTCCTTTATGTAAGTCCAGTCGTACAGATATTAATCAAACACAAGCACCCAAGAACACATAACAATTTTTACGTGGTTCACCTACAATATGTGAGTTATGTCCACGGTATGATAGGATCACTCCTTAACTACTTGTGAAATGACTACTCCTTAACCACTTACACTGATCTCCTAATCAAGGAGTTTATCTCCCAATCACTCCAAGGGTATCCCACTCTTTTTCAGTAAGTTTATCAAGAGTTTATAATAAAAACTTTCTTGGAGAATAATCACTCAATCTATTGTTTCATCCATAGCAGTTGAGTATAAGTCTAAGTAGCAACCACATATTCACCCTCTGTAGTACTTAAAGTCACTGAATTTTGCTTCTTGCTATGTTATGAAACACATCTACCACCCAAATAAAATGCACCACCTAATGTTGTCCTTTTGTCATCGCAATTTTTAGCCAAATCAGTATCTATATACCTATACAAATTAAGCTATCCACTTCTGTCATAAAGCAGCCCATAATTTGTTGTGCCTTTCACATATCTCAAAATTCTCTTAGCAGCCACAAGATGGGATTCTTTGGACTTATTTTGAAATATAACACAAAGTGTTATACCAAAAACAAGATTAGACCTTGATACTGTCAAATACAATAAGCTTCTAATCAGCTTTCTATATTCCTTCTAATCAACCATGTGGCCTTCTTTATCCTTGCTTAACTTTATTCCAACCATGGTGGGAGTGCTTACTTCTTTAAAGTTCTTCATCACAAACCTTTTTAACAACTCACAAGCATACTTTTCTTGGGAGAGAAAAATTCCAACCTTGCTTTGCAAAATTTATAACCCTAAGAAGAATTTTATTTTACCTAGCATAGACATCTCAAACTTCTTTTTCATATGATCGGCAAAAACAGTGAAAAATGCCTTTTTTTTCAATAGCAAAAACAATGCAAAAGGCCTCTTTTTCAATAGCAAAAATTATGTCATCAACATAAACCATAACAATTAACCGGCCCTACTTATCTTCCTTTATCTATAAGTTGTTGTCTATATTGCTTTTTCTAAACTTTATATCTTTGAAACATGTGTCTAGCTTGGAATTCCATACTCTTGGAGCTTTAAGCTGTATAGAGCCTTGTTCAATTTGTACATACTTAAACCATCATAATCAAGTATGAAACCATCAGGTTGTTTGATAAATACCTCTTCTTCAAGCTCTCCATTCAGAAATGCAGACTTCACATCCATCTGATAAACTTTGTAATTTTATTAAGCAACAATGGCCATGAATATTCTGATTGCTTCAATTCTGGTCACAGGAACAAAGTTCTCTTTAAAGTCAACACCTTTTACTTATGAGTAGCCTTTGCAAACAAGTTTTGCCTTATTTCTTACCACCTCACCTTTTCATTGAGCTTATTTCTAAAATCCCATTTGGTTCTAATGATGTTTTTCCCTTTAAGTATAGGTATTAAACACCAAGTATTGTTCTTTTTAATTTGATCAAGCTTTTTATTCGTGGCACACACCCATTCTTTGTGCTTTAATGCTTTTTCCACTAACTTAGGTTCAACCTTAGAGATCAATAAGGTTTGTTCACCACCTCTTAGTCTTCTCCTAGTTTGTATAGAGTCCTCTTTACTACCAATTATGTTTTAGCCTTAACTTTAACTCTAACTCTTTTATGAATTTGGGAATGCCTTGATTCTTCTTCTTCATCACTTGTAACTTGAGAATCAATGTCTTCCTCATGCTAAATGGTCTTAAATTCATCACTTTTAGACTCTTTTCAGTTGTCATACATGGCATCTTCAACTTCTTTATGCTATGATTACATTGTAGAAGCATTTTCAATCATTTTAACATTAAAGCTGTCCACCATTGTTATCAACCTTTTGTTGTAGCATAAGAAGCCTCTTCCATTTGGTACATAGCCAAAGAATATGCCTTCATCAACCATCTTATCAAATTTTCCAAGATGCTTGCCTTTGAATTTAATAAGGCACAAGCTTCCAAACACTTTAAAAAGTTTTACACTTGACTTTTTTCCATACCACAGCTCATAGGGTGTCTTCTATATATGTGGTCTTATTATGAATCTGCTTTGAATCTAAGTTGCAGTGGTGATAGCCTCTTTCCAATAGTCATGTGAAGTACCATGCTCAGCCAACATAGTTCTTGCCATATCCACTATGTTTATATTCTTCCTTTCGGCCACTCCATTTTGTTAGGGTGTGTAAGGACTAGCATATTCATACTTCACTCCATGCTTCTCCAAATAATCTTTAAATTTACCACTTATGTATTATGTCCCATTATCCATCCAATGCCTTTTAATTTTTTCCCTCAACTGATTTTTAGCCAACCTCCTGTAGCTCTTAAAATTATTAAGAGCCTCTAATTTATGTTTCAAGAACATAATGCAAGTCATTCTTATAAAATCATCAATAAATAAGATAAAGTACCTATCACCCTTTATTGATCTTTATCTCATAGGCCTACAGATGTCCAAATAGATGAGCTTTAATGGCTTCTTTGCTTGAATCTTCACATTTTTATGGGGAGCACTCACCATCTTCCCTTTTTAACACATGCTACAAATTGTATCTCTCTCTCTTCTTAGCTTGGTACATCTCTTATAGTTTCATTTTTGGACAACTTATTCAGCCCCTTTTGTCCAAGATTTCCGAGTCTTCTATGCCATAACAAGTTCTCATCTTTGGTGCTCATGTAGCATATGTTTTTGCTTATAGAAACTTGGTATAAGTTTCCATTTATTCTTTCACCCTTAATAACAACAACACCATCTCTTAATCTCTTTACAGCCACTCTTCTTGAAAGTAACTTTATATCCATCATCACAAAGCTGGCTAACATTGATAAGATTGTGTTTTAGCCCTTCAATATAGCATTTTTTTTATATCAGTTTTTCAGCACCAATTTCAATAGCATCGATACCTTGAATCTTTAAGGCACCATTATTGCCAAATTTAACTAACTATCCATTATATTTTGGTGCTCCCTTCAACATCTTAGAGTCTCTTATCATGTGTGAAATGCAACCACTATCTAGGATCCATAGCTTTTCTTTCTTAGAAGCTTTTAAAGCTAGTTCCATAACTATAGTTGTTTCTCTTCCTCATCTCCTTCTTTGGTCAAATATAGAAGCATGTGTAAGTGTTTTCCTTTGTTTTCACCACATATTTCCTAACCCATTTTAACTTGGATTGGTTTCTCTACTCTATAGCATCATTATGCTTATTTCAAGTACAAACACAGTTTTCTTCTTCTCTTTTACCTTCTTATTTAGCTTTCCAATATAACCAAGTCTTTTCTTCCCCATAGAATGAGGTCCTTAATTGATTAGACACTTATCCAACTTTCTAGTAGTATCCTCCTTTATGGCATTTGCTAAAGATGACTCTTCTTTCACTTTCATGGCCTATATAAAGCTTTTTTCATGCTTTTTTAGTTTGGACTCAGCCTTGTGGAGCTTAGTTTACAAAATCAGCACCTCTTGCTCTAATGCTATCACCTTAGCATCAAGATCTTGAAGTACGATCAACTACTCAATTCTCTTCAAGTACTCCTTCTCTTTTGCTTCAAACTTCTTTACTTTCACCTAAAGATCAAATTCATCAACAAAATTTTCGTACAAGTTCTTGAGATGCTTTACCTCATTTTCTAGCTTGCTATTTCTGTGCAAATAGGGTCTCAATTCATTCTCAAATTGCTGAACCAATTCCTCCTTTTCCTTTTTTGTTGATTCCTCATCACTTGAAGATTCTTAATCATTATCTACTTAAGTGACCAGCACATCTTTTATAGCCTTATCACCAGAATCATTATCAATTTCTTCTTCAAAATCTTCTTCATCTAGCTTGCTCAAAAGATTCCTTCTTTTAGATCTAAAAAATTGTTTTTTCCCTTTAGCACTTGAATTTCTAATTATAGAATAGCGGAATTGCTTTATTCTCCTCCTTGGGACCAACTCATCATCATCATCATTGCTTGCTTCTCTTCTCTTTGGGCAATCAATGGTAAAGTGCCCAATAGCTTTACACCTGAAGCACTTTAAGGGTAATTTTCCCTTATATTTCGCTTTTCCTTTCCTCATATTCTTGGTGATATATGTCATGACTTTCTCCAGTTTAGTATCACCATCTTCTTCTTCAAAGCTGTTGTTAGATTCTTCTTCTTATTCTTCAATCTTTAGTTTCTTTATTGCCTTAAAGGTTAATTCCTTGTCCACCTTGAACTTCTTTTTTTTCTTCATTAAAGTTATTCTTATTTCATAAGCCACTGAAATGTTATACAAATCATTTAGGGGTAGCTTATCCAAGTCTTTATCTTCTATGCAGAAAACCATGGCATTGTATACTTCTGATAAGGTTCTAAGTTTTTTTTTTACCACAATAGCATCATTGATCTCCTCTCCATAGCCTTTAATGAAGTACACAATTTTGTTGACTCTTATGAAGAAAGCATCCACAAATTCATCATTTTACAACTTTATGTCTTTAAATCTATTCCTCTAGATTTGTAGCTTGGCTTCCTTCACAACTTTGTCTCCTTCATAAATGTTCTTCAATTTGTCTAAGATTTATTTAATTGTGTTGCACCCTATCACTTTGGTGAATTCTTTGTCTGACAAAGAGGCATATAAGACATTTTTTGCCTTTCCATCACATCTAAATTCTTCTTATCAGTAGGCGTTATAGCATACCTTTAACAATACGAATGAAGCCACTAACATTAGAGTCAAACACATTAAGACCAAGTGACATTAAATATGAAAACATTCTATTATTTTGTAACTGATAATTCTGTCCATTAAAAGTGGGAATGCCCTTACTGTTAACACTGTTCAAGCTATCCATGATATCAACTAATAAAGATTTACAACAGCAATAAACACTATTAGATCAAAACAAAAAAATTGGATCAACAAAGGAAATTGGCTCTGATACCACTTAATAAGGACCTTTTTAGGTCTCACACTAAGAGGGGAGAGGGTGAATCAATGTGAGATGCTCACTTTTTATAAATCTTTTCGGATTTAACCTCTATAACTTGTTAAAACCAATGATCGAATTTTTATCTTTCTTCTTTATGTAAGAATGGTCGTATGGATATCAATCAAATACAAGCACCCAAGAACACATGGCAATTTTTACATGGTTCATCCATAATGTGTGAGTTACATCCACGATGTGATAAGATCACTCCTAAATCATATAATCCACTCTTATTATTAAGGGATACAATTATGGTATGGAAGGATCACCCCTTAACTACTTGTGGAAGAATTACTCCTTAACCACTTACAATGATCTCTTGATTACTCCAAGGGTATCCCATCCTTTTTCAACAAGTTTATCAAAAGGTTTATGACTAACACTTTCTTGAGTAGGATCACTCAATATGTACAAGTTGCTAGTACAAAATGTGAATCTTCTCTTCTCTTGCTACCTTGGCAGGTTACCTCCTCTACTGCTGCAAGTTGTCAGACTTGCTGTTAGGGCACATTTTCTCCTTTGCTACTACAAACTACCAAACTTACTGCTACTGCTTCTTGCACTTATTATTATTACTACCTGTACTTGCTACTATTGCTACCTACTACAACTTGTTGGATGTACTACTGCAGGTTATGCTACTGCAAGCTGCTGGATATACTGTTGTAGTTTGTGCTTGTTGCTAGTCATGCCTACAAGCTGCTAGTTTCTCCTTGATTTGCTATTTTCCCTTGCTGCTAGTGCTACAATTACTGCTGCTAATTATGCTTGCTACTATACTTACTGGTATTGCTGCTATTATTGCCAGTTGATACTCCTATCCTTAAATGGCTACTACAACTTCTTCCTTAGATGGCTTCTATAACTCCTACTCCTTTGGGTTTGCCTTGCTGCTACCTTCTTCTTTTCCCTTTAGTTTGACTGGCTGTTATCTTCTTCTTTCTTTAGTGTGGATGTTGCACACCTTCTTCTCTGGTTTAATATGGCTATTGCACGCCCTCTTTTCTAGTTTGGTCTGCCTATTGCATGCTCTCTCCTCTGGTTAGATGTGGTTGCTGCACGTTTCCTTTGTTGGTTTAGTATGGCTATTGCACATCTCCTTGGCCGGTTTGGTGTGGCTGCCAGCTGCTGTAACTCCTCCTTTGGTTAGTGTGGTTGCCTTTTTCTTTGGTGGTTACAATCACCTCTTCTTTAGTTGTCTGCTATTGCAACTCCTTTGGCCGACTACTACACTCTCCTTAGCCAGCTACTACATTCTCCTTGGTCGATTGCATTTCACCTTAATAGTTACCTTTTTTGCCTTGGTCGGTTACTTTCTTCTTTAATGGCTACCTCTCTCTTTGCTGCTCAACTTCTCTTTGCCATTCTCTCTCAAAATTTTGTAACACACATAGGTCTTGTAAGATACATAGGGGTATTTATAGAACCTTGAAATTAAGGTTACACAATCATCAATAGTCAACGTTGATTCTCAAAAGTTGTCCTATAATAAATGGCTAGATTTGATTCCTAAAATTTAGGGTCAATGGTTAAGGGTCAACGGTCAGCCTTGACCCTTAAAATTTAAAGTCAATAGTCAACATTGACTCATCAACTTTAGGGTTGACCTACCATCAATAGTTTGTCCAATGACCTCTTTGTATCTCAATAACATTCACAACATCAAATCAACACATACAACTATGTGAGATGGCGTTGACAACAAATCTAACATTAGCCATTAAAGATGAGCTCAACAATAATAAGAGCCACCAAAGTAGATGGTAGCCATACCAATCGAAGGAGTTGTAGTAGTCGGCAGCCACACCAAAGGAAGAAGAAGGCAGCAATTAGCCAAACCAAAGGGAGAAGAAGAAGGCAGTAACTGGCCAAACCAATCAAAAAAGAAGTTGCAATAACCACACTAAACTAGAAAAGACATGTAACAACCATACCAAGGAGAGAAAAATGTCCAGCAGCCACCCCAAAGAAAGAAGAACGTGCAGTTGCCACACCAAGGAGAGAGAGTGTGTGTGTTTACCACAAAGCAAGTTGTAGACATATTCACTAAACCTTTGTAAAGAGAGATGTTATAGAAGTTAAAGTTGAACTTATATATTTAACCACTCCTTCAAGGATGAGATATGCCTCTAACCCCTATTCCCATTCCCTCTTCTATTATTCTTTGGATTTATTGTTGAATAGGGATATATTTTGCATAAATAAAAAGAGTATATACTAAGTAAAGGGGAAGTAGCTTGATAAATCCAAAGGGAAAATCAAATAAAAGGGGAGAAATTGTTAAGGGAGAGAAGCAGAAATAGAAGGAGTTAAAAAATTAAGGTTGTTTCCAATTGGTATTATACACACATATAAAAAGAGAGATGCATGTTTCAGGGGAAGTTATGCATGTAAAAAATAAAAGTCTTTCTTTTAGCTAATACTGCTGATTATGCTTAATTGTTAATTTTTGGATTTAATATGTTGTTAACAAATCTAAAGGAGAAGATTGTTAATCCCATCTATGATCGTTAATATTAGATTTGTTGTGAACATCTCATATATATGTCCTTGTTGATTTGATGTTATGAGTGCCTTTAAGATGTGTTTGCTAAATTTACAAAGTGTTGGCAGCTAATTTATTCAAGGGTTAAGGAAATTGTTGAGGTAGCACCCTAAACTACTGCAAGACCAACAACAACACTAGCCAATGAGCAACTTGTTAAGGGAGAAGCTAAGGAAATTGCTCAGAAGCCACCAAGGGTAACAATCACTATTACACTTGTTAAACAACTATAGGAAGAAACAAGACCTGGAATGATGAATTGCAAGAAAGCTTTGTCAAAAACTGGCAGGAATGGTAACGTGTTGCTTAGATAAGCTAAGAGATGTAATCCTAGCAATGCTAACTTTACAAACGACCTTAAGTCAAAGTTAATGTTGACCATTGACCTTAAATTCAAGAAGTCAATGCTAACCACTGACCCTAAGTTCAAGGAATCAATGTTGACTATTGACCTTAAATACAAGGAATCAATGTCAACCGTTAAAGATAAGGCAACCCTAAATTTAAGGAATTAATGTTGAGCGTTGATGATAATATAACCCTAAACTCAAGGCATATAAACACCCATGTAACTGCCAAAAGAGTTATGAATGAAAACTAAAAAAAAAAAAAAAGATGTAGCAACAAAACAAAAGATAGAGTGTGGTAAAAAAAGGTGAAAGTGGCAAAACATAAAGAGAGAGTAGCATAACATAAAGAAAGAGTTACAGAAATAAAAAGAAAGAGCATAGCAAAAAGGAGGGAGAACGACAAAAAGTTGAGAAAAAAATAGCAGAGAGAAACCAGGCAAAGGTAAGCGAGAAACCCAATTGAGGCAGAAGAGAAATTCAATAAAGACAGCAGAAAAACTTAGCAAAAGCACAAAGAAACCCAATAAAGGCAAAGAGCTGAGACAGGTAGAGGTTAAGAGTTCAAAATCGATAGAGAGCTAAGACCAGCAAAGGCAAAGAGAAAGATATGAACCACGTCAAAAAGAGAGTAGTAAGCGTAGCAAAGAGAAAGCTTGAGTACAGTTTAATAGTAAGGAAGGAAAGAACAATAGAAAGCTTAAACAAAGACCAATAAAACTTAAGTAGAGACTGGCAATAAGGAAGAAAAGAACAACAGAAAGCTTAAATAGAATGGCAAATAGTAGAGAACATCAGAAAAAAAGGAGAAAATTAGTTTTTTTGCCACAGTAGCTTATACACATGAAGAGATCTTTCTCAATGGAATTTTTGTTATAATCTTTTTATGTACTTTTTAAAAAATGGTGAGAAACCCTTGGGATGATTGGGAGATCATTATAAGTAGTTAAGGAGTGATCATTCCACAGTGATTAATGAGAGATCCTTTCATTACATCATCTGTATCCCTTGATAGCAAGAGTGGAACAAGTGATCTAAGAGAGATCTTATCACACCATAAATTTAGCTTACACATTGTGGGTGAACCATATAAACATTCTGTGTGTTCTCAGTGCTTGTGCTTGTTGGATATTATATGGTCATTCTCACATAAAGAAGCAAGATAAAATTGGATCATTAACTTTAACAAATCACAAAAGTTTAATCTAGATAAATTTGTAAAAGGTAAATATCTCACACCAATTCTCCTCCTCTCCCTCTCAGTGTGAGACCCAAAAAGGTCCTTATCAAAATGGGGTCTCTAAAAAAAGTCCCCTCTTTCCTTTAAACTTCATTCATATTCAAATTTCTTATTATCATAATTATGTATCCTAGACAAATTTTACATGCCATAAAGATAAATAAATAAAGTTTAAACCAAATGAAGTATAAAGGTAAAAATAATTAAACATTGCTACCATCACTTGCAACATGCATCTAGTTTAGTTATGACCTTAACCAATTATAATTGTACGGCAAAATTTTGATGAATTTTGATAAAGTAGACCAAGTCTCACTAATTTAAAAGGCAAACTGGTCTTTTGAGGTTAATGATTTACAATGTTCCAATTACGTGTAAAATAATTGGTGACAACTTTAAATTAATTAGCAAGAAAACTTGGGTTATCAATTGAAGCTTGTGGTCGAGGCCAGCATATCCCTTCCATATCCACTATGTTACATTCCTAGGGGTGCTTTGTGACATAGAAAAAGCATTTTGTTGCATGTTAAGATGGGTCAGCAATGTTAGATTCCCCAAAAATGAGGGAATGTTACTAAAGAAACTATTTTAGGTATGGTTTAATTTTTTAAGTTGTTTCAATTTTCCAATTTCCTTAGGAATTTCATTTTTTAATTCATCGCTTTACACATCTAGCTACTCTAGGTTTACAAATTTCCTAACCTAATTGGAATGCTTCTAGAAATTTGATTCACCTATACAATTAATATTTTTAGATTTATGAAGTTGGTGATAAAAATAAACAATAAGCCCTGTTAATTGTTAGATCTTATGGAAGCTAACCATACACTAGTTACATTATTTTATAGTGGAAAAGAAGTTTAGATCACCAACTCAACAAATTACAAGATTGTTAAAGGAAATGCTTAATCACCTAAACTTTTACTTCTCACAAGAAGGCATTGTTCTAGTTAGCCCATTAATTGTAATAATAAGCCTCGATAAGTTTGAAGCATTTGATATTAAGAGAGTAATAGATCTTGTAAATTTGTTGTCACATACACTAAACTTAACGAGACTAGGCAAAGTGGTACTTATGTTTAAAGGTAAAGTCTTGCAATGTTGGTTTTGTGGGAAGCAAAATACATTAATAAAAGAATGATTGTACAATGAAGGATGACACCTAAGAGCATGTTTACACCTATTAACAAAAAATATAATTTCTTTAATTGGTCCAGTCTCAAGAATACGTCCATCAAAATTTTTCAAAGATATGTCTAATATTTCTAAAGAGAAAAAATTGCCAAAATAAATGGAGGAATTTTGATAAGGACCTTTATGGGTCTTACATTGAGAGGAGGAGGAGGTGAATCAGTGTAAGATACTTACTTTTACAAATGTTTCTAGATTAATCCTTGTGACCTGTTAAAGTCTATGATCCACTTTTATCTTACTTCTTTATGTGAAAATGTCCATATAAATATCATGCAAGCACAAGCACTCGAGAATATACAGAATTTTTATATGATTCATCCACAATGTGTGAGTTACATCTACAATGTGATAAGATCTCTCTTAGATTACACGATCCACTCTTGCAATTAAGGGATATAGCTAATGTTATGAAAAGATCTCTCTTTAACCACTACTGAAGGATCACTCCTTAACCACTTATAAAGATCTCCCGATCAACTTGAAGGTTTTCTACCCTTTTTCAAGAAATACATAAAAGAATTATGACAAAAATTCCCCTGAGAAAGATCTCTCCATGTGAATAGGCTGCTGTAGTAGAAAACTGATCTTCTCCTTTCTTTCTACTATTCTCTCCTCACTGTGGTTCTTTACTCTTTGCTATTTTGCTCAAGCTTTCTATCATTCTCTCCTTCCTCACTGCTGGTCTCTTTCAAGCTTTCTATCATTCTCTCCTTCCTCACTATTAGTCTCCACCCTCTCTCTTTTTGTGTTTCATAGCTTTCTCTTTGTCATGCTCCCTGCTCTTAACTCTTTGCTAGTTTTGAACTCTCAGCTACTTACACTTTCTAGCGATTCTAAACTCTTAACCTCTACTGGTCTCAACTCTCTGCTTTTGTCAGGTTTCTCTCCTACCTCTACTGGTTTTCTCTACCTTGTTTTTTCTTTTCTACTACTACCTAGTATGCTCTCTATCATTCCCCTCTTTTCTGCTCAGCTTTATCTATTCATTTGGTGGTTATATGTGTATTCAAAAGCCTTGAGTTTAGGGTTTCCTTATCATCAATAGTCAACATTGATTCCTTGAATTTAAAGTCAACAGTTAGCATTAACTCTTCGAATTTAGGGTCAATGGTTAGCATTGACTTATATCCAACAAATGACATACAATACCACTACTAAATGCAATGCCAAAGGAAACAACTAATGCTTTCTTTACAACCAAAACACCACCAATAATCTAAAACAACTTGTCATATTTGACCGCTCAAGGTACAGCTGGTAGCATTTTAATTTTGACCCTGCTTTCTCTCCTCATTCTCATCACATTCCATCACCACTGTCTTTTTTAACCCTTGAATGAATTAGCTACCAACACTTAGCAAATGCAGCAAACACATCTTAAAGGCACTCATAACATCAAATTAATAAGGAAAAATGTGTGAGATGTTAACAATAAGTCTAACATTAGCCATCAAAGATAGACTCAACAATCTCTCCCTTTAGATTTATTAGCAACACATTAAATCCATAAGTCTGCAATTAAGTGCAAATACTAGTGTTAGCTAAAAGAAAGACCTCTAGTTTTGACATTCACAACTCCCTCTAAAACATACATCTTCTTTTTGCATGTGAGCATAAAAACAATTTGAAACCCTTAATTTTTTAACTTCCCCATTTAATAGAATTTCATATCTTTGAGACATATATCTAGCTTAAAATACTATGCTCTTGGAACTTGCTTTAAGTTGTATAAAGCTTTTTTCAATTTGCACACACTTAAACCATTATGATCAAGTTTAAAACCATCAAGCTATTCAATAAATACCTTTTCTTCAAGCTCTAAATTTAGAAATGCTAATTTCACATCCATCTGATAAAATTTATAATTTTTTTAAACACTAATGGCTATGAATATTCTAATTACTTCAAGTTTGGCCACAAGTGCAAAGGTCTCTTCAAAATCAACACCTTCTACTTATAAGTACCCTTTACAGATAAGTCTTGCTTTATTTCTTACAACCTTACCATTTTTATTGAGCTTATTTCTGAACAGTCATTTGGTGCCAATGATGTTTTTCCCTTTAGGTCTTGCAACTAAACACCAAGTATTGTTCTTTTCAATTTCATCAAGCTCTTCTTCCATTAACTTGGGTTCAACTTCAAAGATCAATAAGGTTTGTTCACCACTTTTTAGCCCTTTTCTCATCTGCACAAAATCCTCTTTGCTACTAATAATGTTTTTAACCTTAACTTTAACTCTAACTCTTTTGTGAGTTTGGGAATGCCTTAATTCATTTTCTTCATCACTTGTAATTTGAGAATCAACATCTTCCATATAATAAATAGCCTCTGATTTATCACATTCAAATTCCTTTTCATTATCACACACAACATCTTTAACTTCCTTATACTGTGAATGCATTGTGGAGCCATCTTTAATCACTTTAACATCAAAGCTGTCTATGATTTTTTGCAGCCATTTTTTTGTTACATTTGAAGCCCCTTCCATTTGGTATATAGCCCAAGAATATGCCTTTATTAGTCTTCTCATCAAATTTTCCAAGAATATGATTTTAATGAGCATGGGTTTCTAAATACTTTAAAATGTTTTACACTTTACTTCTTTCCATTCCATAACTCATAGAGTGTCTTCTCTATATGTGGTCTCATCAAGCATCTACTTTGAATCTGAGTAGCAGTAGTAATAGCCTTTCTCTGGTAGCCATGTGGGATACCATGCTAAGCCAACATGATGCTTGCCATCTCTACTAGTCTTCTATTCTTTTTTTCAACCACTTCATTTTATTAGGGTGTGTAAGGACTAGCATATTCATGCTTCCCTAAATAATTTTCAAATTTACTGCAAGTGTATTCTATCTCATTGTCTATCCTAAGTCTTTTAATTCTTCCCTTTAATTGATTTTTAGCCAGCCAGCTTTTGAAATTATTAAGAGCATTTGTTTATGTTTTAAAACATATAATACAAGTCATTCCTATAAAATCATCAATAAAAGAGATAAAGTACCTATCACCCTTTTATAATTTTTGTCTCATAGGCCCACAGATATCTAAATGAATAAGCTCTAATGGCTTCTTTGTTTGAATCTCCATATTTTTGTAGGTATTATTCACCATTTTCCCTTTTTGACAAGTGTTGTAAATGGTGTTTCTTTCTCTTCTTAGCTTGGATACATCTTTCACAGCTTCATTTTTGGACAATTTGTTTAGCCCATTTTGTCCAAGACATCCTAATCTCCTATGCACAACAAATTCTTATCTTTGGTACTCATGTAACATGTGTTTTTGCTACTAAAAACTTGGTATAAGTTTCCATTTGTTCTTTCTCCCTTTATAAGGATGGTACCATTACTTAATCTTTTTACCATGTAGCCAACCACTCTTGTTGAAAGTAACTTCATACCCATCATCACAAAGTTGGTAACACTAATTAGATTGTATTTTAGCCCTTTAACATAAAGCACTTCCTCTAATTTTAACTTTTCTACACCAATTTCAGCAGCCCCAAAACCTTTAATCTTTAAAGCACCATCATCGCCAAATGTGATTGACCCTCCATTATATTTGTCTACTTCCTTTAGCACTTTAGAGTCTCTTGTCATGTGTAAAGAGTAGCCACTATCAAGGATCCATGACTTTTCTTTCTTGAAAGCTTTGAAGGTAACTTCCACAACCATTGCCATTTCCCTTCTTCTTCTTCTTCTTCTTCTTCTTCTTCTATAGCCAAATGTAGAAGCATATATAGGTGTTCTCCTTTCCATTCTCTAACTGGGCAGCACTGTCAAGCATTCCTCAATAGCATGTCTAGCCTTTGCACATCTTCCACAGATTTCTTCCGATATATCAAATCTGTTTTTTAGTGGAATTTGGCTTCTTTTTACTTGAGGCTATCTCCTTTCTTGATAAAGTCTCCCCCTAAACTCTTGCCTCACATTCCTCTTTATTATAGGCCCCTTACTCCAATATACACTAGCCTTATGCCTATACTTACTATAGCACCAACAAAATCCTTAAAATATGAATTTTCTTTTTTCAACAAGTTCATATCTCCTATCTTCAACACTTGTTGGGGCAACCTTCTTTCTGTCTTTGACAACCTATCTCCTTTAGATAGTAGTTTTCATCACATCTTTCCTAACTCATTCTAGCTTGGGTTAGTTTCTCTTCTCCATAACATCAACTTCTTTTAACTTGATCTTTTCTTTGTGTTTACTTTTAGGAACAAACACAATTTTCTTTTTCTCTTCTACCCTCTCATTTGGCTTTTCAACATAGCCAAGTCCTTTCTTCCCTATGGAATGAATTCTTTGTTTGCTTAGACGTTATCTAACTTTTTGATAACATCCTCCTTGATAGCATTTGCTGAAGAAGACTCTCTTCTCGTTTCCATGGCCTGCATAAAGCTCTCTTCATACTTCTTTAATTTAGATTCAACCTTATTGAGCTTCTCTTGCAAATTCAACACTTCTTACTCTTGTGCAATCACCATAATGCCAAGATCTTCATGTATTTTCCCTTGCTCTACCTCAAATGCATTTATCTCTTCAAGTCTTTTCAAATACTCCTTCTCTTTTACTTTAAACTCCTTTTCATTCAATTGGAGATCAAATTTATCAACATCAAAATTTTTATTTAGCTTCTTGAGATTCTTTACCTTTTTTTTTAGCTTGTTTTTTTTGTGTAAACAAATTCATAACTCATTCTCAAGTTGCTACACCATCTCTTTCTTTCCCTCTTTAGCTAATTCCTTATCACTTGAGGATACTTTTTCATCATTTACCTATGCAACCAGCACATTTTCTGCAACTTCATCATTTAAATCATCATCAGTTTCTTCTTCAAAATGTTCTTCATCTAACTTGCTTAAGAAATTTCTTCTTTTAGATCTGAAGATTTTTTTTATCCCTTTCGCACATGAATTAACAGATTTAAAACATTTAGATTTCTTTGTTCTCCTTCTTAAGGCAAGTTTATCATCATCATCGCTATCTACTTCCTTTCCTTGTACTTTCATTCTTATCTTCCTTGTACTTCCCTTTTCCTTTCCTTATATTTTTAGTGATATATGTCTTGACTTTATCAAATTTAGTATCACCATCTTCTACTTTAAAGTTGCCGATGGTTTCTTCTTGTTGTTCTTTAATTTTTAATTTCTTCATTACCTTAAAGGTCAACTCTTTTTCTACCTTAGGCTTTTTTTCTTTCTTCATTAGGGCTATTCTCATTTCATGAGCCCCCAATAAACTGTGTAAATCATCCAGGGGTAGCCTATCCAAATCTCTATCTTTTATGGAGGAAAGTTTGGCATTAAAAGCTTTTAGTAATGTTCTAAGTAACTTCTATACCACAGTAACATTGTTGATTTCCTCTCTATAGCCTCTAATGAAGCATACAATTTCATTTACTCTTATAAACAAGGCATCCACCAATTTATCATTTAGGATCTTTATATCTTCAAATCTACTCTCTAAATTTGTAGCTTGGATTCCTTCACAACTAATAAGGACCTTTTTGGGTCTCACACTAAAAGGGGGAGAGGTGAATCTATGTAAGATGCTTACTTTTTACAAATCTATTCTAATTAAACCTATGTGACCTATTAAAGCTTATGATTCATTGTTATCTCACTTCTTTATATGAGAATGGCTATATGGGTATTAAGCAAGTGCAAACACCTAAAAACATACAAAATTTTTACATGGTTCATCCACAATGTGTAAGCTACATCTATGGTATGATAGGATCACTCTTAGATCACACAATCCACTCTTATTATCAAGAGATACAATAGATCTCTCCTTAACCACTATGGAAGAATCACTCCTTAACCACTTACAATGATCTCCTGATCACTTAAAGGATTTCCTATCCTTTTTCATTAAGTTTCATAAAAAGAGTATTACAAAAACTCTCTAAGAAGGATCTTTCCATGTGCATAAGCTACTATTTCAGAAAACTAATTTTTTCCTTTCTCACTACCGATCTCTACTTAAACTTCTATCATTCTTTCCTATTTCACTATTTGGTCTTTGCTCAAACTCTACCGATCTCTCCTTCTTCACAGCTGGTTTCACAGCTTTCTCTTTGCCTTTGTCGATCTCAATTCTTTACCAGGTTTGAACTCTTAGCCACTTACACTTTTTGCTAATTCTAAACTCTCAGCCACTCACACTTTCTACTAGGTTTCTCTCTACCTCTATTGAGTTTTTCTCCTACCTCTGTCAGGTCTCTCGTCTACAGGTTCTCTCCTCTACAGGTTTTTTCCTTTACAGGTTCTCGCCTCTACAGGTTCCCTTCTCTAAAGGTTCTCTTTTTTTCTTTTTGTCGCTATTGGGTTTCTCACTTGCCTCTACAGGGTCTCTCCTCTACAAGTTCTCTCCTCTGTAGGTTTCTACCCTTATTCTTGCTTTTCTACCCCTATTGTTGTCTCTCCTTCTTTATACTGTTATTGTTTTTTCTTTTTTACTACTGAAGGCTTTTTCTTTTCTGTTGCTAGATTTCTCTATACCATTCTTACAACTCTCTCACTGTCATTCTCTATTTTACTCTCTACCTCTGCTAGTTTTCTTTTGCACTCTCTTAGTCATTTTTCTTATGCTCTCTCTTAGTAGTCTTTCTTCTACTCTCTCTTAGTCATTCTCTACAACTCTTTCTTTCGATTTCTACAACACTCTTTTGTGTTTTTGCCGCTCATCTTATTAAGTTTCTACTCACTATCATGACCCTCACCTTTTCTTTTTAATGGTTGCTCTCTACTAGTTTTCTTTTGTTGCAGTTCTTTATATCATTCTTTATTGCTATAGTTCTCTATATCATTCTCTACTACTGTACTCTTTTTGTTCACCTACAACTGCTCTTTTTTTTCTTTATCCTATTGAATGCTCTTTTTTTCTTTTTTTCAAGTATAGTTATCTTTACTACTTATCTTCAACTACTCTCTCTTGGCTGTTTTTCTTCAACTACTATTCTTTTTACCTCTCATGTTCTCTACACTTTTTTTGTCTCTATTTGCGATGCCCTAGCTCTCTTTTAGCAACAACATGGGTACTTATAAGTCTTAAGTTTTAGATTGCCATACAATCAACAATCAATATAGATTCCCAAGGGTTGCCCTACAATCAATGGTAAGCATTGACTCCTTAAATTTAAGGTCAATGGTTGGCATTGACTCATACTCAACAAGTAACTTGTAATGTCATTACTAAACACAATGCTAAAGGTAGCAATTAGTGCTTTTTTTAATAGCCAAAACACCACTAACAATCTGAATCAATTCGTCATTTCTGGCAACACAAAATGGGGCTGGCAGCATCTTAATTTCGACCCTACTTTCTCTCCTCATTCTTGTCACATTCCACCAATGCCGCTTTCCTTAACCCTTGAAGGAATTAACTGCTAACACTTTGTAACTGCAGTAAACACATCTCAATTGCACTCATAACATCAAATCACTATTGACAACAAATCAAACATTAGTAATTAAAGATAGGCTCAAGAACAACCTTGTCTCCTTCATAAATATTCTTTAATTTGTCCCAAATTTTTTTGGCTACGTTGCATCCCATCACTTTGGTGAATTCTTCTGTCTGATAAAGAGAACATATAAGGCATTCCATTTATTGTTCCCACAGTCTTGTATGGATTGTAATTATTGTCAACTAGATTTAAGTGTGCGAGTAAAAGTAGCTCATATCTCAGGAATTACAGGATAAGACTAGCATGTCAAATAACCTTGTAAAGTGATCTCCTTGAAGTGAACTTGTAGAGGGAGTTTAGCATTACTTAATCTTAGTGTGACATAGCATTGCTTGAGAAAAATAAATTAAGAAGGAGGATAATGCTGAATTTTGAATGGAACAGTAATACGAAGCCACATAGAGGGGCAAGAAAAGAAATTCATTGTAGCTACAATAAACCCTACTAGGGTTTTCATATAAGGGAGTATATAAACCAAGACTTATCTCTTTTAGAGAGCCACTAGAAAATAGAGCAGACAACAGACCTGGTATCCGTGAGACCACCCGGATGAGAGGACAACAAACTTGGTATTCTTGAGACCACCAGCAAGAGAAGATAGCAAACCTGGTATCCGTGAAACCACTCGGAAGAGAAGTTGACAGACTAAAACGACCCACCAGGTGTGACAGACCAGAATGTGCAACGGGGAGCGACAGACTAGAACGACCCACCAGGCGTGACAGACCATAATAACCTACCAGGCGTCACAGACCAGAACGTGCGACGGGGCGTGACAACAGATCAGAAATAGGAGAGACGTGAACCAGCAAAGCCAAAAGCGTGAGGCAGGCCGAGAAACATGAACCAACAAAACTAGAAACATGAAGTAGGCCAAGAGACGTGAAACGGCAAACCAAAAGCGTGATGTAGTTCGTGAGACATGAAACGGTAGACCAGTAGCGTGAGACAGGTCGTGAGACATGAAATGGCAGACCTGAAGCGTGAGTGCAGGTCATGAGACGGTAAGACCAAGAGTTGGGTAAGACAACCTAAAGAAGAAATTCGATGAAGCATTTGAGAGAACTCAATGAATTTCCAGATTTCTTTAAGAGAGATTAAAGAGAGTTTTGGTGATCTTCCAAGTGGTAGTGAAGCAGCCTATTGAAATCAAACAAAGGCAACACAAGCTAGAAGAAGGGTAAACACAGTAAGTGGCACTCTTTGTATTGTGATTGCTTTGTATTTGCAATAGTGAAAGGAGTAGAAGATTAAGACATCCATTGTAATCATAGGGGATACCACACTGGTGTTCTCAAGTATAGTGGATTGTCTCGGTAAAGGAAAAATCCCTACCATCATGGAGTACGTCACATTGACGGAACCACGTAAATCTCTTTTGCCCTTACTTTGAATTTACATTCTGTGTTTTGAATTGAGTTGTGAACACGGATAAAGAATCATCAAACCCATAACCTCAAAGAAGACCTAGTCAAGAACAACTGATTCGTCTAATAGGTAAAGTGTCTGAAAGGTAACTTTGAGGACTATTATGATCAGTAGGTAAAAATAGATCTACCTTAGTTGAATCTTGGAAAGAGTTCATTTATGGCTTAAATTATCAGAGTTTTTTAAGGGGTGTGATACTAATTCACCCCTCTCTCAATATCATAGACTAGTAAATCTTAGGGTGAAGTTGGGAACTTCAATTGGCATCAAAGCCTGGTTCACTAGTTTGAAACTTAATAGCCTGGTTACTATTTTGAAAGGTTTCAGAAGTTTCAACTTGTTCAGCATACTGAGAAATGGATGTCAGTACCAACACCAGCACTACTTATAGCAAGAAGGTTCCAATCTTTAATAGAACTAACTACCATATATGGAGAGTGAGAATGCAGGTGGTATTTGCAACCATAGGCATGAACGTGGTGAAATCTGTAAATGAGGCTTTTGAGCCTACAAAATAAGGTAAAGATCTAACCCCATAAGAATTAAGGTAGTTTGAGATCAATGGGAATGCCTCAAATGTCATCATTTTAGCATTAATAGATGTTGAATATACTAAAGTTATGGACTGCAAATCTACTAAAGAGATATGGGACAGATTGCAAAAGTTCTATAAAGGTGATAGCAGAATGAAGGAGGCCAAGCTTTAAGTTTTTAAGGAGAGATATGAATCCCTCAGAATGCAAAAGAATGAGACAATCCAAAAGTTCTTCACTAAGGTTATTAATGTTGTAAACGACCTTAGAAGCCATGAAAAGAATAGGAAGGACTTATCTATTGTGAAGAAAATTCTGATAATTCTGCCTGAAAGGTTTACCTCAAAGGTGGCAACCATAGAGGAGAATAAAGATCTTAATTCTATGTCACTACATGATCTCGAGTGCAATCTTATTGCATATGATAAAAGAATAAAGTCAACTGAAAGTTCCTCAACATCAAAGCTAACAAAAAAGGCATCTTTCAAAGATATGAGACACTTGAAGATAAGATAAGAGAAAGAATCATCCAGTGAGGATGATAATGGTGATGAGGAAGAAAGTGAAGGTAAAGTGTTGGCTTACTTCACAAGAAAGTTCAAAAAGGGGTCTAAGAATGGAAAAGGACAGTTGTCCTTGAGATGTTATCGGTGTGGGCAGACTGGACATTTTGCTTCTCAGTGCAAAGTGAAACTTAATGATGAAGATGAGGATGGTGATGATGAGCAGAATTTAAAATGGAGAAGACCATCATTCAAGTTAAGGAAGTCCAACAAGAAGACTGTCAACCCATAGAAGAAGAAGAGAGGCTCATTCATGAGTTATATGAGCCAGACAAAAGAAGTTCGATAAGGAGGAAGATGTAGACTCATCAGATGAGCATGCCTTTATGGCATCGACTTGATGTGGTAGTTCAACCTCTAAAGAGGAAGAGGAGATTGATGAAGAAGAACCAGATCTTGAAGCTGAGTTAGAAGTAGCTTCAAAGGAGATAATCAGAAGGGGCAGAACCATAAAAAGGTTGGAGACCCATATAAAACAAGCTGAAGCAAAGATTGAAGAAGCAGAAAGTCAAAAGGATGAAATAAGGGTTGAACATATTGACTTAAAGAGAAGATTTGAAGAATAGATCAAAATATATGAAAACCTTACTATAGAGCTTGGCTCAAGGACTTCAACAATTAAAAAAATGAAGATATAGTTGCTTAGACTTCAACAACAACTCAAAAAGAGTGAGGAGAACTTACAGAAGTTTGAAAAGGTAGGAGAAACAATCTTTACAAGAGAAAAGAAGAATGAAGAGAAAGTACAACAATCTGAGGCTGCACTGCCTAAGAAGAATGAGATTTTGCCACAGAAGTTGAAAAAGAAGGTTGTGACTCAGGAAAAGATAACTACAAAAGAGAAAACAATTATCAAACCAAAGCCAAGGCTAAAAATGATGTATGTGGTTAAAGAGTAGTAGCCCATAGCTGCTACGTCTCAGAAAGAAAAGACTGATAACCAAGAATAGTGAAGGCTGAAAATAAAGAAGATTTGAAGAAGCAACCTAAGGTTGCAAATAAAATTAAAGAATGTCAACTAGCCAAGGGCAATGGCTGAATAGAAGAAGAAGAAGAAGGTGGTTGAAATGAAAGCCACACAAGCAAAGAAGCCAACAACCTTGCCTACACAACAAGTAATGAACAAAAGAAAACAAGCTATGATTAGACCTAAGAAGAAGCAATTTCAAAGTTACTGTCTTTATTGTGGAGTTTGGGGTCATAAGGCAAGTAAATATTAGTAGAGAAGGCTAATATACATCTCCAACTTGAAAAGATCCAATGCTGCATACAGGGGGAGACAATGCAAAGTTCAAAAGAGAACACCTGTCATGAGTTCTTGCACATACTGTAAAAAGCAAGGACACACTAACAAGGATGGTTGGTGGAAGCCCAAACTAGTGGTTTGAAGGAACAAGTTTGCTATATTGGCAGAATTGGAACAGTATGAAAGGTACGGGCAGAATAGTCATAATGCCAAGAGATGCATGACACTTCTCCCTGATCAAGAGAAAGCACTCAATGTCACAGTAAAAGCAATTGGTACAGTCAAAACTGAGAAAATGGAGAAAGTTATCATCAAGGCAATTCAAAAGAAGAAATATAAAGCTAAAAATGAGGTGGCTAATATAGCTAAAATTGCACTAATGGCTGACTATAAGGATAAGCACTAGATCCTTAATAGTGGATGCACTTTATAAATAATAGAAGACAAGAGTAAATTATCGAAGCTAAACAAGTCAAGAGAAGGCAGGGTCAAGTTTGGCAATGATGATTCACTCAACATCAGTGGTCAAGGGTCAATAAATATTAGAAAAGGAAAGCTAAAAGATGTTCTGCACATTAAAGGAATTAAATATAATCTAGCATCTGTCAGCCAGCTATGCAATAAAGATCATAAAGTGATATTCACAAAAACAAGTTGCCAAGTAAAGAGTAAAGAAGGTAATACTGTTGCAGCCGGGAAGAGAACAACTGGAAACTTATATGTGATTGATGAGGACAAGATAAATAGCTATTTACTTACAAAAGAAGAAGAAAATCAACTTTGGCATAGAAGGCTAGGACACTTAACACAGAATAACATGAGGAAATTGACCACTACTCATGCAATTAGAGACATTCCAGACCTCAAGAGAGAGAGGGAGTATGTCTACTTAGCATGCTCTAAAGGAAAACAGGTCAGAAAGTAACATAAGACCAAAGAATTCAATTCTGAAGCAGTGCTTGACATTATACATACTGATTTATGTAGGCCGATGAAAACAAAAGGGTTGAATAGTGAAAGGTACTTCATCTTGTTTGTTGATGATTATTCCAAAAGGACCTACATCATGCACCTTAAACACAAGTTAGAAGTTTTAAAATGCTTCAAGAGATACAAATGATTGGCTGAAAATGAGAGTGGAAAGAAGATCAAAGTATTGAGGTCAGATCAAGGTACTGAATTTACCAATAAAGCTTTTGAAAATTACCTTGAAAAGCATATAATCCACCATCAGATGGCAGCAGTAAGAACACTTCAACAGAATGGGGTGGTAGAAAGGAAAAATAGAGCTATGGTTGAAATGGCAAGAACTCTACTGCTGGAATCCAAGCTTCACACAAGATTTTGGACAGAAGCAACATTTATAGCCATACACCTACTAAACAGAGTTTTACTAAGGCCTAATACTAATAAGACTCCATATGAGCTATAGAGTAGGAAGAAGACAATAGTCAAGTATTTTAGAATCTTTGGCAGCCCATGTTTTGTGAAGAACAAGGAGCAAAACTTGGAAAAATTCCATGCTAGGTCAGATGAAGGCATCTTTGTGGGATACTCAGCGAAGACAAAAGGTTACAGAGTTTTTCTACATAAACTAGGAAAAGTAGTCACTTCCAATGATGTGAGAATATATGAAAATTAGAAAACAATACATAATGGAAAAGCTGAGGATAGTGAAGAAGATGACTTCAAGATAGATGAAGAATTAGACCAACATGAAGAGACTCAAAAAAGAGTGAGTTTGAAGATGAAGAAAAAGATTCTCTTGCAACTAAGACTGTGCAAGAGAGAAAGACAAAGAAAACATGGACCAATGCTCATCAAGGAAATCAAATCATAGGTGCCCATCAGCAGGAGTTACAATAAGAAGAAGAATTGTGGGAACCACTGCTTTACTCTCACAATTTAAACCTAAATCTGTTGAAGAGGCTACACAAGACAAAGCCTAGGTCAAAGCTATCAATGAAGAGTTGGATCAAATTAAGAAGAATGAAAAATGGGAGCTAGTTCTAAGACCCATTAACAAGAATGTCATAGAAACAAAATGGGTGTTTAGAAATAAACACAGTAAAGATGGCAAGGTGGTGAGGAACAAGGCTAAGCTAGTTTGCAAAAGCTACACTCAAATAAAAAAAAGTAGATGTTGATGAAACTTTTGCACTAGTAGCAAAGTTGGAAACTATCAGAATGTTCTTAACTTTGGCAACACATAATAGGTATAAAGTTTACTAGATGGATGTGAAATCAGCCTTTCCAAATGGGCTCCTAAAAGAAAAAGTGTATATTGAACAACCCGATAGAGTACAAACAAGTGAGGATGAGACATATATGTGCAAGCTAAAGAAAGCCTTGTATGGCCTTAAACAAGCCCCAAGAGCATGGTACAGCAAACTGGATGTGTATTTGAGAAGGTTAAACTTCAGAAGAGGAACAATTGATAATAACTTATATGTGTTCAACTCAGAGAAAGGCCATCTGATAACCATAGTATATATAGATGACATCATCTTTGGAGGGGATCACTCTGAGCTATGCCAAGAATTTGCATAAAAGATGAGTGAGGAATTTGAGATTTCATTAATTGGAAAAATGACCTACTTTCTTAGATTATAGATAAAACATTGTAAAGAAGGTATTTTTATTTCTCAGACAAAATATGCCAAAGAGATGATGAAAATGTTTGGCATAAAGGGTAGTAGACCTATCAGTACCCCTATGATAGTAGGCTGCAAGTTAACAAAAGATCAGGAAGGAAGGAATATAAGCCTCATAGAATATAGGAAAATGATAGGGAGCCTTCTATACCTTATAGCATCAAGGCCTGATCTCATACAAGCTATGTGCATTGCCAGTAAATTTCAAGCTGATCCTAAGGAATCACATGTGTTGGTAGTGAAAAGAATCCTAAGATACCTTAAAGGGACACTGGAAATGGGTTTGTGGTATCCTGCTATGGATTCTGTAAAATTACGAACATACACTAACGCAAATTGGGCAGGAAGTATAGATGACAGAAAATCAACAAGTGGCTACAACTTCTACTTGGGTTCAAAATGTGTTGCATGGTTAAGTAGAAAGCAAAACAGTGTTGCTTTAAGCACAGCTAAGGCTGAGTATATGGCTGCTTATATAGCATGTACTCAAGTGATATGGATGCTAAGAAAATTGGCAGATTTGGGTGTTGAAATGAAGTTACCAGTGAGTGTACTTTGTGATAATCAAAGTGCAATTGATCTCAGTAAGAATCCTATTCAACATTCAAAGAGCAAGCATATTGACATCCGGTATCACTTTATCAAGGATCAAGTGGAAGAGGGCATAATTCAGTTGGAGTATGTCGGCACTAAAGAACAAATCTTAGATACTCTAACTAAACCTCTGTCCACAAAGCTATTTGAAAAGCACAGAATGAGTCTATCTGTGCAAATGCCTCTGCGAACCCGAAGTTTAGGTGAATCCTCCATCTCTACTTTGTGGTTTTTTTCAAATTTGTAATTGGTTGGCAAAGGGGGAGAGAAGCAACAGTGTAGAGGGAGCAATTAAGGAAGGGAGAGTGCATATTTAGGGGGAGTTGTAATCCATCAACTTTTGGATTATTAGTCTAAGAAGATTATGAAGGACTGCTGCATAATGGTTCTTGTTGTGAATGTTGCGAACAATTACAAAGGGGGAGATTGTTGTTTCCACAACCTTATATGGGTTGTAATTTTTGTCTACTAGATTTAACTGTGCAAGTAGAAATGGCTCATATCTCAAGAATTACAGGATAAGACTAGCATGTCAAATAACCTCGTAAAGTGATCTCCTTGGAGTGAACTTGTAGAGGAAGTTTAGCATTGCTTAAGTCTTAGTGTGACATAGCATTGCTTGAGAAAATAAAATTAAGAAGGAAGATAATGTTGAATTTTGAATGGAATGGTAATATGAAGCCACATTGAGGGGCAAGAAAGGAAATTTGCCGCAGTTACAGTAAACCCTACTAGGGTTTTCATATAAGGGAGTATATAAACCAAGACTTATCTCTTTTAGGGAGCCACCGGAAAATAGAGCAAACAGTAGACCTGGTATCCATGAGACCACCCGAAAGAGAAGACAGCAGACCTGGTATCCATAAGACCACCCAGAAGAGAAGACAACAGACCAAAATGACCCACCATGTGTGACAGACCAGAACGTGCGACTAGTCACAGACCAGAACGACCCACCAGGCATGACAAACCAAAATTTCCCACCAGGCATGACAAACCAAAATGTCCCACCAGGCATGACAAACCAGAACGTGCGACGGAGAGTGACAGACCAGAACATGCAACGGGGCATGAGAGCATATCAGAAACGGGAGAGACGTGAACCAGCAAAACTAGAAGCATGAGGCAAGCCAAGAAATGTGAACCTGCAAAACCAGAAATGTGAGGCAAGCCAAAAGACATGAAACGACATACTAGGAGCGTGGTGCAGGTCGAGAGACATGAAACGACAAACCATAAGCATGAGGCAGTCCGTGAAACGTGAAACGCAGACCAAAGCGTGAGACAAGCCATGAGACGTGAAATGGCAAACCTGAAGCGTTAGTGCAGGCCATGAGACAGTGAGACGGTGAGATTAGGAGTTGGGTGAGACAACCTAGAGAAGAAATTTAGTGAAGCATTTAAGAGAACTTAACAAATTTCCAGATTTCTTCAAGAGGGGTTAAAGAGAGTTTTAATGATCTTACAAGCGGTAGTGAAGCAGCCTATTCAAATCAAACAGAGGCAACACAAGGTGAAAGAAGGGTAGATACAGTAAGTGATACTCTTTGTATTGTGATTACTTTGTATTTGCAATAGCGAAAGGAGTAAAAGATTAAGACATCCATTGTAATCATAGGGGATACCACACTGGTATTCTCAAGTATAGTGGATTGTCTCGGTAGAGGAAAAATCCCTACCACCGTGGTGTATGTCACATTGATGGAACCACACAAATCTCTCGTGTCCTTACTTTGAATTTACATTCTGTGTTTTGAATTGAGTTATGAATACAGCTAAAGAATCATCAAACCTATAACCTAAAAAAAGACCTAATCAAAAACAACTGATTCATCTAATAAGCAAGGTGTCTGAAAGGTAACTTTGGGGGCTATTGTGATCAGTAGGTAACAATAGATCTACCTTAGTTAAATCTGAAAAAGAGTTCATTTTTGGCTGAAACTATCAGAGTCTTTTAAGGGGTGTGATACTAATTCACCCCCTCTTAGTATCACAGACTAGTAGATTCTATGGTGAAATTAGGAACTTCACCATCATACTTTAAATTTTTCTTATCAATAGGCGTCATAGTAGCACCTTCAACAATAAGAGTGAAACCACTAATTATTGATAAGGAACTTCTTAGGTCTCACACTGAGAAGGGAAAGAGGTGAATCAGTGTAAGATAATCAATTTTTACAAATCTATCCAGATTAACCTCTATGACTTTTTAGACTCAATGATCCAATTATTTACCTTGCTTCTTTATATAAGTGTGACCGTATAGATATCAATCAAGTGTGAGCACCAAAAAACACACAACAATTTTTATATGGTTCAACCACAATATGTGAACTACGTTCATAGTATGATAAAATCACTCCTAAATCACACAATCTTACTCTTATTATTAAGGGATACAATTATATTATAGAAGGATCACTCCTTAACCACTTACAATAATCTCCCAATTACAAAATTGATCTCTCGATCACTCAAAGATTTGACCTCCCGATCAATAGAAGAGTTGATATCCCGATCACTCAAAGGTTTTTTCAATCACTAGATGAAATGATCTCTCGATCACTCAAAGGATTAATCTTATGATCACTCTAAGGGTCTCCCACCCTTTTTCATAAAGTTTATACAAATGTTAATAACTAATACTTTCCTAAGAAGGATCATTCAATATGCACAAGCTACTAAACAGAAAGTGGATTTTCTCCTTCCTCACTGTCAGTCTTTGCTTAAGCTTTGTCGATCTCTTCTCTGCAAGGTCTATCTTCTATAGGTTCTCTCCTCTATAAGTTCTCTCGGATATAGGTTATCTCCACTATAGGTTCTCTTCACTTACTACCAGTGCTGCCTCACCTGCTACCTTGACAAGTTCTTCCTCTACTGCCTTGGCAAGTTACTTCACCTACTGCCTTAGCAAGTTGTTTAACCTGTTGCTTGTTCTTCTTACCTATATGAAATAAAAAATTTCATTACTAAAGTTTAATTAGTTATCATTACACACCTCTCCTTTTGGTGTGGCTGACCTTTTTCTCCCTTTATTTTAACTGTTACCTTCTTTAGTGTTGCTACTACTCCTCTCTTCTCCATTTCCACTGTACCTCTTTCTTAGGTGGGGCTAACGATTATTACACCTTCTTTTTCCTTAAATGGAGCTAACAGCTACTGCACTCTTTGGTTTGTGCACCTCTTTTTCATTGGTTACCATGCACCTCTCTTTATCACTCTCTTATTTTTTTTGCAACCCACACATCTTTTGAAAGATGCATGGATGTATTTATAAGCATTAAGTTTTAAGGTTGCCCAATCATTAACAATCAGCATTGATTCCCAAAGGTTACCCTATAATTAACGATCAGATTTAATTCTTAAAATTTAGGGACAACAGTCAACATTGACTTCCTAAAATTTAGGGTTAATGGTCAACATCAACTCATTGACTTCAGAGTTGACCTGCCATCAACGTTTCTAACCAACGACCTCTTTGCATTTCAATGGCATTCAAAACATCAAATTAATAAGAATAACTATGTGAGATATTGTTGACAATAAATCCATTATCAATCATCAAAGATGAGCTCAACAATCTCCCCCTTTGGATTTGTTAACAACACATTAAATCCAATAATTAGCAATGCACAAATAGCAACTTTTGACATTCATAACTCCCCTTAAAACATATACATCTCCCTTTTTACATATGGGCATGATTCCAACTGGGAACAATCTATAACTCCCCTTTTTTCTACTACTTCCCTTTGACAATTTCTCCCCTTTTATTTATCAAGCTACTCCCCCTTTTATTTATCAAAATATCTCCCCCTTCGATAACAAATCTAAAGAATAATAGAAAAGGGAAAAGAAGAGAGGTCAAAGGCATACCTTAGCCTCTAAGGGGTGGCTAAATACATAAGTTCAACCCCTTTTGTATAAGATGTCCCAATCTTTTATGTCATAACAAATTTTCATCTTTGGTGCTCATGTAGCACGTGTTTTTGCTTCTAGAAACTTGGTATAAGTTTCCATTTGTTCTTTCTCCCTTATTAAGAATAGCACCATCACTTAATCTCTTGACCATGCAACCACTCTTACTAAAGGTAACTTTATGTCTATTATCATAAAGTTGGCTAACACTGATATGATTGTATTTTAGCCCTTCAACATAAAGAACTTCCTTTAATCTTTAATCTTTAAGGCACCATCATTACCAAATGTGATTGATCCTTTATCATACTTTACTACTTCCTTTAATACCTTGGAGTCTCCTATCATGTGTGAAGCGTAGCCACTATTCAAGATCCATGGCTCTTCTTTCTTAAAAGCTTTTAAGGCTACTTCCACAACCATATCCATTTCTCTTCGTCTTTTTCTTCTTTAGCTTAATGTAGGAGCATGTGTAAGCATTCTCCTTTGCACTCTTTGATTGAGTAGTCATGTCAAGTAATCTTTAGTAGTATATCTAGCCTTTTTGTATCTTCCACAAATTTTTCCCAACATATCAAATCTATTTCTCAATGGAATATGACTTCTTTTCACTTGAGGTTGTCTACTTTCTTGATAAAGTCTCCCCCTAGACTTTTGCTACATATTCCTCTTTATTATAAACCTATTACTCTAACACACACTAGCCTTGTACCCATACCTACCACAGCTTCAACAAAATCCTTCAAATCTGAATTTTCTTCATTCACCAAGTTCATGTCTCCTATCTCTAACAACTATTGTGGCAGCCTTCTTTCTGTCTTTGACAACCTATCTCCTTTGGATTGGATTTTTCATCACATCTTTCCTCACTCATTTTAACTTGTGTTAGGTTCTCTTTTCCATAATTTCAATGTGTTTGCTTTCAAACACAAACATAATTTTCTTCTTCTTTGCTACCCTCTCATTTAACTTTTCAATATAGTCAAATTCTTTCTTCCCTATGGAATAAAGTCTTTGTTTGCTTAGACACTCATCCAATTTTTTGGTATCATCCTTCTTGATGGCATTTGCTAAAAAGGATTCTCCTTTCGCCTTTATGGCCTATATACAGCGTTATTCATACTTTTTTAGTTTGAACTCAGCCTTATGGAACTTGGCTTGCAAAATTAACACTTTTTGCCTTATGCAATCACCTTAGTGCTAAGATCTTCGTGTGTCTTGCCTTGCTCTATCTTAAGTACACTCAACTTCTTAATTTTCTTTAAGTACTCCTTTTTTTTCACTTAGAGATCAAATTCATCAACAGCAAAATCTTTATACTGCTTTCTTAAGATGCTTTACCTCTTTTTCAACTTGTTGTTTTTGTGTAAACAAGTTCTTAATTCATTCTCAAGTTGCTACACCAACTTTTCCTCTTCCTTTTCAGTTGATTCCTCATCACTTAAAGATTCTTGTTCAACATCTACTTGAGCAATCAGTACATTCTCTACAACATCATCATTAAATTCATCATCAACTTCTTCTTTAAAATCTTCTTCATCTATCTTGCTCAAAAAATTTCTTCTTTTGGATCTGCAAAGTTGCTTTTTCCCTTTAGCACTTGAATTTCTAGCTTTAGAATAGTTGGATTTCTTTGTTCTCCTCTTTGGGACTGACTTATCATCATCATCATTATTAGCTTCTTTTCTCTTCAAGCAGTCCACAGTAAAGTGCCTAATTGCTCTGCAACCAAAATACATCAAGGTTAATTTTCCCTTATACTTCCCTTTTCATTTCCTCATATTTTTGGTGATGCATGTTGTAACTTTATCAAATTTAGTATCATCATCTTCTTCTTCAAAACTGTTGTCAAATTTTTCTTCATGGTCTTTAATTTTTAATTTATTCATTACCTTGAATGCCAACTCCTTCTCTTCTTTAAACTTCTTTTCTTTCTTCATTAGGGCTATTCTTATTTCATAAGTCATTAATATGTTATGCAAATCATCTAAGGGCAACCTGTCCAAATCTCTATCTTCTATAAAGGAAACTTTAGCATTCAAAGCTTCCAGTAAGGTTCTGAGTATCTTCCTTACCACAATAGCATCGTTAATCTCCTCTTCATAGCCTTTAATGAAGCATACAACTTCATTTACTCTTGTAAAGAAGGCAACCATAAATTCATCATTCAGCATCTTTATGTCTTCAAATTGGCTCCTCCAAATTTGTAACTTGGCTTTCTTCACAACCTTATCTCCTTCATAAATATTCTTCAATTTGTCCCAATTTTGTTTAGCTATATTGCACTATATCACTTTGGTGAATTCTTTGTCTAATAAGAAGGCATATAAGGCACTCCTCACCTTTCCATCACACTCCAAATTCTTCTTATCAGTAGGTATCATAACAACACCACCTTCAATAACAGGGATGAAACCACTAACAACAAATTCAAACACATCTAGACCAAGTGACATCATATATAAGAGTATTCTATTCTTTTATAATTGATAATTTTGTCCATCAAAAGTGGGAATGCCCTTGTTATTAACATTGTTCATGCTATCCATGATATCAACTATTAATAGATGTAAAGACCCACAGCAGCAACAAATAATTTCATATCAAAGCAGACAAATTGGATCAACAAAGGAAACCTAATCTGATACCACTTGATGAGGACCTTCTTAGGTCTCACACTTAAAAAGAGAGGAGGTAAATCAGTATGAGATGCTTACTTTTTACAAATCTATCCAAATTAACTTCTATGACTTGTTAGAGTCAATGATTCAATTTTTATTTTACTTCTTTATGTGAGAGCAACCGTATGGATATCAATCAAATGTAAGCAACTAAAAAAACACAAAATTTCTACATAATTCACCCACAATGTGTGAACTACGTCCATGGTGTGATACAATCACTCTTAAATCACACAATCCACTTTTGTTATCAAGGGATACAACTATATTGTGGAAAGATCACTCCTTAACCATTTATGGAAGGATCACTCCTTAGCCACTTATAATGATCTCTCAATCACTTAAAGAGGTGATCTCCTTATTACTCAAAGGATTGATCTCTCAAATCACTAAAAGAGTTGATCTCCTAATCACTCAAAGTATTGATCTCCCAATCATTCTAAGGGTCTCCCATCCTTTTTCTAAAAGTTTATAAAAAGGTTATGACTAAGACTTTCCTGAGAAAGATCACTTAATATTCATAGGTTGCTATTGCAAAAAGCAAATCTTCTCCTTCCTCACTGCTAATCTTTGCACAAGCTTTACCATTCTCTTCTTTGTAAGTTCTCTACACTACTACTGTTATTTATCCTTTGCAGGTTCTCTCTTCTATAGATTCTTTCCTCTGTAAGTTCACTCGGCCACAAGTTCTCTCTATTATAAGTTCTCTCCCTCTGCTACCAGTGTTGCCTCCTTTTTCCTAAACAGGTTCTCTCCCTCTATTGCTAATGCTACTTGCTCCTACCTTGACAAGTTCTCTTCCTCTGCTATTGGTGCTACCTTACCTGCTATAGGGGTAAGTTTTTTCCTCTACTGCTAGTGATGCTTGCTTCTACCTTAACAAGTTCTCTTTCTATGCTGTTGGTGCTGCCAAGATAAGCTTTCTCCTCTATTGCTGGTGCTGCCTACTTCTGCCTTAGCAAGTTCTCTTCCTCTGTTGCTGGTGTTGTCTCACTACTACCAGGACAAGCTTTCTCCTCTACTGTTGGTGTTGTCTGCTTTTAACTTAGCAAGTTCCCTTCCTCTACTACTGGTGTTGCCTCACCTGTTGCTGCAAGCTCCTTCTTTTTATAGCTACTCCTTCTTCTTCCTATTATCGTAATTTCTTCCTTCTCCTTGTACAATTACTTCCTTTTCCTTGCTGCAATCACTTCTTTCTCCTTATTGTAATTATTGCCTTCTCCTTACTGTAATTTTTTCCTTCTTCTTGCTGCAATTACTGCTACCTTCTTCTTTGGTACAGCTACCTCTCTTTTTAGTGGCTGCTATCTTCTTCTCCTTTTAGTTGCTGCTACATCTTTTTCCTTTAGTTGCTGTTGCACCTTCTACCTTAGGTTTCTTTGGTTGCTGTTGCACCTTTTCCCTTTGATTACTACTACATATTCTCCTTTCAATGGCTACTGCACCTTTTTTTTTTTTTGAGTGGCTACTGCATCTTCTCTTTTTAGTGGTTGCTACACCTTTTCCTTCTTGTGGTTACTACACCTTTTCCTTATATTCACTGTTACACCTTCTTCTTTGGTGGCTACTGCACCTTCATTCTTCTTTTGTCACTATATAGCTTCTCCCTTAGTGTAATTAATTGGTTACTGCTACACATTCTTTGGTGACTGTTGCACCTTCCTT
>JAHLGO010000351.1:5403964-5442366 GCA_020615895.1 Ceriops decandra | reverse complement strand
TGTAGAAGATGATGAGTTTGACGAACAAACTACAACGATTAGAACTGGTAACAATAGAAGGGATCAAAGAGAGTTTGGGAGGCAAGGCACCTATGACCATAATTTGGGCAGTATTAAAATGACAATTCCTTCATTCCAAGGTAAGAATGATCCTGATGCATACCTAGAATGGGAAAAAAAGGTTGAATTGGTTTTTGACTGCCACAACTATTCCGAGGAGAAAAAGGTAAAGCTTGCTGCAGTTGAATTTATTGATTATGCTATTATTTGGTGGGATCAACTTGTTTTGACTAAGAGAAGGAATCATGAGCGGCCTATTGATACATGAGAGGAGATGAAGGCTATCATGAGGAGAAGGTTTGTCCCTAATCATTATTACAGGGAGTTGTACCAAAGGCTACAAGGGCTCACTCAGGGCACCAAAAGTATGGAGGACTACCACAAGGAGATGGAGATTACCATGATTAGGGCCAATGTAGAAGAAGATAGAGAGGCAACCATGGCTCGATTTTTACAAGGGCTAAATAGGGACATAGCAAATGTGGTTGAATTGCAGCACTATGTGGAATTAGAAGACATGGTGCACATGGCAATGAAAGTTGAAAGGCAACATAAACGAAAGGGCTCCATACGGTTTGGGCATAATTCAGGTTTTACCTTATCGTGGAAGCCAAATTGGAGTAAAAGGGACGAGATGGCCAATTACAAGCCCAAAGTCGACCTACCCAAGCACAAGAATGTGGGTTCTAGCAAGGAGATAGGTAAATTTGAACCCCAACCTAGTAGAAATAGAGATGTTAAATGCTTTAAGTGTTTGGGCAGGGGTCACATTGCATCTCAATGTCCAAATAAGCATGCAATGATCCTAAGAAGTAATGGTGATGTTGAAACTGAAAGTGAATTAGACGATGATTTTGTGCCATCATCAGAGGGTGAATGTGATGGAGAGGAGTATCCAGTTAACGGAGTGGCTCTCGTTACAAGGCGAGCATTGAATGCGCAAGCAAAGAAGAAAATGAGGTGCAACGAGATAACATCTTTCAGACAATGTGTCTTATTAAAGATAAGGTATGTAGTATGATCATTGATGGTGGGAGTTGCACTAATGTTGCTAGCACAACTATGGTTGAGAAGCTGGATTTACCTACTATGAAGCATCCTAGACCATATAAACTTCAATGGTTGAATGAGAGTGGTGAAGTGAAGGTAAATCAGCAAGTGCTCGTATCATTTTCTATTGGAAGGTACCATGATGAAGTTTCATGTGATGTTGTACCTATGCATGCAGGACATATTCTATTAGGAAGACCATGGCAATTTGATAGGCGAGTTATGCATGATGGATTCAAGAATCGATATTCCTTTGTAATGAATGGAAAACCTGTCATTCTTGTACCATTGTCACCTCAAAAAGCATATGAGGATCAATTAAGGATTAAAAATGAGAGTGAACAGAAAAAAGAGATTGATAAAAGAGAAAAAGGAGAAGAAAACGTGAGGACATAAGAGAAAGAGAAGAAAAGAGAAAATCTTTATGCAAAAGGAAGTGATGTCAAAAGAGCATTCTATGCCAAACAGCCTATGATTGTACTTTTGTACAAGGAGGCTTATTTTAACACTAACAAGTTTGACCAATCGTTGCCTAGTGTTGTTGTTGCACTATTGCAGGAATTTGAAGATGTATTCCCTGATGATATCCCAGTGGATTGCCACCTAATAGAGGAATTGAGCATCAAATTGATTTCATCCTAAGTGCATCCATCCCTAACCGACCAGCATATAAGAGTAATCCTGAGGAGACAAAGGAGCTTCAAAGGCAAGTTAAGGAGCTTATGTCCAAAGGATATGTGAGAGAAAGCATGAGTCTATGTGTTGTTCCTGTCCTACTTGTACCAAAAAAAGATGGGACTTGGAGGATGTGTGTTGACTGTTGAGCAATCAACAAAATCACTGTAAAGTATCATCACCCCATACCTAGATTAGATGACATGTTAGACGAATTGCATGGCTCGTGTCTTCTCTAAAATTGATTTGAAAAGTGGATATCATCAGATTAGGATGAGAGAGGGAGATGAGTGGAAAACAGCTTTCAAAACTAAGTATGGGTTGTATGAGTGGTTAGTTATGCCATTTGGTCTCACTAATGCACCAAGCACTTTTATGCGACTAATGAATCATGTTTTATGTGCATTCATTGGTAAATTTGTAGTTGTGTATTTTGATGATATCTTGGTCTATAGTAAAACCTTAGAAGATCATCTTGATCATTTACGTTCTGTTGTAAGTGTTTTACGTTTTGAGAAATTGTATGCTAACTTACATAAATGTTCCTTTTGTACTGAACAGATCATATTTCTTGGCTATGTTGTCAGTGCTAAAGGTGTTGAAGTTGACGAGGAAAAAGTTAAGGCAATTCGTGATTGGCCTACACCTAAGTCAACTAGTGACGTACGTAGCTTTCATGGTTTAGCTAGTTTCTATAGACGCTTTGTTAAAGACTTTAGCACCATTGCAGCACCACTCACTGAGCTTATCAAAAAGAACATAAGTTTTAGGTGGGGTAGTGACCAAGATAAAGCTTTTAATTGCATCAAGGATAAATTAAGTTATGCACCCTTACTTGCTTTACCTAACTTTGCAAAAGCTTTCGAGATTGAGTGTGATGCTTCATGTATTGGCATTGGAGCTGTTTTGATGCAGGAAAGGCGCCCAATTGCTTACTTTAGTGAAAAGTTAAGTAGAGCAAGCCTTAATTATCCTACTTATGATAAAGAGATGTATGCATTGGTATAGGTTTTAGAGACATGGCAACATTACCTTTGGCCTAAAGAGTTTATCATCCATACTGACCATGAATCTTTAAAGCACTTGAAGGGACAAGGAAAGTTGAACAAAAGACATGCTAAGTGGGTTGAATTTATTGAGACCTTTCCCTACATCATCCAATATAAAAAAGGTAAGGAAAATGTGGTTACTGATGCATTATCTCCTAGGTACGCCCTTATCTCTACACTTACTGCAAACTTATTAAGATTTGAACACATTAAGGATTTATATATGAATGATCCTGACTTTGCTAATGTGTATAGAGCATGTGAGGTGTCAGCCTTTGAGAAGTTTTATAGGCATAAGGGTTTCTTATTTAGGGAAAATCGTTTATGCATGCCTATGAGTTCTTTAAGGGAGTTGGTTGTAAGAGAAGCTCATAAGGGTGGTCTAATGGGTCATTTCGGAGTTAGGAAAACCCTAGATGTCCTAAATGAACATTTCTTTTGGCCACGAATGAAACGAGATGTTGAGAGGATATGTGCGAAATGCATCACATGCAAACAAGCTAAATCTAGAGTTTTACCTCATGGCTTGTATACCCCTCTACCCATACCTAACCATCCTTGGGTTGATTTATCTATGGACTTTGTACTAGGATTGCCACGAACAAAAAAGGGTAGGGATTCTGTATTTGTTGTTGTTGATAGATTTTCAAAGATGGCACACTGCATCCCATGTCATAAAATTGATGATGCAAACAACATGGCTAACTTATTCTTTAGAGAAGTAGTACGTTTGCATGGCATGCCACAAAGCATTGTTTCAGATCGGGATACAAAGTTCTTAAGCTACTTCTGGAAGACTTTGTGGGGTAAGTTAGGTACTAAGCTATTGTTTTCAATTACTTGTCATCCACAAACTGATAGGCAGACTGAGGTAGTTAATCGAACTCTTTCTACTCTTTTGCGTGCTATTATTCGAACAAATTTGAAAGCATGGGAAGATTGTTTACCACATGTCGAGTTTGCGTATAATAGGAGTGTTCATTCTACTACTAGTTACTCTCCCTTTGAAATCGTATATGGTTTTAATCCATTGACTCCTTTGGATTTGGTACCTATACCTGTCAATGAGTATGTCAACTTAGATGGGGAATACAAAGCAGATATGATAAAAAAATTGCATGAGAAGGTGCAACATATTGAAAAACAAACTGAGCAACACGCATCCCATGTCAACAAGGGACGAAAGAAGGTGGTGTTTGAACCTGGTGATTGGGTTTGGGTGCATATGCGCAAGGAACGGTTCCCAGCTCAAAGGCGTTCGAAGCTACAACCCAGAGGAGATGGTCCCTTTTAAGTTGTCCCCCGCATTAATGACAATGCTTATAAGTTGGAACTTCTCAGTGAGTATAATGTGAGTGCAACATTTAATGTTTCTGATCTTTTCCCTTTTGATATAGGTAATGATTCGGGGACGAATCCTTTTGAGGGAAGGGGGAATGATGAGAATCATAGAGATGATGGGTGGAAAGCTTCAATGGTTGCAAAATGTCCATTGCACATTCCAAAAGGCCCAATCACACGAGTTAGAGTCAAAAAGATTAAAGAAGCCTTAAATGGGCTGATTTAGGACATTAAGGCCAATCCAATTTCAAATGGTGCGAATTCAAGTTTGACAAGGAGTCCAGGCATAATTAATATAATTAGAATACTTAATAGGAAAGAATAAGTAATAGTATTTCTTCCTAAATAAGAATTTATTATTTCTGTTGGAATTTGTCCACAATTAAGAATTCTTCCAAAATAAAGATTTGTCCTAAGTAGGAATTTGTACTTCTTTAGGATTGCTATCTTAACCTATAAATAGACACTCCTTGTAAGTTCTGAAGGCGGACAACTTTGAGTGAAATAGAAAGTAAGGATTTTTTTTTCCTTCAGTTCTTTTAAGGACTAAAGAACTTATCAAGAGGTAATTCTTCTTGTGGCGTTCTTTTCTAGAGTGTGGCGTCTATATTTTTCTTAAATACCCTAAGTTCGTGTTTCTTCCAAGAATGAGTCTAGAGTTTGTGCTATTAAATTCTAATTTACCTTTTCTGATTGTTTTTTGATTTTTTATGTGCGTTGGTTCCTAAAACAAGTCTTTTGAGATTTTTTTCTCATCATCAGCCCACGTGCCCCTTCCTTAATTCCAAACTATGTTCATGCATCAAGCTTCAGCAGAAACAGACAGCCGACAAAAATGATTTCATGGTTGCCAAACGCCGTTGCCGTTCAGACTCATATATATTGTCTGCTATATTATTTTCTGCCGGCAAAATGATTTCATAGTTGCCAAGATTCGGGATCAGTTTTGCATTGGTAAATTATTAATAGGAATATCATCAAGAAATCAGGTCACCAAGTGTTTGTAATCGATGCCAAGTACTTGGTATTAGACCCCATCTCTATTTACAAGACGGGTCCAAATACAATGATGAGAAAGGGATGGAGGAGAGACGGGGATTTTGAGACAATGGGGTGCCCCCACCTTCCCTGTTTTTTTTTTTTTTTAAAGAAGAAATTTAAAGTTTCTCGCCAGAAAAAAAAAAAAAACAATCTTCTACAAATAAATAGAATACAACGTACAAACAGATACGGTATATTTTGCACTTTAATGTGAAATACACTTTTTAATAATTGATTGCATGTTATGTCATAATTATTTGCACATATTATATTTTTTCACGAAAAACTTTAAATCTGCAAAAAAAAAAAAAGGGGGGGGATTTTTTTAAATACGTAGTAGGCCCACTGGCTCAAGTATTCCTTTCTCCTTTCCATTTGAACATTCCTTAATGAGAAATCAAATCCTTATGGAAAATCACTAATTTAATATTTATATATTGTTCATCAAAAGACATCTATGAAAGGGATACAAAGAGATGTGGTTGCATCTCCCGCTGGATACCTCGTAAGAGAGCAAAAATCGGGATGAGGCTTCTGCCACTTTTGTTTAAGTGGATTCTATCGGTTGTGTCTAGTATTTATGGTTGAAGCTCCTGATTGGGTCAATTCGGCCATCAAAAACTGACAATTACGCGATGTATTTCTTCTTTTTATAAGGTTAAAAGAAACCTCAATTGAAAACATGATGACGGGAATAGAAAGAGAGAGTCATTTCACTGAGGAAAAGTATAGAAAAAGCAAGCGAAATCTTTCTAACCAGAAACAAAAGAGCTTGAGCTTGTTGGAATTGAAATGGCGGACCCGCCTGCCAGTTGGCCAGAAATGAAAACGACCCCTGGACCCACGAGCCAGGTTGCGCCTGGCAAAAGCATTAAGACAATGGCTATAATTATTTATGTTTAACATATTTTACTTTATACTCCGTAATAATTTATATTTTCTATTTTAAAATGCAATAAAAATGACTACTCTTAACAGAACTCAATAAAAATAGTTATATTTATATATATAAAAAAACATCTACCATGTTACAAAAAATTTATTTTGTTAACATTCCTACTAGTAATACCTTCATTACAAAAAAAAAAAAAATTTAACACAATAAATAGTCAAAGTCAAAATTTAGATAAGAAATGATTTTCTTTTTATTTTAATAAGTTAAAGACAATTTAATATCTTGATGATATTTATAATGACATTTTTATATTTACTTTAAATATTTTATAATGATACTTAGTACAGTATATGAATTATTATAGAACTCAAGTATGAAAGATATATATTTGTTATATTTTAAAAAATATGATGTAATTTTTATTGAATGGATTTAAAATAATGTATATTAAATATAAATTTTAAAAAAAAAAATGAAGGAAGAAAATAGAGTAAGCATAAGTTAAAGACGGTGGGGCAAAGGGTTCAGCATCCAAAGGCAGTCGGCCAATGAATTTAAAAAGGTTAAACGCACTTATATCCAACGGCTGTGATCTCACCCCCATGCTTCTGTTATTTTTGTGCCTCCGTTTTCCTTTCTATTTTTGGATTGAATTTGTTCAAAACATAAAAGGCAAGAAAGAAAGAAAGAAAGAAAGAAAGACAGAAAGGGCCTTCCTTCAAACTCCCCGGGGACCATCCACAACGAAGCAAGCACGTTTTTTTCCCTTCTCCTTCTTGCTCTCTGTATCGCTATAGAGAGGTAATGAATATTTGTCGGTCTTTCTTCTCCTTCTCCTTCTCCTTGTTCCTGGTTAACGACTGGATAACGGAGCCCCGATTGATGAAATTATGATTATGATATTAGTTGAATGGGCCTCATCTTTTGACGGATTGAAGTTCATTTGTCCGTTGAATATGCGGGTTTGGTTTGCTCGATGAGCTAAAGCGGAACTGTTGTTTCGGATTTCATTTTATCAGTATTAATTGTCCCCCCTTTTTTTTTTATTTGTAAATTCAGTACTTAGTTTCTTCGAGAAGGATACAGAAGGATGTTGCTCGTTTTGCCTATTTTAGAGGAATTCAGGTTCTTATAAACCTGAAATCGAGGATGGATAGGATATAGAAAGCCTTATTATTATTATTATTATTTTCCTTTTCTCTCTTTGTTTTGTTTTGTGTTTATTATTTAATTAAAAAAAAACCGTTTTGTGTTATTTTCTACAAAATACCAAGTCGTTATTTGTGTAGAGGATAACTGAGAGAGAGAGAGAGAGAGAGAGAGAGAGAGAGTTTTGTGTCCTATGAAGACGAAGAGACCTGCTTCTCGTGGCGGGGAAATATGGCCGTGTGGGCAGCCGGATCCTCTTTTTCCTTCTTTAAGTTTTTTTATTTTATTTGAATTTTCCTTTGCCCTTGGATGATCAAACTGGATATGAGAAAAGCAAGGTTTTCCTCTTTTCCGTTTTACTATTTTCTCATGTTTCCTGAGACCAATTTATCATTTATTTTCTGTTATGTTCAACACTCTTTGTTTTGCTTTGGTTATTCTAGTATCAAGAAGTGGGTTTTTTTTTCTTCTTTTTTGTGTTTTTCCTTTTATGAGGTATTTAAAGTGCTTTGTTGTAACATGTTTTATTGGCTTCATCTTTGCTGTATCTTTATTGTGGAAACAGCAAGCATGTATATACACACCTGAAACAAAGCCAATAAGCCCAAGGAAGTTTGTTTTGACACTCAAATTTAGGATGACGTTCTCAAAGAGCTTTTGTTACGGATGGTACTGTTTGGAAAATGATAGTTTTGACTTGTGATAATCTCGCTTGACAGTAATTTATATGTTATGGTTGCTTATTGGTGTCAATGCAGCACTGGAGTGAGGCTTCTATAGCCAATTAAGTAAGACCGGTGCAGAAATAGTGCTGAGACTATGAGGACATTTGTGGAGTGTGACAGAAACCTTGAATGGAGCTGTTCTAATTTGAATGTGTCTTTCCTTCAAATTACTTGACAATTGGATATAAGGGCAGACATATGCTTGGTAAATGCCTCACTTAGCAAATGAACAGAGTAATGAACATTTTTTCCTGCTCCTTCTGGTTTGGCAGGGTGGGGTTGGATTATTGGATGAATCAGTGAGCTAATTGCCATTTTGTTTGTGTTACAAGATGTCTTGTTGGTGCTTTCAAAAGGTTTATAGAATTATTTGTTTGTGAGCATCTGACAGAGGGAAACACGACTCATAGTTGGGCATTTAACTGAGGTCCTTGTGGTAAGGTGCCATCTTGTTTCTGGTTTTTGGTTCATTTTTTATGAAGGCTATAGTCCTTAGTGTCACCTTGTACTTTCTCATATGGCATGGAACTGATAAGCTGTAATATATATATATATATATATATATATATATATGATGTACACTTGTCTTTCTATATTGTTTCATTAAGAATGCTGATAACTATGCATAGGAAGTTGTATTTGTTTGAGCAATTGATTTTCCTTCCTCTTTTTGTAGGTCTAGAGTACACATCATTATTCATGGATGCCTATTCTGGCAAGAGTCCTTGTAATGGGTTTGTTGTCTCAAGTAAAGAATCTGGTGTTCTGGTCAGGGATAATCCTAATCGTAGAGATCAGAATGCTCAGTTTTGCAACCGAAGTGGGTGCAGTGGCAGACTGAATTCTAACAAAAGTAGTCAGATAAGCGGTCCAGAAAAAGGTAGATCTTCGAGGTCATCCTTCCTTCCTTCCTCAAGTGGCAAGGAAATAATTGGAAGTTCTTGTAGAACTTGCTCTGCATTCAATAGACCTAGAAAATCCTTGACTGAACCTCGGAGAATCCTGTCTTCACATATGGAAACAGATTCATCTGAGACTGTGAGTGTTCAGGATGAGACTGAAGTGTCTAAACTTATATCCCCTCCTAGAAGAATTGAAGGAGGCTTTTGCCCCAAATCTGATGATGCAGGGTGTTGTCAGATTGCACCACTAGATGTTGGAAGTGTTGCATCAAGTACTAGATCTCAAGGGACTTTACATCAGAAGTCTGGATTAGGTAACCGAGATAGTTTAGGGGGTTTGCCTGTTTCTTTGGCATCTAAAAGTAAAATCCAAGGGACACCGATGAATGTAAGCAAGTATGGCCTGAAAAGTCTTCGATGCAGTTCCATATCTGATGTTGTTCCTTCGAGTTCTTCATCATCTGATTCAAATCTCTGTAGAAAGAAAGACATTGTCAAAAAGAGAAATTGTGATGGAGAAAGTAGTTCTTCTGCCAAAGGGAAGAAGATTAATTGGTCCTCAGTGGAAGGACGGAAACCTAGTTCTAGCTCTGGAGTCTCCATTTCTGATTCAAGACAAGCCAGAAATGGGACCCCTAATGGAGACAATGATGCACCATCTTTTAGGACTCGGAGAGCATTCAGTGGTTATGGTAGGACCACAGCCGCTAATCAAGGAAGTAGGAATAATTTGTTAGTGACCGAACCTCTTGTCACGGTCCCACAGATGTCTCAACTTGATTTATCCATGCTGAATGCTCCTAGTTCATCACACACATTCTCCATGGAAATGTCATTAAGTCGGCCAAGTTTGTTTGGTCAACCTGGTAATATCAATGACAGTCTTCAAGGTAGGCCTTCTAGTCCTGCAGAAGTTGGAAACAACAGGCCTTCAGTGAATCATGAGGGCTCCCATCACTACAATATGGATGGTATTGCTGAGGTATTTTATCTCTGTAAAATCACATGGTAATCTTGCCTTTTTTTGGCAAAATAAAATTTTACCTTGGGCATATTGGTGTGCTGTTTTTTTGGCTGGAAGGGCTTAGGGGGAGGGTGGAGAGAGAGATGATGCACTGATAAATTATTTTTCTGGTAGTAAACTTTTGGTATAATGTTGCTCATAAACATGGTTTTTTGCTGCAGGTATTATTGGCACTTGAGAGAATTGAACAAGATGAAGAGCTGACATATGAGGTATTTAAGTTTCGGCAAGTTTGACTTTACCAGGTTATAATTTATGTCTAAAATTTTGTTCTTGTCTTACAGCAATTGCTTGTTCTGGAGACCAATCTGTTCTTCAACGGACTGAGCTTCAATGATCAACATAGAGACATGAGACTAGATATTGACAACATGTCATATGAGGTTTGCTAGCTGTTTTGAATAATTTATGTGATATGCTTGCTGATCTGTCTTTTTGCATATCCTTCCCACTCTTCGACCTTATATTCTTCATTTTTATGTTTTTGCTGCTTGTGCATTCCATCCATAGAAACTGTAACATCTTAAGCTGATCTAACATAACATAACAATATTCTGCTGCTACTTTTACAGGAGTTATTAGCTCTAGAAGAGAGGATGGGTACCGTGAGCACAGCGCTAGCAGAGGAGGCATTGTTTGAATGTCTGAAGATCAGCACATATTGTTCAGTACCTTTGGAGTGTGCAACTGCAAGCAATGGCAAGGACAAGGATGATGTTAAATGCAGTATTTGCCAGGTCTTTGATTGACTTTTTCTTTAACTGTCCATGATCTTTCATTTGTATGTTTATTTCTTGGTCCATCGGTGCCAGAGTTTGAGACTTAGTGATTGGGACTGAGTCCAGCAGCTCTACCACTGGACGTAGTTGCTGGCATGATTTTTTATTGTTGATTTGTTTATTATTGGATTTATGAGAGGCAACAGTCAATAAAAATATCAAATGTTGAGATGTGATTTAGGCAGATGCAGATCATCCCAAAGCTAGTTTTATTTTTGAACCCGATTTGGTTGGCTAGAATAAGCGGAATGTAGTTGCACTGGGAATTGTGTGATACCAGCTTCAGACCCACTAAAAGAAGACTCAACAGTTGCTATATTTCAGTGTAATGAGATGGCATGCAATCACCAAGGAGATGATGCACTTTTCAGAAATAACATTGAGCCATTCCATATTCTTCCTGCTTATGTGCTGTCATTTAATATATCTTATTATTGCAGGAAGAGTATGCAGGTGGTGATGAAGTTGGAAGGTTGCATTGCGAGCATATGTATCACGTGGTCTGCATACGTCAGTGGCTGGGGCGTAAGAATTGGTGCCCTGTTTGCAAGGTATCAGCTGCCCATGCCTGATCATCGCCCATTATTATCCTTGTAATTCTTTCAATAATTTAGATTCGGGTGCTGAGAGTTTATCATTTTGTATAAATTGTCCCGTCTTCTTCCTTCTCCTCCTTATCGAAAAGTTTTAAGTCTTCTGATGTGCATGTGTACATTCTGTTTCTTGTCAATAGACGAATAAACACGGATACCGTGCCTTTTTACCCTAAAACTTTAAAGACTAATTGTGAATGCAATTGGTTACGGATCGGTGTCACACTTTCGCCACATGCGTTTTCGTCGCTCTCCCGTTGCCCCCCCCACCCCTCCTTTTTTAGTCGTTTTGAGTTTCTGTTGGTCTCGTTGGCGAAGTAAATTGCACAAGTGAGACGGAGATTAAAGTTCTTCTTCTTCTTCTTCTTCACCTAGTTTTCTCGTCATTTGGAAATAGACCCAACCGGGATGGACCTACTAGTAGTGTTTACGAGAAAAGAAAACAAGGTGTTCGCATGTGTGAGCAAACAGAGCAAAACGGCCAGACAAACTGGTGGGGAAATCGCAATCAAGAACAAAAATGAGTTCGATGAGTGCTTCATCCAGGAGGAATCTGTACGCGCTCGTCGTGCAAAGCGGCAGATTTTCACCTTCTTGGGGTACGTACGTTGTTGTTGCCATGGAGTAGATTTTCACCGGGCATTGGTGCTGGCTTCTTGTTCGAAGAGAGTGAACAATTTGTCGAACGGGACACTTGTACGGGTCCTTGAAAGAGGAGGAGGAGGAGGCAACCGCCTCGATCTTGCAAAATGTAAAAGCCCAAAAAGCAATTACAGCAGTTTGGGGGCTTGAAAAAACGAGAAGAATAAAAATTTCCTTGGGTCTGAAATCCACTGGCTCACGCACCTAAAACTATTCATCAGGAGGAGGAAAAGGTGATTAAGTTATCGGTGACCAAGTTTGCGGGACATCCAGGAGATAGAGGTTCCCCCCCACCCCCCACCAAAACACACGACAGTTGTAGGGGATGGGGCTGTATCCTAGAAAATGAATTCGCACTGGAAATCATCTGGTTGGTTGCAGTTGCCCCTCATCGCATTCCAAACATTACTGGCAGCGACTCCAATCTGATCTAATCATTCAACATTTGGAGATTGCAACCGTTGCAATTTCTTAATCCTTCATAAGGCCTAAGAATAAGGAAGAATAATTTTTATTATTTGGAAATTTATTATTATAATAATATTTTAAATCTTATTAAATTAGATATTCTAATATCTAAAAAATTATATTATTTAATATAAACTTTATTTTATTTCTTAATTAGTTTTAGCATTTCTTATTTTTTAATTTCTTAAACTATCTCTATATAAAAATGATTGACTTTTTTTTTTTATATGAAGAAACCTGTCGTGAATATAACAAAAATATTAAGTTCAATTATTAGGTAAATTTTTATGCATATTAGTTTGTATTTTTAGATGAATTCTTGCATCATTCTTTTGTTTTATTCTTTGGTTTGTTTATATCCTATATCAATTTGTGATGAATTATAAAGAAGAATAATTTTTACTATTTAAAATTTATTATATTTTTAATAATTTAAAAATCTCGTTAAGTTAAATATTATATTATTTAATATATATTTTTTTACCTTATTTACTAATTAATTTTAATATTTTCTAATTAATAAAATGACTCAGTGTTATTTCATAAAAAAATGTCATAAATATTTAATTGATATTGAATTTAATTTTTGAATACTCTTTTGCAATATACTTTAATTTGTTTTCATTATAGATTAGTTTAATATCAGTGCAAAATTTTAATAATAATAATAAAAAGCTGCTTTGTGTTTTTCGTTTTGGGCTGTCATAATCTTTGCTGAACCGCCACTGGCAATAGCCATCAATCTCCGACTGACAAATTTAACACTCCCTGCCTCATCATTGTTAGTCGATCTACATGTTGTTGCCACCCATCCACGGAAAAGAGAACTTTAAAAAGTCGCTGAAATCTGCTTGTTCGAGCTGCGCTATCACTTTTTCATTGCTCAGTTGATGGTTGCTATCAACCAAAATGGGCCTAGAAGGATTTGCTGCCGCTCCTCCAACTTGCCTTTGTCACTGGAGGACACCCGCGCCGACTTGCCTCCCTTCATTCATTCAGCTTCTTCCTGTCAATGACACGCTTTGTCATTTCTGTCGGAGAGTTCACCAGAACTTCACAGACAATGATACAAATAAGGTTCGTTTACAATAGAATCTAGGAAAGAATAGAAAGATTCTCGAGCTTGACCTAGTATCCAACGTTTGATGTGCAAAGTAAAGAGATGAAAAAAGAATATGGGAAAAAGAAGAAATTGTTATTGAATTCCAGAATGTTTCTTTACAACAACAACAATGCATTATCTATTCATCTCTTACTCATATTATTGATCATCAACCTCTATCGTAGCCACTCCTAACACATGATTACATCATTGTTATATCAATTACAGTGGACTTTCTGTACATAACCACGCTCCCTTCAACTATTATAACAGAATTCTTCCCCATTTGCTTATAATTTCAAGATTCACGTGTTGTGCTTCTTGTATTGCCACACGTCTTTTGCCAACCATCTTAACGATTATTATCCTCTCACACATCAACCCATCTGCGACTTTGATCCGTATCAATTCCCCCCCCACCCCCCAGGACCCTTGTTTTCAAGGAAAATGATAAAAATTTATGCTGGATATCATAATAAAATTCCCAAATAGCCTTCAAAACCAGATGATCAAACCATTAAATTAACTCTTGCATAGTTGCATGATTCCTCCACTTTACCTTTAAGGGAAAGGTTAAAGGGTCCAAAAACACATTACACTACTATTTTAGAAGGGTTTACACCTCAATAGGAATTACTTGGTCTTTATCAGGAGGGGCAACTGAGAACTTTATCATGGAATGTGGTCCACTACTACATAGGCTATAATGCTGCATATTTGATTGTTACGTAGTTTGTTACAGTGCATTACTAATAGTTTTAACTTTTGACTTTTTGTAATGATTTGTTGGTATATGCCTTAAGAACATGCCTTTTCTCCTAAATCACAAACTAAGAACATGCCTTTTCTTCTAAATCACAAACTTTATTATCAAGTTCTTGAAATCCTAAATAGTATATCTCCATGTCTTGAGCTACTAAATCCAAAATAACATATTACAGCCCCTTAAATTAAGTAAGTAAATATCCACAATAAAGAGAGTCCCTTGCAACTTCCGTTGGAAATTCTTGCACAAATATTCGTAGGGTATGATGTCATACGCTACCATTACATTTAATATAGAAATAGGAACTATTAGGAAGTTAAGCTTTTTAGCCATTTATAAGCCTAGGAAGTTATGATTACTATCAAATCCATTAAGGTGTATATAACCTTGGATTAAGAATGACAAGTAACTGTTATGGTTTTAATTTCCTCACTCACCATTTTGTCTATTGTATGTGTTAAAAGTTGGAGGTGTTCTTTAAACTTCAATTCTAATGGCTTCATTGTCATCAACTTCTTTAATTCTTCCATTACAACATCATCATCTACTTTAATCATAAAAAAATAATTTCTGTTTACATTGTGACCTTAAATACATTTCTTATCACACCAATAATAGAGTCTTTTGGTCCTTCATTCAACAATAATATTTTTGTCTTTAACCTAGACATCCAACTCAGTCTTGGAATTTTATCTTGGATCCCTTATTAGAATTTATTACTAAGTTAATTGAATTATTGATTGGAAGTAAGGGTTTTGAGGTTAATAGTAGTATTTAGCCTTTATACCCTAATCTTGGCCTTTGATATAAAGTTAAATTGGTCACCTTTTGCAACTTGTCTAAGGCCGAAGAATGTTGCAATGTTTTGAGTATAAACATATGAATATAATTTATGATATCTTCTTTTAATACATTTAGAAACACATTGACTACATATTCTTTCATTAATTGAACTCTTCTAAACAAAATATCAAATTAATCTTGATGTTGATTCATTGGCCCTTTTTGCTCGAGAGTTAACAATTTCATAAAGGGATAGCAATAGTGTCAAACCTATAAGAAATGGCCTAAACATACTCTTCTCATAAAAGAAAGCATTTTTTTTGCCTTTTTCCCATAACATTGTGGTGTCATTGTAAAGTAACGTCTTTAAGATAGCTAATTACCATCTTAATTTTTGGCTCCTTAAGGACTCACTTTAGTTTAAAGTAATTTTTACATTTATAAAACTACCTATTAAGATCATCCTTATTAAAGAAGGGAAAATCTAACTACAAAGAGTTATTAACCATAAAAAGTTTTTTTCTTTTTTGGTTTATGAAAGAAATTATAATTCATATGTTTAAGAATTGTGCTCTTACAAATTACTTTTTCCACTATTATATCATCTAAAGAATATTCATTCAAAGATATTCTCTATTAATTATAAGTTAAGAGGAAGAGTAATTATAGGTTATGCTTTTAAGACTAAATCTTATTTGTTACATATTGTGTATCTTTTGATATATTTTTGAACAAATGTAGCAATTCAGTTATTTTATTGTGTCAAGATATGTTTAATATTAAAGAGTATGTTAATAAAAATAAGGTTGAATAGAATATTTCAATCTAAGTAGGGTAATTGAACATGTAGATAAATTTCCCAATACCAAAATTTTGGAATCAACATTCATTGATTTTCCTATTTTTCTTAAAGATGTATTAAAAATTACTATAGTTAGGATCATTAGTTAATGGTGTTCCATTAGTTGAAGTTGTTCAAACTGGCGAGTAGAAATTAATAGAAGTGTGCATTTGTTTAAATTAGTTGATTTATTGATGAGAAATTTAGTTTTTCTGAATTTCAATTCTTAGCTTTTTGTTTAGTTAAATTTGTGGTAATTATTTTATTTTCTTCAAGTTAATCTTTGAAAACAATTTTTTTTAATGCAACGCAAATTGTTTTTCATTTTTCAAAATTTCATAATATGAGCTTAAATTTTTTTTTTTACTTAAAGAAAAATGATAAAGAGTTAAAAAGAAGAATTTCTATTATTTAAGAATTCATTATTATGTTGTATTTATGATATTTTAAATCTTATTAAATTATATATTTTATTATTTAAAAATATTATATTATTTATTATAAATTTTATCTTATTCCTAATTATTATAGTATTTTTTATTTAATTTTAAGCTATTTTAATATAAAAAATAACATGATAGTGTTTCATAAAAACACACTTGTCATTAATATTAAATCAATATTAAGTGATAAATTTAATTTTTGAGTAGATTTGCATGGCCATTAATTTATATTGTATTTTCAAACGAATTTATGCATTATTCTTTTGTTTTATCCTTTAATTCATTTCTATCCTACATCAGCCAAAGCATGGTCAAGCATGTACTGATAATGGTAATGATGAGTCTATCACGACCTTAAGATATCAGTAACTCGCACACGTTTTCTTCTGCCCTTGGCTGGCGAGCTCCGGCAAAGTGATGCAAAAGTTCATCATGTACAAATTTTCAGTCGATGTGAAGTGCCTGGCTGGTCCCAAAAAAGAAAAACGATACCACTTGAATGGAGGTGTCTTCAACAGTCCAAATAATGGCCAAATGCAGCGATGATCAAATCATAATCTCTGTTCTTCACAAGGCAGTTTTTCCAGCTTTAAAATCAGACTATGTATGATGATAGATAGATGTACACAGCCTATGTGCCGTATCACACTTCTTGGACCAACAATGAAGACATCCTGCAATAAGAGTTGCATAACACGGGATGCATGGGTACGTGGAGAGCAGAAAAAACAAAAAAGAGAGAAATGAAAGAGGAAAGAGGTGTTAAAAAAAGAGAAAAAAAATCCTAGCACGATTGAAATCCATAAGAGAAACAGTCCCAAGGTTAGGCAAAACGTTAAATCTGTGAAAATATCCTTTATAGTACAAAGCTAATTCATCAAATATATATATATAAAAGAAAATGGCATATAGCTCAGTCCACTCTCCCACCAAACGGTCAAGATCCTGAATCTGCTGAATATTCTCTCAATCACATTTGTGGTACTGACATGTATAAAACTTCTTAGGTGGTGCATCAATCATAAAGAAAGATTTTACGTATGCCATCTGACGATAAGCAGACTGAGGCTTCACTAAATTCAAGGAGCACACCTACAACAAAAAGCCCCCAACCCTCCCAACATCAGCCACAGAATAGTGCACAATAATTTTTAACCAAGTTTTGCTGTCTGTACCACCCCAAATAATATCCGCGAGGACAAGTGTACACAAAAACAATACAAAATTCCTGAGGAACCTTGTTCCTGACAGAATTTTATCTTTTACTTAATAGAGGTAGCAGATAAAACATGAACTTACAAAAGAAATGCACTGAAAATTTTATTATTTGTCTATTCCAGCCAGTCTTATTGTTGCAAGAAGAGACTGATCAGTAAATATTTCTGAGGGAGATTTCTTTTTTATAAAGGTTTCATCTAGAGACGTTGCTTGCTTTAATCCACATGCATTCTTAAGAATTATTTACCATCATTATTGGCCATTTCATTCATTAACATGTACGAGTCAAAGTATTTAATTAGTTTCTTTGCCTTCTGCCACTATGATTTTGATATGTCAGCAGCCTGTTGAAGTTCAAAAATTTTCCGTGCTAAGAACACATCTCTGCCATTGTTTTTCTGCTTCTAAGCGTGGTGAAAATTTCTATACCCATTAAGTGGCATAACAGAACTTGAATCAGAGCCTTTTTAAAAACAAAATACCATGGTAAGACTGTTATACAGTACAACCCTTTCCAGGATACTTAACAGATTAACCAGACACAACTTTGTCAGACAAAACAAGATTTTATCTGTTCTTTTGATGTCATTCAATTGAATGTAATTCAAGAATAGAAAAAGATAAGTCAATGGATATCAATGTGTCATTCAATATCGAAATTCAATTCAATTCCCTGATTTAAGAAATACATAAAGAGCAATACTGCACCTCTTACACCAGTGATTTTACCTTTCATGAAGCAACATGAGTACCTTGCACAACTGTGTTAAGACCTCTGCTTTGTTGGCATAAATTATACAGAAGAACTTGGTATCTGCAGGGTTGGCAGCTGACAGCCAACACCAACTCTTATCATACAACAGAGCAACCAATTCAGGGCATTCTATGAGAAAGTTTCCCCAGTTGGTTGCAGTCAAATGTTTCCCTGATCCATACAGGATCTGCAGCAGGCGAATACAAGCATTTGGATGCCCAGACCCACATTTTCATGTTGCAGGGGTTGAGATTCATTCTAAGGGAAGCTGTCTGGTTCATCCTGGAAATAATAACGCAAATAGGTGCATCAAGGATTCCAACAACAGTTGTCAATGCCTATGAACTGAGACAACTTGACCCCATTAAAGTGTTGAGAAAACAGATCTTCAAAAGAGTTTTTCAATCTTTGAATGCTTGCATAGAGATTTTCTCCAGCAGCAATGGCCAATCTTCACCAAGCAGCTGTGGATTTAGCTCCATAGCAACTTTGAAATCAAGCTTCGATATTGAAAAGTGTGGCCTCTGATCTTGCATAACTTCTGCAGATCCACTGCTGCCCTGCACATGTAAGTGATTACTTGGCCACATGCCATTGATAACCTTGCCTTGAACCAAGTGCTTGTGGACAGGTTGCTTTCTCAAATTATGTGAAGACCTAGATCCAACCAGCTCAACACAAGACCTGATCAACCTCTTCAGGTATACATCTAACACATGGTTCAGCACATTTGCACATTCCATTGAAACCCCTCCAATGCCCTGTGAGGCTGCAATCTGCTCCATACGTTTTTTCAGCATCTCTGAATCAGACAATACACCACTGTCATAGTAGCTGAAAGATTCACCACCACTTGTTATTGGTATGGCTTTGCGGGCCCCACCCACACTAGCTGAACAAAATGGAATTCCAAGTGGCGCAAGAAGGGGACTACTAGAGAAAGTCAGTCGATTTGCTTGCTCTAACTCATCTCCATCTTCCACAAATGCCCAGTGATCTTTACTATGTGTCCTCAGTTTTCCAGAGGCCCTTTGGGCCAATGCCTCCTTTCCATTTCTTGGTTGCTCAGCAACTGCCTGAAGATGCTGTATAGGTCTTTGGTAGTCACAAGGAGGCATTTCCCCATTTTCCATGATATGCTTACCACCACTATCTTCTGTACCAGTTGATTGATGCACAGCACAATCAATTTTGCCATTTGGCCCGAGTGGGCTAGGTCTGTCTCTGAGCTTCCGATCACGCATCCCTGACCTAACTTTCCGTGGTGATGCTGGCAAAACACCATTAGACCAAATGGATGCAATTTGATTCTGATTTGTAATATGGGCTCCACTTTGTTCATGCACATCTTCTCTGCCAGGAGAACTCTTTGCTGTTTGAATCAAAGATTTTACTGGACCTGCCTCATGAATTGGTGGTGGGATATTGCCCTGACATGCATTCTTCAAAATTGAACGTATAAGCTGATTGTGCAGTGAAAGGTTATCCCTTCCAAGCAAGCGAAAACATGACTTATCAAACTCACTCTTATTCAGTTTCTGGCTAAAAAACCTGTTCAAGTTGTAAAAATACTTCTTGGATCTCTCAACCCCAATCTTCTTCAGTATTTGAGTTTTTAGTTCAGTTAAATCAATTCTGGAGCCCTGTTGAGGTTGCATTTCTCAAATAAATTCATACACCACCCAACAGAACCACCAAAATCCCCAAACCACCAGACTGAACTCCAAACTACAGTAAAACCTGCCTCCAAGCAACCACAAATTCACCCACCCACATATCAATTTAATGCAAATAAACTCTAAAGTCCTGCAACATAAAGAGCAACAGGACCCAAAAGCCCCATGCACCAAAATTACAAGAACCTCAAATTCCAACCAACGTACAGTTATCACCGTTTGCAAAGAACCCAAAATTTACCGAAGCACGAATAATACATTGCGAACCCAAATATCATCTTGGCCTAAAATGAAAAACGAGAACCCTAAGGATCAAACTCACTCCTTTAACTTACCCAGAACCCCAATAACCGAACGGAATCGATTCAAGCACATAATAAGCGAAAACCCTAAAGTTCAAATCTCGAAGCCAACAATTTCGTTCCCTTCTCACCAACAGCACGAAACCCAAATCATACAGCCGCCCAAACTGAAACCATCCCTTCCAACCTCAGGTCCCAAATGTTTGCACCCAATTAAAAAGCTCAAAACTTCGAATTCGGAGAATTGAAGTTGAAAAGAAGAGATCAGTGAGTTCGCCGGATTGACCTCAAGAACAGAGCAGGAATTGCAGAGACACAAATGAAAAAAAAAAAACAAGGAGCTCGAATTTCCAGAGAAAGGAGCCCGGCAATGAAGAGCGCCAAAGACAACAAGAAAAAAATGGAAACTAAACTTCGAAAGTGTGAGATTGAGGCCTAGAGATTGATTGAATTCTGACCTTAACAAAAAAATTAGCCAAATTGCACAGGAAATCCAACACTCCCTCTCTTCGGGATTTCAAATCTTCGCAGCTTCGATTCTTCGCGCTTTGTCTCCGTTTCTGTGTTCCTCTGCTTTATTTTTATTTTTATTTTTTCTTGAGTGCAATTTTTTTCGGAGTTTTACTGGGTTTCGAAAATACGCAGAGAGAGCTTTGCTTTGTTTGTGTAGCTCGATTGCTGCTATTCGTTTCTCTTTCTAATTATTATTATTATTATTATTATTATTATTTCTTTTCTTTCTTTCTCTCTCCGTTTTCCTCTTGTACTCTGATAACTCTCACAAGGTCTGGCTTTCGTTTATTTTTTATTTTTATCCTTTTATAACCGCATATGTTTTTAATTAATTTTTTTAACTTTTATTTAAACTCTCTACTATGATTATATTATTTATATAAAAATTTTATTATCCACGTATAGTTGTTTATCATTGTTAAATTTAAGTGACATACAAATTTCTTATATTTATTAATAAGTGTATTTATTTTATTTTGCTTATATAAAAATATAAAAAATTTAAATTACAATTATTTTTTAAAAATAAAAATAAAATTAAAAGAAATAGTTTTAAAAATTAAGAAGTAAAAAAACATAAATCATAAATATTTTTCTTTGGTAAAAAAAGGAAAAATTATTTATTTTTTTCTTTTAAAGAATTTGAAAAAAAGAATATTTGTTTTCCATGAATTTTAGACTAAATAAGATATATTTTGAAATCTTAATTTTATTAAAGTATTAGAAATATTACAAATTAATTATTAATCTAGTATCTGATACTACAAATTATAAGAGTGTATTAAGGAAAATAAACGATATTTTAAAATATAATGAATAAAAGAAAATAAATTATTAATTTTTTAATTGCATTGTCGTAAGATTGTCATTATTTATGTGCTTACTATAAAATTTTATGAAATTTGTAGGCATTTAAATAATATTATAGACTTTAATAAATGATTAACAATAATAACTAAGTAATAATCTATTTTTATTACTTTTTGAAATAAGATTAATGCATAATAAATTATCTTTAATAAATTACATAATGTTCTTTTATTTGTAAGAATATAAGATTCAGTAAAAATTATATTATGATAATAATTTTTTTATTATTTGTTTATAACTTTTAAATATGTTAAAAAATATCTTGTATTTAGTATAAAAAACAAAATTTTTAAAAATTATATTAAATAATTTATAATCAATAATAATTATCTCCCTTCATTTTTTCATTTTTTTCTCTCTCATCTTTAATAGTTATCTTTATCCATTTTTTTCTCCTTTTCTCATTTTCTCTCCCTCTTTTTTATTTTTTTATCTTTCTTTTTTTCTTCTAATTATATCTTCTCTCTATTTTTTTATCTCTCTTCTTTCTTTTTATTTCTCTCTTTTATATTTTCATTTCTTTCTTTTCAATCTTTATTCTTTATGCTTTTTTTATCTCTTTTATCTCTTACCACTTTTTTTTTATTTCTTTTTTTTTTCTCTCCCTTTATTTATGTCTCTTCTTTCATTTTCATCTTTACTTCTCTTTCTCCCATTTTTATCTTTACATTTTTTTCATCTATACCTTTTTCTTTATTTTTCTCAAAAATGATTGATAGATAAAAGAGAAAGAGATAAAAAATTGAAGAGAGAAAGAGTTAGAAAGATAAAGAAAAAAAGATAAGAAATAAAATAGAGTAATTAGAAATCATAACCATAAAAAGTTAAAAGATATACCTTTGTCATTTAATAATTATAGGCTACTTCTAGAAGAAAATCTTTAATCTTAGTTAAAAGATGTACCTTAGTCATTTAATGATTATAGGCCATTTTGAGAATAAAGTCTTTGATCTTATACTTGATAGGGTTTAGAAAAAAATGGAAGGTTAGCAATTCTTACATATGCTATGAGTCACATTTTATTATCAAAAGCTTTATGTCATGAGTTATCTTTATTGACAAATTAGTTTTAAAAGGCAAGCTTTGAGAGGAAGAGAAAAATTCATAATTTATTATAGAACATGTTAATTAATTTGAAATTAGATAATAGATTGGGTTTTCAAGACCGCAATGATTTTAATTATATCATACTAAATAAATAAGCTTGACAATTAACCTTTAATGGTTTTTCTTTATTGTTCAAAATTTTATTGAAACTCACTACTTTATGGGAGATTTTTGCTTGAAACAAAGTTGATATAAATAATTAGGTACAATTTGTGTAGCATATTTGAGTTCAAGAAACTTTTGTTAGGGGACTTTGATAGTTGATAGTAATGGTACAAGAGTAAATATCTATACTAATCCTTGACTATTAAAGCAGAATGGTTTCAAGGTGTTATTTACCTAGGTGTAATTAGAGACTTATATGGTTTTATCACTCATTATCCATAGAACTAAATTATGATGCATAAATTTGGTAAAAAAGTTTTTTATGCCTTTAGAAGGAGCCTAAATTCTCTTTTTATCTCTAAGCTTTTGAACCCTCAATGATAAGCTTATTTAGTGTTGCGATATTTTTGGTTATATACAATGAAAAACACTTATCTTTTAAAAAAAGTGTTAATCTTTAGTTAAATTTATGGTTGCTTCTTCCATTGACCTTTATAATGTGAAAATTTGGTAGAAAAATATATACAAACTTTGAATACCCAAAAAGGTGAAACATTTGGTTTGTCAAGCTTATAAAGGCTTCTTACCAATAAATAAGGTATTGATGCATAAAATATTAATCCTTGATGGTTGTTATCCTTATTATATAGTGAAATTGAAAGTCTTAACCATATGTTGTACTTATGTCTATAGATTTTTATCATTTAGTTATTATTCCTCTTGGAACATACAAAGTGAAGAATTTGGTTTAGCAAGCTTGTAAAGGCTTCTTATCAACAAATGAGACATTGATACATAAAGGAGTGATCCTTGATAACTATTATCCTTATGATCAAAGTAAAACTGAAAATCTTAACATGAGTTACACTCATGTATAAGGACTTCTATCATTTTGTTCATTAGTGAATGAGGTATTAATGCATAAAAGACTAATCCTTAATGGCTACTATCCTCATTATTAAGGTGAAAACAAAAACCTTATGGCTTTTATCATTTGATTTATTAGTCTACTTGGAATGTGTGTTGGAAAGGATAATATAGGTGCTTTTGTTACTTGGCTTGGTTTTTTATTATAAAAGATTGAATAAGAGATGAGGGATTTGGTAACTATAATTATTGGTAGTAGACATGTTGATTATTCATTACAATAACTGCTAATATAAGCTCTAGTCTTTTTAATTCTCTTACCTAAGTTAAAAGACTTGTCATTAGTAGTTACCTCTCTCAGTTTTAACAAGATTTATACTAATGTTGCACTTAGTCTTAACAATGAGGTATAGACATGAGCTTCCATAATCATCACAGTGAGCCAATCTTTACTTATACAAAAATTATAATAATTGATTTCTTAATTAATGTACTTGAAATGTTGACTATCAGTATGATAGTTTAAAAAGCAATTAGGCAATTTTTATCACAAATGTGTGTGAAATTTATTGTTAGTGGTTTGAGCTTTTTATGCCTTATAAGTGATTAATACATTATTTAGATAGTTAATAGATGATGATTAAGCTTTCTTATCTAACTTTGCTAGATCATAAAAGCAATTGCCCATAAGTTAGCTAAAGCTGTATTACAGAATTTAGGTAAGTCTATCTCATGACAAGAAATAAGAGTTATAGTAATGAACCAAAATTGTTACTATTATGGTAAAAGCCAATGTAATGATTATTAATCTATTAAATTTATAAGCATTACAAAAGATCTTATGTAATTATTTTTTCGGCTTATAACAACATATATGAAATCATTACATAAATGTGTTTTAGGTAGCAATTTTAAATAATTATTACAATACTTTTTGTATTACATATGAAATGGTTATGAAAGGTATATACGATAGTTTTTGTGTTATGAAAAACACTTTGTTATTTGTTTAGGTAATAGTTTTTCTATATTTAACCATGAACATTAAAGAAATAGACAATAGTCATTAAAGAAATATATAACAATCGTTAGAGAAATAAATAATGATTCTTAATAGAATATGTAGTGATTTTATAGTAAAATTGGAAGCATTTACTCCATATTAGTTAGCAATCTTTAGTATAATAAATAGTGATTTTATAGCAAATATAATTAAATAGTATAAGCAACAATAAATGACTTATTTAATGTTTAACACATTCACAAAATAGATCAAGACACGTTCAAAAGTTCTAAATGGATATGTATAAAAATTGTGAAGTTTTTAACTTTGATCAAGAGCATCATTTTATAAAAGATAAACAAAACTAATTTTATAAATTGAAAAACATTTAAAATAAACTAAAACAGGAAAAAAAAGAAAAAAAGAAGTGTACTTAATTTTATCATATAATGAAGTTTGTATAAACTTTATTATATAATAATAAAGACAAATTTTGTTTTAAAAAATGATATCGTAACACAACTAAAAACTATTTTTTCAATTTCAAAATAAATTAACTTCTAGTTTTAACAATCTTAAGACAAAATTTTATTCATAGTTACAATTTTAAATGAATTAGCTTCTAACTTCATAAACCTTAAGATAAAAAGGTTGAGTAAGTTATTAATGAACTAAGGCATATCTTTTTTCTTAATTATGTAATAACATGAAATTCTAACAATCATGATGTTCATATTTTATGCTTGATTGTTCATGTATAAATGAATATATGTTTTACTTGTGGTATTTGAACATAGTTTAAGAATTCATGCTTTTTTATTAAAGATTAATAATTTCTTTTCATGATCAAAATATTTTCAATTATGATTTGTAATATCAAATGAATTAAAAAAAGGTCATTAGAATTGATAGCCCTTATTAAAAATAATCTTTATCATGATTTAAATAACAAGGCTTTTGTGTTCATGTGACCAAAGGAATTATAAATTCTTAGTTCACAAATGATAGTGGTGGATTTAAGGAATCGTTAATTCCTTTGCTATTTATTAAAAAAATTAATTATTCATAAAGAAAAAGACAATTGTTATAAGATTTAAGAGAATTAATTGGTCTTTCAAGAAGAAGAGAAAATAAAAAGTCAAAAAAATTAAAAACAAAAAAGAGCAATATGATAAGGTATGTTGTTTTCTTGTATCAATCTATAGTTACATTGTTTTTGTGTATCCATGTGTGGTTATGTTGTTCCTTGTACCCATTTATGATTGCAGACTCTTTGTTTTCTTGTATAATTACTTTGATTTGTTTTTAAAATGATATATGTTGATAATTATGCATGTGCAGTGGTTAAATGAAGCCTATAACATATTTAACTTTTGGTTTTTAAGTGATTTTTGGCATGTATGGTAGTTATCATTAAGTGCTTAATTTTGGTATTTTTACATGAAAATTTCAGTATTTTTAAGGAATAGGTAAAGTGTGAATACCTATTTATGAAGGTCTTGGTAATTACTAGGTATAATTGAATAAAACATCAATAGGAGTGGATTTCAAGTTTATACTTAATGATCAACTTTACTCCTCTAGTGATTTAAAAAGATAAAGTCATCCATTATTACAAAATCATTAAATCCCTTAAGTTTTTGCTAAAGCAACATCATTTCATTGTTACTAGGGTCGACATGAACCTTTGTGAAATACAATGGTAAGTTATTTGCTTTTTCTACTAAAATGTGAATAAACTAGTCAATATTCATCATTGGACTAATTTTGACTACTTTCAGGTTCCATAATCTTTATATTTCTTTGTTAAAACATTACACCTCCTCTCTTATCATAACTAAGAATCCAATTATCTTATATATTTTGTTTGCTTTTTGACTATTAAGCTTAGGTTCAACCAAAACCACAATGGTTGGCATATGCACTTGTATAAACGTCCTAAGTGTAAAGAAAATATTAATAAATTTTAGATTAATAAATGTGTAAAAATATTAATTGTCACCTCAGTAAGCCTAGCAAGTTTGATTTGTTCCAATCTTGGGTCCTAAATGGTGCCCTTCATTCATTTGCATTAGAGTTTCAAGTACTTGCAAGATTAAACCCATTTCCAGACAAGCTAATGCCTCGCATTCTATTTCACTCTTAATGTCAAATGGGCTAGGTTGTGGTAGAATTATGGGACCTAAGGACATAAAAGAGACTTAAAGTTTGTGTTGTTCCCACAGTCTTGTATGGGTTGTAATTGTTGTCAACTAAGTTTACGTGTACAAGAAAGTAAAGCCACATGGAAGGGCAAAAAGGTAAAACCACATGAAAGGGCAAGAACGTAAAACCGTTGCATAAGCCCTATTAGGGTTCATGGAGTATATAGTATATAATGGTTTTGGAAGACAAAGAACAGCGCGTTAGTAATATTGAGCATTCAGAAAAACTTAGACAATTGACGAACCAAAGAGAACACCAAACCCTACACGGAAGAACGCTACTAGCAAGGATGAAGAGAGTAAACAGTGCAGCCGATGGACGAATAAAGTGAACAGTATGTGTCGTGAACAGTACCATCGTGAATAGTAGTGCTGAGAGAGAGAAAGAAGGAGAGAGATGTTCGACGGCCGGGCTAAACGAAGAATAAAGGTGGATGGCCGAAACAATTGAGCAGCCGTTGACAGGAAGGAGAAGAAAACGCAGCCATCGATGGTCGAAAAATCGAGCAAAAAGGCAAATACGTTGAGAGAGAAGGAGGCGGCCGAAGGGGGGCTGAACGTTGAATGTAAGACGGCCAAAAGGCGGTTGAGGAAGGTGAGTCGTGAGGAAGGCCAGATCTGAACTGGAATGAGACGAGACCAAATCGGGAACAGGTGAGAGAGATCCAGTGGTTAGACGTTGGAAGAGAGAGAAACAGACGGTCAGAAAAACAGAGAAATTGGTTGACTTGAGAGAAAACCGGGGATGAGCGAAGAAGGCTAGACGACAGGATGAAGAACAGTAGACCATTGGCAGAAAAGGAAGGAAATCTAGCCATGTGGGTGAACGGAAAAGAGAAATCCGGTGAAGAGAGAGAAATTCGGCAATAATAGAGAGAAATCCGGTAAGAAGAGAGAGAAATTCAGCTGGACAGTAGGAGAGAGAAACAGACAGGCGAGCCATGAGACAGTGAGATCGTAAGACAAGGAGACGGGTGAGACAGTAAGATGGTGAAAGCAGGAATTGTGTGAAACAATGTAGAGAAGAAATTCAGCGAAGCACGTAAAGAACTTAACGTATTTCCATATTTCTTCAGGAGAGATTAGAGAGAGTTGCGGTGAACTTCAAAGCAGCAGTGCAGCAGCCTTTCAATTCAACAGAGGCAAGACAAGCTAAAAGAAGGGTAGATACAGTAAGTGACACTCTTTGTATTGTACTTGCTTAGTAATTACAATAGTAAAAGGAGCAGAGAATTAAAGACATCTATTGTAACTTGTGTTTACAAGTATAGTGGATAGTCTCGGTAGAGGGAGAGTCCCTACCACTGTAGATGTAGGTCACGTTGACAAAACCACGTAAATCTCGTGTGTCTTTAATTTGCTTTACTTTCTGTGTTTTGAATTGAGTTGTGAACGCAACTAAAGTATCAACCAACCCATAACCTAATGAAAACCTAAACAAGAACATCCGTATTGTCTATTAAGCAAGGTGTTTGAAAGGTGACTTTGGGGACTATTGTGATTAGTAGGTAGCAATAGATCTACCTTAGTCGAATTTGAGAAAAAGTTCGCTTTTAAGAAAAAGTTAAAGTTGTTCACTTACCTGCAAATTGCGAATTGTGGTGATACTGATTCAGCCCCCTCTCTCAATATCACAAACTAATAGATCCTAGGGAGAAGTCAGGAACTTCAATTGGTATCAGAGCACTGGTTCACCAGTTTGAAACTTAATAGCTTGGTGTATTAGTTTGAAGGAATCTAGAAGTTTGACTTGTTCAGCATACTGAGAAATAGAAGCCAGTATCAACACTAGCACCACTTACAGCAAGAAGGTTCCAATCTTCAACAGAACCAATTACCATATGTGGAGAGCAAGAATGCAAGTGGTATTTGCAACCATGGGCATAAATGTGGTCAAATGCATAAAAAAGGGTTTTGTGGCTCCAGAAGAAGGTAAAGACCCAACCCCAAAGGAGTTAAGGCAGTTTGAGATAAATGGGAAGGCCTCAAACGTCATCATTTCAACATTGACAGATGCTGAGTATGCTAAAGTGATGGACTGCAAATTTTCTAAGGAGATATGGGATAAATTGCAAAAAATCTATGAAGGTGATGGCAAAATGAAGGAGGCTAAGCTTCAAGTGTTCAAGGAGAGATATAAATCTCTTAGAATGCAAAAGAATGAGACAGTCCAAGTGTTCTTCACTAGGGTTATTGATGCTGTGAATGACCTGAGAAGTCATGGGAAGAACAAAAAGGACTCATCTGTTGTGAAGAAGATTTTGAGAATTTTACCTGAGAGGTTTGCCTCAAAGGTAGCAGCCATAGAGGAGAGTAGATATCTCAATTTTATGTCTCTGTATGATCTCCAATACAATCTTATTGCATATGAGATGAATATAAAGTCAGCTAAAAGCTTTGCAACAACAAAGGTATCAAAGGAGGCAACTTTCAAAGTTATGAAGCACTTGAAGATAAAAGAAGAGAAAGAATCATCCAGTGAGGAAAAGGATGATGAGGATGAGGAAGAAAGTGAAGGTGAAGTATTGGCTTATTTCACAAGGAAATTCAAAAAGGGATCTAAGAAGGGAAAAGGACAATTGGCCTTGAGATGTTATCATTGTGGGCAGACTGGACACTTTGCTTCTTAGTACAAAGTAAAACTTGATGATGAAGATGATAATGGTGATGATAAGCCGAATTCAAAATGGAAAAGACCATCATTCAAATTAAAGAAGTCCAGCAAGAAGACTGTCAACCCACAGAAGAAGAAGAGACGCTCATTTAAGAGTTGTATGAGTCAGATAAAAGAAGCTGATGAGGAGGAAGATAAAGAATCATCATATGGGCATGCCTTTATGGCATCAGCTAAAGGTGGTAGTTTAACCTCTGAAGAGGAAGAGGAGGTTGATGAAGATGAGCCAGATCTTGAAGCTGAGTTAGAAGCATCTTCAAAGGAGATAATCAGAAGGGGCAGAACCATAAAAAGGTTGGAAGCTCATATAAAACAAGTTAAAGCAAAGTCTAAGGAAGCTAAAAGTCAAAATGATGAGATAAGGGCTAAACATATTGACTTAAAGAGAAGATTTAAAGAACAGATCAAAATATGTGAAGACCTTACAATAGAGCTTAGCTCAAGGACTTCAACAATTGAAGAAATGGAGATAGAGTTGTTGAGACTTCAGCAACAACTCAATAAGAGTGAGAAAAACTTGCAGATGTTTAAAGTGGTAGGAGAAACAAGTTTTGCAAGAGAAAAGAAGAATAAGACTTTGCCACAGAAGTTGAAAGAGAAGGCTGTAACTCAGGTGAAGATAATTGAAAAAGAGAAGACAATTATCAAACCAAAGTCAAGGCCAAAAATGATGTATGTGGTTAAAGAATAGCAATCTATAGCTGCTAAGTCTCCAAAAGAAAAGAAAGTCAGCCAACAGAGGACTACAGCTGAACAGAAGAAGGAGAAGAAGGTGAATGAAATGAAAGTCACATAAGCAAAGAAGCCAGCTACTTTGCCTACACGACAAGTGATGAGTAGAAGAAGACAAGCTGTGATCAAACTTAAGAAGAGGCAATTCCAAGGTCATTGCCTTTATTGTGGAGTTTAGGGTCATAAGGCGAGTAACTACTGGTGGAGAAGGCCAATATATGTATCCAACTTAAGAAGATATGATGCTACATACAGGGGGAGACAATACAAAATTCAGAGGAGAACACCTATTGTGAGTTCTTGCACATACTGTAAAAAGCAAGGACACAATGACAAGAAGTGTTGGTGGAAGCCCAGATCAGTGGTTTCAAAGAATAAGTTTGCTATACTAGCAGACTTGGAGCAGTGTGAAAGATGTGGGCAGGATGCCCATAATGCCAAGAGATGCATGACACTTATCCCTGAGCAAGAGAAGGCACTCAATGACACAGTAAATACAAGCAGTGTAATAAAAGCTGTGAAAAAGGAGAAAACTATCTTCTAACGAGTTCAGAAGAAGGAATACAGAGCAAAAAGAGAGGTAGCTAATATAGCTGAAATTGCACTAAAGGCTAATTGCAAGAATAAGCAGTGGATCCTTGACAGTGGATGCACTTCACACATCACGGGAGACAAGAGTAAATTGTTAAAGCTAAACAAGTCAAAAGAAGGTAGAGTCAAGTTTGGCAATGATGATTCACTCAACATCAGTGGTTAGGGGTCGGTAAACATTGGAAGACAAAAGCTAAAAGATGTTCTGCACATTGAAGGACTCAAATATAATCTATCATCTATCAGCAAACTATGCAATGAAGACCATAAGGTAATATTTACAAAAATAGGTTGCCATGTACAGAGTAAAGAAGGGAATATTGTTGTAGTTAGGAAGAGAACAGCTAGAAATTTGTATTTGATTGATGAAGAAAGAGATCCTCTTACAACTAAGACTGTGCAAGAAAAAAAGCCAAAAAAAAACGTGGACAAGTGGTCATCGAGAAAGTCAAATCATAGGTGACCCATCAGTAGGAGTTACAATAAGAAGAAGAATTGTGGGAGCTATTGCTTTACTCTCACAAGTTGAATCTAAATCTGTTGAAGAGGCTACATAAGATCTAACTAAACCTTAGTCCACAGAGCTATTTGAAAAGCATAGATTGAGTCTATCTGTGCAAATGCCTCCTCAAGCCTGAAGTTCAAGTGAATCCTCCATCTCTACTTTGTGAGTTTTTCAGATTTGTAATTGGTTGGAAAAAGGGGGAGAGAAGCAACAGTGCAGGGGGGAGCTATTAAGGAAGGGGGAGTTGAAATTGCAGCATGATGTCTTTTGTTATGAGTGTTGCCAACAATTACAAAGGGGGAGATTGTTGTTCCCACAGCTTTGTATGGGTTATAATTGTTGTCAATTAGGTTTACATGTGCAAGAAAGTAAAGCCACATAGAAGGACAAAAAGGTAAAACTACATGAAAGGGCAAGAACGTAAAACCACCGCGTAAGCCCTACTAGGGTTCATGGAGTATGGTATATAATGGTTTTGGAAGACAAAGAACAAGGCGTCAATAATATTGAGTATTTAGAAAAACCTAGACAACTGACCAACCAAAGAGAACACCAAACCCTATATGGAAGAACACTACTGGCAAGGACGAAAAGAGTAAACAGTGCAGCCGACGGATGAATCGAGTGAATAGTAACCGCATGAACAGTATGTGTTATAAACGAAGAACAAAGGTGGATGGTCAAAACAATTGAGCAGCCGTTGACAGGAAGGAGAAGAAAACGTAGCCATTAATGGTCGAAAAATTAAGCAAAAAGGCAAGTACATTGAGAGAGAAGGAGGCGGTCGAAGGGGGGCTAAACATTGAATGTAAGATGGCCGAAAGGAGGTTGAGGAAGGTGAGTCATGAGGGAGACCAGATCCGAACTGGAACAAGATGGGACCAGATCGGGAACGAGTGGGAGAGATCCGACGGCTAGACCTTGGAAGAGAGAGAAACAGACGGTCAAAAAAACAAAGAAACCGGTCGACATGAGAGAAAACCAGGGACAAGCGAAGAAGGTTGGATGGCAAGATGAAGAAAAGTAGACCACCGACAGAAAAGGGAGGAAAAATGGCCAAGTGGGTGAACGGAAAAGAGAAATCTGATGAAGAGAGAGAAATCCAGCAGTAAGAGAGAAATCCAACTGGACAGTAGGAGAGAGAGAAATGGACAAACGAGCCGTGAGATAATGAGATCGTAAGACAAGGAGACGGGTGAGACCGTAAAACGGTGAAAGCAGGAATTGTGTGAAACAATATAGATAAGAAATTCGGCGAAGCACGTAAAGAACTCAACGTATTTCTAGGTTTCTTTAGGAGAGGTTAGAGAGCGTTGCGATGAACTTCAAAGTGGCAGTGCAGCAACCTTTCAATTCAACAGAAGCAAGTTAAGCTAGAATAAGGGTAGACACAGTAAGTGACACTCTTTGTATTGTACTTACTTAGTAATTACAATAATGAAAGGAGCAAAGAATTAAAGACATCCATTGTAACCTGTGTTTACAAGTATAGTGGATAATTTCGGAAGAGGGAGAGTCCCTACCACCGTGGATGTACGTCACGTTGACGGAACCACTTAAATCTCATGTGTCCTTAATTTGCTTTACGTTCTGTGTTTTGAATTGAGTTGTGAACGCAACTAAAGTATCATCCAACCCATAACCTAACGAATACATAAACAAGAACATTTGTATTATCTATTAGACAAGGTGTCTAAAAGGTGACTTTAGGAACTATTGTGATTAGTAGGTAGTAATAGATCTACTTTAGTCGAATCTGAGAAAGAGTTCGCTTTTAAGAAAAGGTTGAAGTTGTTCACTTACCTGCAAATTGCGAATTGTGGTGATACTAATTCACCCCCCCTCTCGATATCACAAACTAATAGATCCTAGGGAGAAGTCAGAAACTTCAGTTTGTGAGTTCAACTCCTTTGAGTCCTAAAGTACTTAACATTTATTTGACTTTGTAACCAATACAACATTTAAATGATGAGTCTTCTCAATATGGCCAAGCACTCTTGCTAATTAAAGAATTACTCCAAATCATGTAATGATTTTACTTTCCTTAAGAGAAAATGTACCTTTATTATTATGTGAAAAAATTTATGCAATTGTTTTTATAAAATAAAATAAAATATACTTGATTATAATTTGTAATACTAAAATTAAGTTTTGAAGAAGGTTTTTGTATTTGTAAAATTGTTTTACTAAATTACTTATTAATTTTTTTGCAATAAAATCATAGATAAAGATTTTGTTCTTTGATTATGCCTTTTTTTATTTATTAAAGGACAACTTTGCATAATTACTCAATAAACCAAGGAACATGAGTTATTTGTATTTTAAAAATGTATTAACAATCTTTTGTTATTTTCAAAATATTAAAAATAAACCAAATCTTTAACAATTTTGGAAATTAAAAGTATTCTGAGGGCCAAAATCACACAAGAAGGTCTTTAATGAATTCAGCCTACGTGAGAATTCCACCACATGTTTCGACCCAATCATATCATTAGATTGCATTACCTTTTAATTGAATAAAAGTAATTTCAACTTTAGAGAGCTCTGGCGTACAATGGAAGTGAAAATATTTTTCAACCTGCTGCAGGATCACTCTCATCTCAGTGGGAAAATTCTACCCTTGTGTGTGATTGAGTATAGTTACGATTGATGCTTTCATAGGATTTCACAGGTTCTTTTTGTTTGTTAGCAAATCTAGGAATGTAGTCTCCTGACTCCCTCTGTGCAATAGAGAACACTATTTGTTTAAGCCTCTTGAAAGACTCTTGCATGAGAGATAATGATTTTTCAACTTGAGATATTCGGGCGTTAGAATCAGAAGAGTTATGTGAAGACATACTATAAGATCGCAAATTAATAATACCTAAAACTTTTTTTTGCTATCGGTAAGAGGTATAAACACTTTTTTTTTTTTTTAATAAAAACACCGCTATGATACCAAATGTTGAGAATTTAGGATTTTGAAACAAAGAATTTAGAACAAGGATTAAGAAGTAAAAATCAAAAATAAGAATTTTATAAAGATAAAAGATATAAATTTGATCACTTTGAAAAAATCAACTTCTAATGATCACTTCAAAAAGTTCAACTTCCAATAAAATAAATAATTTGATAATATTATTACTTAATTAAATTTAAAAATTATAATTATTACATTTATATAAACTTGACAGACTACTATTAAGAATATAATTTCATTTACTAATTTTAAAATAATAAAAAATAATGACTCCTATTAAAAATATAATACTCCTACTAATTCAAAAATAATAAAAAACAATTCTACTTCTTAAGAATCTAATATCACTTACTAATTCAAAACCTACTAATTCCGCCTAAATAACCCCACGCGTTTAAGTGAAAAAATCATTGAAATGATTGCGGCTTGTAAATCCTTTGACGTGACATGATATGGAAAATATGAAACCGTGGATCAAATAATGTAACGAAGAAACCTTAAATCTCGTACACCACTGGAGGGTATGGAAATTTAAAAATATACATACAGGGTGGGAAAAAAAAAACCTTAACTAACATTAACATTGGAACCTCAAGACCTCAACTTACGGCGCTACAATTATCCTTTTTTAGACTGCTCTTACATTTAATCATACAGCAAACTAAATTTCCTCAACTCCGTCCCCTGCCTCTCTTGCTGGATCTGCTCGCTTTCCTTCCATGCTGCTTCTCAGCACCACTGCCAGTCTTGCCTGCCATACTGCGTTTGGCATTTGGTCCACCCTTTCCCTGGATTAACGGTTCAGGTTGCCTGCTAAAACTGTGCTGGGAGCCACTATCTACACTGTTATTTTCTTCTATAATTGGAATCTCAGTGTCATTCAAATAAATAAGAGGCACCTCGACGGAAGCTTCACTTAAAAGCTCACAGTTCTCCTCAACAATAGCATTTCCTGTCATCTTGTCACCATCTAAACCAACTGCATTGAGCTCTTCGTCGTACAGCCTAGCATTTTGCACTTTTTTCTGTCCCGCTGACAAACTGGAGGAATGGAATTTGTGTTAACAAGTAAAAGTAAATCCTGTTTCACAATTACATGGGAGAGGAATCAGTCACTCCTTTACCTCGTTCCTGAAGAAGAGATACCATTCACACCAATTGCATCGCCCCTTCCAGCAACCTCCTTTGATGTTGAACAATTAGTTTCACGGAGACTTGAATCTGGGACTGCATCTAAAGACAAAGAGGAAAATAAAAAATAGGTGATTCCTGCAGGGCTGTTAATTTTCTGATAACAGGAACTTTTCCATATAATCTTCTGATAAATCTGGACTTGCATGGGCTGTTAGTTTACTCGTATGTCATTGATGTACATAAGGAGCTTGCCACACAACTTTGACACACCAGGTCCAAATCACGCCAGTCAGTGATGTATTTTCACAATCATAAATCAAATGGTATACAGCCTTTAAATCTGGCTCCCATAATGCTCAAGCACCCAATCATCAATAAATCTGCAGATCCTCAACAAAGTATTTTTGTTGCCAGTGATTTTGCTAGGTTTCTACCTCTTACCTTGAATAACACCTCCTACTGTGGAGCTCAAGGGTTGGCTATTTCCATCAGCACCCCTAGGCTTATCATCAGCGGCAGCACTGCAATCAGGCAGATACGTGAATAATGCAAAAGAAGGATTAACTGCCACATTGATACATCAAAGATTCAGAAGAAACGTGGGTAGAAGAATACAAAGAAATGTGACATTACTATGCCATGGATATGTTTAAAACAGGATAAAAATAACCCAAAAAAAAGGTAGGAAAACGGAGAAGGGAACCTATGTGATGCAGTCTTCACATCATCTGAAGGCTGAAGAATTTGTCTATCACCTGATACTGCTTCTGAGCCATTCCAAAGATCTAGTTAGACTTGACTGTGAAAGAGAATTTATTCGGGAGCTAAAAAGACACCAAAGGTTTAGATTTGAAGAAATCACCTCCCTTTTCCTCAAAGATCTGCATAACTTGTGGATCCTTCATGAAAATACCAACAGAACCATGAGACAACAAATTTATTTAACAGAATATTTTTCCAAATTTTTCGGTCTCCTAAAAACTAGACTTTGATGCAACATTTAACAAGGGAATGAACAAACTTGTTTTTCCCTCCAATTTCCATTGGCTTTATTGCAGCAGAATCTTCCATCTCCCCACACCCTCTCCCCGAAAAACAAACAAATCAAGAAAATATTTTAAGGCATGCCTTCAAACCAATTGCATTAATTAGTACCTGGCTTCTTTCAGGGTTAGAAAAGCCCACATGATTTTGCAATCCTTCTTCACATTCAACTTGTGAAACTGTAAGCATGGAAAGAAACTCCTCTTATCTAATGTTCTGAATTGATCAAGCTATGACTCCACAAAATAAACAGAATTAATGAAAAGTTTTCCCAGACAAGTAAAGCACCAACCTGGTAAGCTGTGAGTAGTCACATGACTGACTAACTTAACAGGTGCATCAATTAATTGGTTAGAGTAGTGAATATTATCTTCCATGGAAGTTTCTACTTTATCATCCAAAAACAAATTAGGCCTACTTTTATAATCTGAGGCTAATGCTGACCAATCAATTTTTGATGATGGTCGAGCCCTTAGCATGTCCTCAGTTGCTTTAGATTTCACTTTGCTTCGTATCTCCTCCAGGATTTTTGATGAAGTAGGGGAATCCCTTGTCAGCTGCATTTGAGTTTTAAGGTATAAACAATAGCAAATTGGGTTAGCACAATATGAAAAACAGAGATCCATCCACTTGAAATACAAATAACTCTTATTTAAGCCATATAATGTTTTCAATTCTCATTATTCCAACTTTCACCATCACAACAACATTAACAAACTGGAGTTTTCCAATAAGACTTATCTCAGTTTCCCTAAGTTAGGGTTCCAAACCTTTTTTTTTTTTTTCTAATTTGACAAAATTAGCCAACTTCTTTGCATTGTATCAAAACTAGCACTTCTCATTACTGACAGTAGAATATGTACTTCCAAGGGAACCTTTTGCCCTTGCGATCCATTTATATTTGATCAAACTAATAGTCTGTATTCACTGAACAAAACCCAGGAACATAGATGTCCAAAGCAAATGTTTTTGTTAGTGCATGTATGGGCATGGTTAAATGTGTCAGGCACACATAGAGAGAGAGAGAGAGAGAGAGAGAGAGAGGGAGAGAGAGCAATAATCATTTGAGAGGGACCTTAGAGGAGGACACAGAATTGCCACCAAATGAATATGGTGTTCGCAGCTGTATCCCAGTTGGTGAGGATGAAGAATGTCTAATTTGGTTTGAAGAGGGAGATGCCCATGGTGGCCGTGCTCGCATATAAGATTTGGCTAAATCCACTGGTGAACCAGCCTCTACTTCAGTTACCTGCTCATAAATCAGCAAAGAATATAAGAAACAAAGCAAAACGCCAAGATGCTTTTCTTGGTCCCTTGAACATACAATCCATGTTGACAAAATAGAAAATATTTCTCACCCTACTATAGCGATAGCCTAGATAGAATCGAATCAGCTGACTTATAACAATGGTTAATCATGAATAGGTGTCCCTGTACACAAGACTACACAGTGGAGTCTGGGAAAAGATCAAATGTAAGGACCTTACCCAATTTTTCACAGCCTTAATCATGAATAGATAGGAAGTTAAATTTCCCCATAGGCTTTAACATCTTATACAGGTTAAAATAAATGTAGCATACAATGAGATTTGCAAAAAGGGCAGCACAAAACTGCCACATGAATATTCATAACTGCATAGCATCAGACCACCACAGGCCTGCTTGTATGCAGACCCATATCAACTTAAGCTACAGCTGCAATCATCATCATCATCACAGTAAATATTATGCTCCAGAGCCTAGTTACCAGGAAAGAGTTACTTACATGTGGCAGCATAGCAGTGTTGAGGGTGCAAGTTCCATACTCCATGTTGGA
>JAHLGO010000351.1:5352302-5376332 GCA_020615895.1 Ceriops decandra | reverse complement strand
AAAAAGATAATCAGAAGGGGCAAAACCATAAGAAGGTTGGAGGCCCATATAAAACAAGTTGAAGCAAAGTCTAAGGAAGCTGAAAGTCAAAAGGATGAAATAAGGACTGAGCAAATTGACTTGAAAAGAAGATTTGAGGAATAAATCAAAATATGTGAAGACCTTACAATAGAACTTGGCTCAAGGGCTTCAAAAATTGAAGAAATGGAGAAAAAGTTGCTAAGACTTCAGCAATAACTCAAAAGTAGCAAAGAGAACTTGCAGAAACTTGAAATGATAGGAGAAACAAGTTCTGTAAAAGGAGAGAAAAATGTAAAGAAAGTGCAGCAATCTGAGGTTGCATTTGCTAAAAAAAAAAAAAAAGAATATGCCACAGAAATTAAAAGAAAAGGTTGTAACTTAAAAGAAGATAGCTGAGAATAAAGAAGATTTGAAGAAGCAACCTAGGGTGGCAAACAAGAAGGAAGAAAAGAAAGTTAGCCAGTAAAAGGCTACAACTGAACAGAAGAAAGAGAATAAGGTGGCTGAAATGAAAGTCACATAAGCAAAGAAGCCAGCTACGTTACCTACATAACAAGTGATGAACAAAAGAAGACAAGCTATGATCATACCCAAGAAGAGGCAGTTTTAAGGTCATTACCTTTATTGTGGAGTTTGGGGTCATAAAGCAAGTAACTACTGGTGGAGAGGTTAGTATATGTCTCCAACTCGAGAAGATACGATGCTAAATACAGTAAGAGACAATACAAAATTTAGAGGAGAACACTTGTCATGAGTTCTTGCATATATTGTAAAAAGCAAGGACACACTGATAAGGAGTGTTGGTGAAAGCCCAAACCAATGGTTTCAAAGAACAAATTTGTTGTATTGGTAAACTTGAAATAATATGAAAGGTACAGGTAGGATGGCCATAATGCCAAGAGTTGCATGACACTTCTTCCTAAGCAAAAGAAGGCACTCGATGGCACAGTGAAAATAAGCGGTGCATTCAAAGCTAAGAAAAAGAAGAAAGTTATCTTCTAGCCAGTTCAAAAGAAGGAATATAAAGCAAAAAGGGAGGTGGCTAATATAGCTAAAATTGCACTAAAGGTTGATTGCAAGGATAAGTAGTGGATCCTTAATAGTAGATGCACTTTACACATGACGGGAGATAAGAGTAAATTGTCAAAGCTAAACAAGTTAAGAGAAGGCAGAGTCAAGTTTGGTAATGATAATTTACTCAACATCAGTGGTTAGGGGTTAGTAAACATTGGAAAAGGAAATCTAAAAGATGTTCTACATGTTGAAGAACTCAGATATAATATAGATCTGTTAGCAAACTATGCAATGAAGACCATAAGGTAATATTCACAAAAACAAGTTGCGAGGTAAAGAGTAAAGAAGGCAATACTATTGTAGCTGAGAAGAGAACAGCTAGAAATTTGTATGTGATTGATGAAGAAAGAGATCCTCTTGCAACTAAAACTGTGCAAGAAAGAAAGCCAAAGAAAATATGGACTAACGCTCATCAAGAAAATCATATCATAGGTGATACATTAGCAGGAGTTACAACAAAAAGAAGAATTATGGGAGCTACTGCTTTACTTTCACAAGTTGGACCTAGATCTATTGAAGAGGTTACACAAGATTTAACTAAATCTCTATCCATAAAGCTATTTGAAAAGCATAGAATGAGTTTGTCTGTGCGAATGCTTACTCAAGCCTGAAAATCAGGTGAATCCTCCATCTTTACTTTGTGAGTTTTTTAGATTTATAATTGGTTGGCAAAGGGGGAGAAAAGCAACAGTGCGGGGGGAGCTGTTAAGAAAGGGGGAGTGCATATTCAGGGAGAGTTAAAACTATTGCATAGTGGCTTTTGTTATGAGTGTTGCCAACAATTACAGAAGAGGAGATTGTTGTTCTTACAGCCTTGTATAGGTTGTAATTGTTGTCAACTAGGTTTAAGTGTGCAAGAAAGTAAAGCCACGTGGAAGGACAAGAAGGTAAAAGCCATATAGAAGGGCAAGAACGTAAAAGCCATATGGAAGGGCAAGATATTAAAATTTCCCTATTAGGTTTTTATAAAGGAGTATATAAAGGAACATAAGAGAGCACAGTATAAAAGCCGTCGACGGGAAGAGAGAGAAAATAAAGTAGTCGTCAGACGAAGGAGAGAAAAAGGGAGAAGAGGAGAAGTCATCGTTAGAAATAGAAGAGGTTAACAAATTGAGTAAATTGGAGCAGACCAACGGAAGGAGAGAAAAAGAGAAACCTGACAGCCAAAACAGATAGTCGAATGAAGAGAGAGAAAAAAAAGTCACTACAAGAAGAAGGAGAGAAAAAGAAAATTAAGCAAATCGAAGTAGACCAATGGAAGGAGAGGAAAAACCCAATGGCCAAAAAGGGAAAGGAGATACGACCAACAGGAATACCATTGGCAAAATCAAGAGAGAGAGATAGACGAAGAAAGAGATACCACTGGAAGAGTAGACAGCAGATCTGTGACGGCGTGAGACAAATGGACAACATAGTAAAAGAGAGAAAACTGGCTAAAAAAGAGAAAACCAAAGACGAAAAAGGAAAAAGCCGACTGCAAAATAGGGGTAGACGAAGAAAAACAGACCACCAGCTGGAAAAAAACTAAAAAATGACAAGTGAGGGTAGGCCGTAAGTAGTAAAGCCTTGAGACAAGGAGACGGGTGAGACCGTGAGACGGTGAAAGCAAGAGTTGTATAAGACAACGTAGAGAAGGAATTTGACGAAACATTGAAAAAAACTTAACATATTTTTAGATTTTTTCAAGAGAAGTTAGAAAGCATTGCAGTGAACTTCTAAGCGGCAGTAGAGCAGCTTTTCAATTCAATAGAGGCAAGACAAGGTAGAAAAAGGGTAGACACAGTAAGTGATACTCTTTGTATTTTACTTAGTAATTGCAATATTGAAAGGAGTAGAGAATTAAGACATCCATTGTAACTGAAATTCTCAAGTATAGTAAGGAAGAGTCCTTACCTCCATAGATGTACGTTAACGGAACCACATAAATCTCGTGTGTCCTTAATTTGCTTTACGTTCTGTGTTTTGAATTGAGTTGTGAATACAACTAAAATATTAGCCAACTTATAATGTAACAAAGACCTAAACAAGAACATCCGAATTATCTATTAGGTAAAGTGTCTGAAAGGTGACTTTGGGGACTATTATGATTAGTAGGTAGTAATAGATCTACCTTAGTCGAATCTAAGAAAGAGTTCGCTTTTAAGAAAAGGTTAAAGTTGTTCACTTACCTACAAATTACGAATTATGGTGATACTGATTCACCCCCTCTCAATATCACAAACTATTAAATCCTAGGAAGAAGTCAGGAACTTCAAAAGTAATAAGTTGATCAAAAAAAAAACTAAAAGAACTAAGCAAAGAAACATAAGGAATGAATAAAATACAAAGAAAAGTACTAAGCAAATATGGAAAAAAGATATGTAACTTATTTCTAGAACCAAAGGTCCAATACTAATTGATAAAGAACCTACTAGGCGACTTGCCTTAGGAACCCCTAAATCAATTTGTTATGCACACTCCAGAAAGATAGGAAACAAGTTAGGTTAATCAGATCAAAAACCTAAGAAAATTAATTCCTAAAAGTACCAATCTTAAGATGCCACAAAAGTTGATCACTCCTTTGATAAATTAAGACAATGTATTCTTCCAAGAATACAAGAAAGCAAAGCAAAACTTGTTAAAAAATACCTCAATCTTGTTGATTCTGTTTTACATTGTTGTAACCTTTATATAAGCATGTAAATATTACAATCCTATAAGAAAAAAGTGTTACTTAACATACCTATATAGGAAAACCTTAATTATAGGTGATCCCTCTAATTAAGCAATACAATTCTACTTTAATTAGGAATTCTTAAAAAAAAACTACTACTAATGCTATATAGTTAAAGTAAAACCTTTACTAATGTATCAAGACTCAGCTGAACCTATAAGCCCAAATAAACCCAAGAAGTTAAGTCTTTTTTCATATAATTCGACCTTAACTTCAAATACAACAGCCTAAAACAAAATTAGGCCCATTAATACAACTTAGCATGCAATTGAGCCTTTCTATAGCTTGGTCATCCAACTTAGACTTCCAAATTTTGTTCTTTAAGTTCTAAGCCTTTTCCATCATTTTACACATAAAGATAAGTAATTATCCTTGGTGTAGTATTGAAAACTTTTAGAATAGTCTTAGAATTTTCTGGAGCACCCTCTTTGTCATACAACTCCATGATTGACCCTTGTAAAGCCTTCTTCATCCTCGTTATCCTTGCCCTGGTCATTTAGATTACTGATTCCTTGCAAAGGATCTAAGGAATACTTGCTTTATTGCACTTGAATAGCACTTTGTTCTCCATCACCTACAATATAGATTCAACAACTTCTTATCTTTCATTTAAGCCACTTTATTGAAGAATTCTCTCAATATTTTGAATGTTGTAAATGTTTCTCATTAAATCAAATTCCTACATCCTTTTGGTTGGAAAATCAAGGCTTTAATATGCAATCATTATGACATTTTTTCTTACTTACTAGTACTTAGTCAATATAGTTGTCAGGTTTCTGTTAGACATGGTAGATAGCTTTGTAAGAATGTTGAAGAACCTAGATGAGAGGAAGAAGGAGAAGAAACTTAATGATGGTAAGTTGCGATTAGTTTATTAGATGCTTAGATTGTGGAAGATCATTCATTATTTCTCTATTAAAAAACATAAGTGTTTGGGTTATTATGTTAATATGTGTTTAACTTAAATAAAATTTTGTAATCTGGACAAGGCATTTTGTATGTTTAATGTGATGTAAAAGTGAGGTTTAGTCTCTTGGTCATTGACGTTTTGAGTCTTAAGGGCCATTTAAAGAAAACTTTTTAAATTTGGTATGATTTTCAAAGAGATGAAAAATATTCCAATTACTTGTTGAAAAAACATTTAAGACATGGTTCAAAGTGTGGGGACATTCAATTTGTTTCTATGATAAAATGGTTGCCAATGCATTTAATTTCAACATCTTTTTCATATGATAAAGAGACCTATAATATAGATTCAACAACTTCTCATCTTTCATTTAAGCCACTTTATTGGAGAATTCTCTCAATATTTTGAATGTTGTAAATGTTGCTTATTAAATCAAATTTCTGGGTCCTTTTGGTTGCAAAATCAAGGTTTCAAGATGCATTCATTATGACATCTTTTCTTACTTCTCTTGTACTTAGCCAATATAATTGTCAAGTTTGTGTTAGACATGGTAAATAGCTTTGTAGGAATGTTGAAGAATCTAGATGAGAGGAAGGAGGAGAAGAAAAGAGAGAGTTGTAGAAAAAAAAAAAGTTGGATTCTATGAGAGGGAAAGTGAAGAGAACTTGGAGGATATAAAGAAATTCATTGTTATAAAATACAAAATAAAACTCAAATAGGTTTCGATAAATTCTATTAAAGGGATTGAGAAGGGAAGAAATCAAGATTTCAACAAACAAAAAAAAAAATAGATTATGTGAGAGGGATCAAGAGGAGAACTAAAATGGATGTGTAGAACTTCTTTGTTATAATGCACACGAGAGAACTTAAAGGGGTTCATATGGTCCTATTAAAGAAGGAAATGGAAGAATTCCTTGATTAATATGACATAGAAAAAGAAAGGGAAGAATTTAAGATTTTTTTATTATTGTTAATATGATGCAAAGAAAGCAAGGAGAGCATTTAGATGTTTATACGTACCTATTTTCTTTAATGATACAATAAAAGATTTAAAAATTATAGGTATAGCAGTTGTGTCCCATTATTACAAACCAAATAAATTTGCTACGACTTTAATACGCAAAGCGAAGATATCTTTGTCGATAATTTCATTTTCCATTTTCTTTTGAAGGCTTGTAACAGAGTATTGAATGCTTGGTGTCATACGGTGTTTGGAATTTTTTTTATGCCCAATTCTTTGGATTATAATCATCCCTGTTTACTATGGTCGTTCTCCTAAGATGGAGGATTATAGAACCCAGGATTACTGAAAGGCGCATGAGCTCTTTGCCGCGGGTGAATTGCCGAGGAGAGTGAAAAATGCTAAAGGTGCCGAAGAACGAGAAGAGCTCATTGAATCTATGTTGTGGGTAGCGTGGGCTCATAATCAAGGTCCGGTTACGGCGCACTTGGCATTGTATAGGAAGTCGCAAGAGAGAAAAAAAAAAAAGGAATTGGGGCAGAGAAAGAAAGGAGTTGGAGCAGGTGGAACGAGAATTGCGTGAACATATTCAATTCTTGAAGGATATGATAAATCGGAATAATATGCAGATCAATAAAAATAAGATGGTACAAAAGCTCCAATCTTCCTCGAGGATTAAGGCGATTGCTGCTTCCCCACAAGATGAAAGCCAGAACTGCAGCGTTCAAAGGCCTGAGGAAGGTAAATAATGACAATAATAATGTTTTTTTTTTTTATATTTTCTCTTCCATTTGAATTTTGGAAAAGGATGCATGATGTTTGCTGTTATGCTTTCCTTTGGTAATGGCGGTTGATTGTTGTAGTAACAAAACACGCTAGTTAAACGTCAATGTCATTACCTGATACAGTGTCAAATCATTTTGTATTGGCTGCATGCACTCCATAATTGAAGAATATTTTGCTCACAATTTTTTCACTGCGTTAGACCTAAATTTGATTCCTTTTGCTTCTTTTGCTTCTGTAATCCATTGATTTCAAACCATCCCAACGGACAATTTCACTTTTTTTCTTTTATAAGAGATTGAGAATTCTGCACGTCTTTCTTTTTTTCATTTTTTTCTTGTGAATTGTACTTGCTACCTCGCATGCACTTACCCCTTGTTATATATCAACGAAGAGCTTGGCGAACAGCATGCAAAAATGTGTCTCAAAAGACCAGCAAAGGACATTACTGCGGAGCTGCAAGGAACAGAGACAGCTTGTGTCTCAGGACAGAACTCCAGCCAATTAAATGCAACATCTCAATTTGATTAACTGTACCATCCAACAACGGGGAAGTCCATTTGTGCGTTGATTTCATAAGGAGTGGCGACACTCTCACACTGTCTTTGCAATTGTACATGCATGTGCAGGGTTTTCCTTTTAGGTCTCGGTTATGTTCTTGTTTGATGAGAATGGTAAGAAAGCTTCCAATTCATCTTTTATCATCTCTTTAGGAATTTGTAGATACCTAAATTATTTTTATCAGTTGGCATAGTATCTGATGGAAATGTCTCCTGAATTCAGGTCGTTGATGACCACATGATTGAGACTCTTTGTGGTCGTTTGATAGGCCAATATGGCTTTCCATTATTTGTATGAATCAGTTCTTGTGTCAGTTTTTGACTAGATTTCAATGTCAGGATGTCTTTTTTAATTTAAGATAGATAGCCTTTCTGTCTACGTTATCTGATGCCAGTTGATCCAAGTATTGGATATCACTTGCAAGTCTAGAAAAAATATGAAGTTCTTTTGACGAAAGTTGAAAGTCAAAACTTTAATTAATGTCACACGAAGCATCTGATGCTCAAGATCCAGAATTTCTTTTCATTCTGGAAGTCACAAGTAAGCACCAGCAAAGATTCCAGCAGATGAAACGAAAGCTACTTCGTCTACTGTTTGTGCTTTGCAGCTTGGATCATCACCAAAGCTTTGGATTTGGCAGGCCTTTTTTCACTTTAGTTTCATAGTTAGCTCCCCACCTCTGCATTCAATGCTTCCTATTTCCGCAATCTCCTCAGCATCCTATTTTTTATCATCTCGACTTGAAGTGCAGACAGCTTGTTGTGTACGAATGCTTCCGTTGTTCTTTATTTCCTCTTTCTCTCTGTTCAAGCATGAATCCCAGATACAAGTATTACATACTGCCTCCTGTCAAGGTTTCCAAAGTTACTTTTGTGGGGATGGTAAAAAAACATTTCTTAGTTTGGCTACACCCAAAAAAGAAAAAAGAGAAGAAAAAAAAAAAGGCATAATTAATTAAGCAATCTTCCCAATCATGCCCAACCCATTCAATAAGATTTTTTTTTTTAAAAAAAAAAAGAAAAGAAAAGAAAAAGAAAACAGTTAAAAAGTCTCAGATTTGGATCCAATTGAGGGATTTTCTATACGGTGTAACCAATCTAGCTTGGACGGAATCTGACCTTTGCTCGTCTTGAATTAAATGGGGAGATATTTGGGATCCATAATTTAGACTTAAGTCCAATTTATTGTTTATTCCATGCTTTTCCTCAGAAGGACTTAAATCAATAGCTTGCTTAGTCTCTTGAACGACGACAATTCAGTTGTATTATCGGACGAGGAAATCGTGGGTATTACAAGACATGGAACTTCCTCCACCTGTAGTTAGAATTTTGTAAGACTCTAAACCATCCGTTTATGTTGTTGTTCAATGTACACTAAAAAAAAAAAAAAAAAAAAAGGTCATGATTTTGTTATGGCTAAATAGTTATACCGCAAATTTTGTTGAATTTAATTGATTTCTGATTAAAGTCAGCTCAGAGCCATGGTGATTTCACAGCATCTGCATTACGTGATCTCTGAAAATTACCAGAAGAAGAAGATCTTCTTCATTGCATTGTAAGTCTTTGCTTTCTTTTTCTTCCTCCTCCTTTTTTTTTTTTTTTTTTTTGTTTTCTCTCCCGCAGACAAAAGATGAGGTGATCGTCTTAAAAAGTTTAAATGTTGTGACAATAACGTCAAAAGGTAATTGTTTTAAAACGGTTTGAATATTTGAAATTAATTGCGACAATAATAATAATAATAATAATATTATTAATAATAAGTTCGTATATTGGTAGAATTTGAATATTAGGGTTGATGGAATACTTAGAAAATGTAATATCAAGCATGAGATTTCTATTCTGATGCATTAATGAGATTAGCTTTTGGCTTTTATTCTTCACAATTATTGATTTGGTTGACTGATGGTTCAGCTAAAAGAGTAATTTGAGATTCATTAGAACATAACGATCTCTGGCAATAATATGTGGTTCCAAACTTACTGACAAAGTACACTTTGTGGTTAGACTATAAAAAAGGTGCCCACACATATTGGAATATTTTTTTTTTTTTTTTTTTTCCTTCTTATCTTTGGCAATCATGCAAATTTACTGTTGGTTCTTTTTCTTTTCTTTTCTTTTTCATGCAACTTTCTTAACAGTTATTTAATTAATTTTGGTGATTTGTTTAAAGTAATTATAAAAATTTTCATACTCAAAACAAGAAAAAACAACAGTAAATTTATTATTATTATTATTATTATTATTATTATTTTGGTTGAAGAGGAGGGGAGTATGCCCAGATGAAATCTTATTTTTGGAGCTTATTATTAATAAATCAATTGCTTGCTGATACCCAGCCATCCCTTTTGTTTTGTTACAAGTTGCATTGGTTGTTGTTATTAAACAGTTTTCCCTTTCACTCGTCCTGATGCAGAGGTGTCCAACAATTATTTTATGCTATTATTCTCTTACTATTTTAATATTTCTCGGTAAATAACCAATCGCAGTTGTCGATCCTTAAGCAGTAACAACAATACAAGTTTTTGTTTCTCTTCGTGTTTTTTTTTTTTTTTTTTTTTGTCTCTCTCTCTCTCTATTCATTGTGCACCTAATACATATCACAATTAGTTTTTATTTTTAAATTTATAACAAAGTTGAGTTCTTTTTATGATTTTTATCACACAGAGTTTAGATTTTTGTTTGATTGGACGTATCTTCTTCCTTCCTTCCTCAATAGATCTTCTAATAACAGGTTGTCTCGTTCGTGAGATGAAAACATATGGTTACGTTATTGCATGAGAATTATATACTGATCCAAACAACAGCCCTGTAATGACAACCGCTCATCATTAATTAGGATTGATACATTTTATACTTTGCTAAATTTATGTGAACAAATTATTAGCATATATATCTAAGAAGACATTTGATTGAGCATAGTTTTACTAGGAAACGAAAATGAAAGTGAGTAATTTACATTTTTAATGTTTGGTAAAGAAAAATCTCATTCTTACTTTTCAATTTATGGAAATGAAATTCCTTTATACCTAAGAATCATCATTCTTTTACTTTCTCTCTTTTATCCCCCTCTACAATATAGATAGATAGAATATAATAAAATTATTATTTTTAAAAATAATAAATTAAGATAATAAGTAAATTATCAATAATAGTTATATTATGATGATGATGATGATTATTATTATTATTATTATTATTATTATAGATGCTTGATGTTACATAAAATATTAATTATCATTATTAATAGTACTCTAATGAGAAAAAAATTGTAGAGATTATAAAATGCTTAAATTATTAATTAGTGAATTATTATTTCTTACTATAAAATTGTTATGTTAATAAATTTATTTTAAATTTTTATATTTATGATTATTAATTTAAATTATTATTATGATAAATATAGTCATTATTAAGCACAATTATTAATATAATATTTATTTATACTTTTATTGTAATTAAATATGTTATAATAATTTATTAATTTAAATTATTATTATTATTATTATCATTAGACAAAATTTTAATATAAGTTATAGTTATATTTTTCTAATAATTAAATACATTTTAATTATATTATTATTGTTTAACTTTTTCCTGATAATAATTTTGTATTCCGATTTCAATTTCAAATTTAATAAAAAAGTTACAGAAAAAAAAAAAAAAGAGAAATTGGTTTTGATCATGAAGTAAATCAAATACATTAGAAAATTTACCTTTTATGTCTTTCGTTCTGACCCCCCGATTCTAATTCTAGACTCTAAAGTAAACGACCCTAAATCTGTGCAACGCGTGAATATACAGCTAATTGGCTATACGAAGACGCCATCGTTGTTAGGATGGCTAAATAGACAAGCATGTTTTGCCATTCACATCCGCTTTTCCCAAGTTTCCTTTTTTTGACCAGCTCGCAACTACAGACATTGGCAAAAATGCCACCCATGAACCTCTCCCCTCGTGGGCATCTGTTTATCACGGAATTTGCTCTGATAGAGAGAGGTCAATGTCAACTAAACACAGCTCCCAAGCCTGCCGTTTCGCGCCTGAAACCTTCCGCCAATTACATTTGCACACCCAATCTTCCTATGCAATCCTGTCAATGCATTCCAACCATTACAAACATATTTGATTGAATCAAATTCGTCACCTCTTTCATCTTCTTAATTGTCTACCATGCTACATAAGAGTTTAACATCCATGTAAAGCCGATATCATGCCATCATAACATCCCTCGTATGAATCCATCGGTCTGTAAGTATCAGCCAGCAAAAAATTAACAGAAGCGACACCAAAATTATAAGCAAGTATACCAGTAGCATGACAGACAAATTGGTGCACACGGTCAAAGAACTAATCATTTCAGCAAATTCAGAGTCATTTTGACATTAAGATGTAGATCAAAAGAACAAAGGTAGTCACCGTAGAATCACATTGGAATATTAACTATTGCAGTTCACATCTGATCAGTACATCTAAATGCATATGTTACAAAATAGGATCAAAATATGGCTTTCAAATGTTTGAAGGCAGACAACTTCAGTAAGCGCTTTTCTTTGATCCTTAATTTCTCTTTTATTGAGGCACTGCCAAAACCATACAGAAAAACCTGGTAAGACATCACCAACATTCACAGACATGACATTATGAAATGGCGGATGGTATCCAATGAATGCAAATTAAAACAAAGACAAAGACGGCAGTAGCACACTTATGAAAATATTCAGTAAAACAAGTCTGCTTATGAGCTAAATCCAGTAAGGCCCATAGAGTGCATACCTAATTGTCATAGAAGCGAGACCACCGTCTTCTAGAACTGTGCAACGCAGGGGCAGGAGTCCTAAATAGGAGGAAGAAATGAATAACATGCAAACTAATATTTGCTACAGGCTCATCACTATATTTTTAGCAAACCAAACCATTGTCACAAAAAATTAACATAATGTCCACACCTAATGAAACATGTATGCATCAAACCCACCAAACCTTATCACACAAGATACAGATATATTTTGCCCATCATGTACCCAAGACAGCACAAATCCAACAAAACCCCAGAAACATTTAACTTGATCAACTAGATGCATCAGACAAGACTGCAAACTGCATCTTAATTAGATATCAGCATATTTGCAACTAAAGAATAAAAATCCTATGAAACAATTTCTGCTTCATATGAATGGGTATAGAAATGATCTTGGTGAACTTGTAACCCCAGAAACATCTGAGGGAGATGTAAAACTAAAGAATTTAGTTCTCACAGTTCAAAGTGAAAGGTATATGGTGCAAAAGTAATAAGAAAGACTGACGGTGATCTGGCTAACATTGGCTTTTTGTACCCATTTTCCCTCACTACCCAAAAAACCTATGAGTTTGTAGTTAAATGTGCTGAGACTACTAAACAAGCAAAACAAAGAAATCTATGCAAACAACTACAAAAACGATGATGCAGCTTAATTGACCTGCGATGACCAGAGCCGCCTCTGGATGAGCCATTTGCAAACTCATCATCAATATCATCTAATCTATAATCTGGAAAGTCTACAGATGTAACTGAACCCTCATCAGAATTCGAATTATCGTAACTTGGGCGACGGCTTCCCCTTCTTGTATCAGCTACCCTGGACCTCCTTCTATTTCTAGAGTTTCTGAAGTTATCAAACACTTGATAAAAGATGCAAGAAGTCCACCAGTTTCCATCATCCCCTGTTGAGTCCTCAAACTCTTCTCTAGTCTCATCATCCCCATACTCAATCACATAGTCTCCTAAAACCACCCCTCGTGGAACTTCTGAATGTATAGTGCTCAAAACGTCTATTATCTCAGAAGACTGCTGGAAATTCTCCCAGTCAATTTGACGAGCAGGATCAACTTTAGATGGGCGAGCATGAGGGTGCTCCAGTTGAGCATGTTTGCACAATTCTAAATAGGTTCCTGCAAATTTACATCCTTCTTCCTCACAAAAGCGCTTCTTCTCATCCAAATATGTGCGAGCTTTATCCACAATGATCCACCCATTGACTTCACCCCTACATAGAGGGCAAGCTAATTTACAATCACCTTCCACAACTGTAGGTTGGATCTCTGATGCAGGAGTTGCAACAGTTGTCAAAGGGCATGACATACCATATGCACTTCTAAAACGGTCTAGACAGTTTGAGTGCAAGTGGTCTGTATCACACACAAAAGGCCGACACCCTTTCTCATAAGATGAGCATTGGAGGAGAACACCATTGTGAGGGAAATCCAAGCATATAGGACAAGTCACATCTTCCCAGTTGATGTTCAAGAGAACATTTTCCATGCCGAAGCTATTGTCTTGACGCCTTCTTCTGTAATAAGGTTCAAGTGTCGTGAATTGACCTCACACGTATGGCAACATTGCCTGTCCCCTGTCTTCTGAGCTTAATAATGCTGATAAGGCTATCAGAAGAGTAAAAATAGTCCCAAGCATAAATCAACCAAGCTCCTAGAGAAAACCAAATAGAACAGGCCCAAACTGTATACCATGAAAATATACATACAGCTGCACGGTGAAAAAACAACAGCAGATGCAAAATTAGCAGACATAAACAATAAAAATCAAAGTTAAACGACAATTGTTTCAAAACCTTAAATCAACTTTAATGCTCTTTTGATGACAATCTCCTATTTTTAGAAAGAAGCATTTAAAGAATGTGTTTCTCAAATATCTTATCAACTTATCATTCAATATGGTTTCAATCCAAGCAAAAAGATACAGCAGAATCCTAATCAACAAACTTGCCATTTCATGATATCAGTCGAGCATGATTCTTCTTTCCTTTTTATTTCCTCATAAAACAACAAGACATGAATATTATCATGGAAAACCAAAAAAAAAAAAAAGAGCTCCGATTCATCCAAACAGTAGGTAAGGTAAAAAAAAAGAAAAAAGTTCAACTAGATTTCAAGCAGGTATTTTCTTAAAACCAGTCTAAGCATAACATGCAGGAAAAGGCATCCTTAGTCCACAGTCAAGGCCCCAGAAAAATAAACTCAGGGGTAAAAAAAAAAAAAAACAAACAAACAAACATGTCCAGCAAAATGGTTCAGTAAATCCAGGGGAAAAAAATCACATATTCATAACTTGCAGACAATGACCCGTAAAAAATAAATCAGATTCGCAGGTTTGTGTACAAGAAGCATCAAAGCTAACAAGCAGAAGATCAAATTGGCAAGTGCAAAACTTCGACCATTCAATAGGATCTATGATTGCACCAAAAATTTAATAAAGCAACAAAAAAAAAAAACTTATTTGATAAACCCACAAACACTGCTTCGTACCCCAATATGAACGGGCGACTAGAATTTGAAATAACAGTGAAATTGATAAAGGAAAAAGGCACAAAATAGCCATCGATTTTTTTTTTTTTTCACAAGAAAGGAGAAACGAAAAAATGGAACCTGGAAATGGAGACCATAGAAGAAAGGAGACCAAGGAGACTTTTCAGAGAGAGACAGAGACCGTCCGTGTGAACCTTTGGAGTATTTTATGTTACGGCCTGACGAGGGGTCATAGGTTTTAGATCGCAATAATTTTTGTAAAACTTTTTTTTTTTCTTTCTTTCTGTTATTTTTTAATTTTATTTTTCATTTTGTCAAAAAACATTGTGTAAAAACGAAATCAAGTTGTTGATTAAAATTAATATACAAATAAATTTTTCATTTTGTAAATTATGATAAATTTAACTAAAGTATTAAAAATAATAATTTTCTAATTTTGAAATTTTTTGTAATATATTTATAATACCACAAAAAATAATTAACATTTTATGTCAATTCAAATTATATGTAATGATAACATAATTTTATTTACATAATTAGGCTGAACACGTCATTTTAATTACAAGGTAGATTTATTATTATAAAGAATTTTTATAATAATAAATTTGTTATATTCTAGAAATAAAATAAATTTTGTTAACATTCATAAAATTTAAAAGTTATTAATAAATCAACTATAATTTATTTATTTATTTCTATAAGATAACACCATTTTTACAAATTTAAATTACTTTACAAGCTTAATCCTTATTTATATGAAATAAGTTTTTTTTTTTCTAATTAATATTCTTGTATTAATTTTTATCTCTTTTTTTAGTGAAATATACCAAATTGAACATATTTGTTTGAGTACTTTATGTCAAAAGTAATAAAAGTTGAGAAAGAATTCTTGTAAGTATTTTGTGTTTGTCTTCCGTATGTTTTTGCTATACCTTAATTGCTTAAGTACCCACGCACTAACCTTATGTAAGAATTGATGCAAAGTACCCGTAATTTGCTTACATGCCTTAAGCCAATGGGATCAAGGGACTAATAAACCACTCCCATTAATTAAAGTCAACATCCTCATTGGTAGGTTTAATTGGTAATTTTGGATTTTCCTCTCAAATTACCACAGAGTCGTGTCTTTTTCTTAACTAATCTTTCCTAACTAACATAACTATTTAAAGCAATTTTTCATTTCATTAAGTATTCCACTTAATGATTCTTTTTACTCTGCCCTTTTGTTCGGTAGTCTAAAATTGTTTCCACTTTATGCTAAAACTCTATTAGGATTATTGGCGGAGAGCATCTCGTTTGCCTCTTTAGAAGTTTGGCCCTATCTCCCTTGTAAAATGACTTTAAAAAAGTTTACATGGCAAGTCGCATGGACTTTTAACCTTTTAGGTAGTTGTAATATTACTAACATTTTTCATTACAACAAAGGGACCATCATACTTAGTTATTAATACATGATGTATCATTTTGCTACTTTTATATTTGAGGAGTAAATTTTAACAACACTTTTTCTCTAACTTAGAACTCCATACCTCATCTCCTCTTGTCCACATACTTTTTCATACACCTTATTGCCTTATTTAAGCTATCTTAAGTTTCATCCAACAACTTTTGTTTTAAGTAAGCATACTGATAAGCAACTGGACAATTTCCTTTAAAACCTGTCCTTGTAATTTCATTCAGAGTAACGAACTAATGTCTCACGGCTAACTCAAAGTGGCTCATACTTGTAAAGGAGCATTAATGAAAATTATAGCAAAATTGACTTGAATTCAATAACTCTAGCCAATTTTGTTAACTAGTAATTGTATAATGTTGTAGATAATTCTCTAAAAAAACATTAATTCGCTATTTAACTGTTAATTTGAAAATGGTTTGGCAATGAAAAACTTTAATTCAGAACTCATCATGTTAAATAAGGTAATCCAAACTAACCTGTGAAGTGAAAATCACAGTTATTCACAATATCTTCAAATAAACCAAAATTTTAACCACTTGTTTTTAGAATAACTTAGTGCTTATCCCTGTTAAACATAAGGAATAATTTAGAACAAATATTGCATACTTTAAGAACTAATCAACTACTACCATGATAAAGTCCATTGAAGTTAACACCCATGGTTTCACTAAAAATCCTTATTTCATGATGTTTTTAAATATCTAAACTTGTATCTCCTCATCTTTGATTTATAGTCCAAAAGGCATTAATGATGATATGTTATATGCTCACTAAAACTCAATAAAATTCAACTTTTTAAAAAATGTGGAAAATATTGAAAATAAAGATACTTTAAAAGTATCTTATATTATATTGGAAATCAAAGGCTTATTTTACATGTTTATAAAACAATACTTGTTTTATACTTTATAAAAATAAAAACCCCAAAAAAAACCCCATATATATTAATAGTTCCTTATCCAAAATTTTTTAAAGATCGTTTAGATTGTATTAGTCAAACTAATTGTTTTGACTAGTAATTTTTAATTATTGAGAAACTAACTGCCATAAATATTATTCTCTTTGTTAATACCAGTAGTTATAACTATTAACTATTATCTTTATCTTTAATATTCATATTTATGAGGTATCAAACCAAAAACAATATAAAAAAATTAAAAGATAAATCAATTATAGAATAAATATTTTATTTATCTTCTTGTACCTTAAATATTAAAATTGTTAGATTTGTTAAACTTATGCTGTTTTTTGTTACCTCACTTATGACTTGCACACCAATTAAAAGGTCCATCATATTTTGAAAAAATAATCACTATAACTTATCGCATTGTGACAACTTATCTATAAAGACAAGATAATCATTAAAAACAATATTTTTACTCATTTCGTATTAATATCCTATTGTCCTTGCCTATTTTCCTTGGCATCCATTTGTATTCTAATTTTGATAACATTTTATTATGTTATGATACTTATTTCATTACACAACTGGGCAAGGCACAATAGGCACTGCACAATTGTTCAAAAGTAGGAAACGTAAAATAACATCCATCAGCGTGAAAATTATGGCCAATTGAACGCAATGGTATTCATTGGGCCAGGCTGTGATGTATATCGTTTGTCCACATAGGCCTAGTAAACAAAGTTGTAAGTAAGATGATAGGCCCACGTATTCGAGGCCGGTAGCTATCAACTGCTTATAATGTATCACGCAGGCACGGACGTACCAGGGCGAACGCTCCAAACATCACCAGGCGCGTTCCAGGCTGAACCTATAGAAGCTCATTTACCCAACACGAGATTACCCTAAATCGCAGAGTAAATGAAGTAGGTTCGGGCCTCAAGGCCGAAGGGCTTGTGTTGATTGGAACTGGTTTTCGTTGTATGAATTAGCACCTGTACCAAGCACTACGAAAAATAAGAAAGCCTCTCCACAAAACGGACGAAATGATCTTTAGTCTATTGTTCACCAGTATACTCTGAAAAATAAGAACACAACTTGTATTCTTGTGCTGCACTGCAAAAGTTTTTATAATCTGCCAGACAAGACCGAGTCACTCCAGGAGAGCATGAGATCCCGGACAAGGGTGGGAAAGTCTGCAAGTCGAAGCCAAAAACTTTTAAGAAGCATGCATAGAGATCCATCCAAAAGAAATTTAGATTGACACTATTAATATGTAACCTTATATATTAGAAAGTTCAATGAAAATTTACCTCGTGCAACTTCCCTAGCTACCAATGTAAAATCTATTTGGTCTTCAACCAGTCTGTACACATCTACAAGCTACAAAAGACGAATGACCTTTAAGTATTCAGCAAAGAGTTTTGAAAACAAAACCACAAAAGCAAGACAAATCAGCATGTAAATAGAACTGTCATCAAAAGTATGGCAATTTAGCTTTCAAATAAAAGGCAGTGTAGCACTTAAACTTCAAATTTAAAATAAATAAATAAATAAGAAAAGCTAATTGTGTTAACACTTGTTAACCTCTTCAACATGAAGCTTGTAGTCTTCAGTCATAGCCAAAAGTAGTTGTCTACGAATTCCTTCATCAGTAAAGAAAAGGCGAGCTCCATCTTTAATGGTGTCCGTCAGGTCTAGCTTCCTTTCAACTTGCCACTTTGTTGAATTTTGCCTGAAGAAAGGAAAAATTACCGGATGTGAATAGAAGTGCTGGAAAGTTTTAGGACTATCATCACAAATTCGCAATAGGGAAGTGGATCATGAAAGATACAGACATGCTCTTCACTTGCAAGGCTGGATTACTGCTCATTTTGGCTACATTTTCCTTTGCAAGAACAATAAGTTTTTCAAGTCGTTTCCATTGGAATGAACCATCCTTGAACAGAACCTGACACAGGAAGCAGATCATTGTTGACTTGAGGGAATACAACAGGGGGCACAATATATGGCCAACAACAAAATAGACCTGTCCAATCATCTCATTTAGACGAATGCAAAAGATACAAAACAAAGGCAACAATCCTCTGACTTCAATAAACCTAGAATGGCAAGCAGCAATATGCTAGGGCAGGCCAGAATCTAAGCCTTGCCATTGCTCATTTAAGAACATAAATGCCTCAATGCTGTCAATAGACTCGCATTGATGTGACTGACACTGCTGTTGAATAACTAGAATCTTTACTCTTTTTCTTTCAGTTAATAGACTGCAAAAGATTTAAATCAACTAGTTGCTTAGATTCCCACCACCCTCACTCTCTTTCATTGTATGTGCACAGGTGGGTAAATGTGTGTGCCCGTATGCTAGTGACAGTGGGTAATATCAGAACAGGAGACAGGACTATTCAGTTGCAAATTATCACCAAATCTATCATAGATTTAGCTGATTTATAAACTTAAAAGGGATGTGTCTGGGGACCCTTAAATTCATTCCTGATGGAAATTACATCAGATGTTTAGACAAACCAGTATCATAGATTCCCACTAATACACCTTATTCAGTGTGGGCAAGCATGTAACTGTTGCCCATGCCATTATCATCCCCAAGTGGTACATTCCATTTGTTTTTCCTGAGCACTTCTATACAATCAGATAAGACGCACTTCTTGTGATCTAGTGAGGCATTGCTTTTCTTTGCATTTAGGAATTAGTTGAATGACATAGGGTTCTGGATGACTTGAAAATAGCCTAGATGCTACCTGCACATCAGATGCTAAAGCATGTTTACATTGCTTTCCAAGAAAGCTTCCATCACCTAAGGTATATGATTATTTCAGTCAATACTTCAAAAACAATATTTCCAGTAGAAATTAACGTGTGCTATCCGTTTGGTCACTACTGCAAAATCACCATTTGCCCAAACTGGGCCTCAACAAACAAATGAAAATATAGGTAGTAAGAATTCCTTCGAAGGAGTAAGGAGAACACTTTAAAGGTGTGGCTGTAGCTGTGGCATCGATAGCATAGGGCACAGCCTTGCATTTCACGCATCAAGTGACAATGGCCGAAAATGGTGAGTTAAGACCATTCTAGCTCAACATGATAGCTGGTGACTCTAATGAAGCAAGATTCAAATGCCAAAAGTGCACAATAATGCACTCAGCTTAGCAGTCACAATATTCAAGCAAAACATGTCCAAACTAAGGTATGCCCTGAAAGGAACAGATAGATCTATTTTAGGTAAAAGGCATGTTCAGTGGTTGCAAAATCCAACTTATTTATCAGTGTTCAGAACATAAAATTTTCATGTTGCATGTTCTGTACAAAACATGATTTCTTAACATGAATATGACTCAAGCTGACCTGTATGAGGCGTTCACGAAGAGCTGGATTTGGGTCTGTTAGAAGACGCTTTGCAACATATGGATAGGCAACCTAGTCAATTACAAAAAGAATCTCTATTAGATAAAGCAGAGGAAGACAATACAACCTTTCAAGTACCTGAAACTTAAGAAGTGAATATTAATATGCTTATTTGGATGCACAAAAATGTGTGAGAGAGAGAGGTAGGCGGGGGAGCTAAATTTTTACCTCAAGGAATTTAAAATCAGGCTCCATGGTGAAACAGATGCCTTCTTGAGTCAATAAAGAACGGATAACAAGGGAAAATCTTTCAGGTATACGAATGGGATAATTATAAACCAACTGATTGAATTTCCCTGAGACATGAACAGCATAAATCTTATTTTTGGACAGTAAGTCTAAACCAAAAAAGAATTTGAATTTTAGCAGCATGACGACATCTTAATTGCTACAAACAGTTAATTCACAAGATACTAGAATGTCTGGATGATTAGATAATTGCAAATTGATTTTGGATCACATGGCCAATTTAGTTTGAGATATACAGGAACTGCTACATGTATTAATTAAGCAACAATTGTGTAACCATGCATAGAGACCTAAGAAGTTGCATCCCCACCGAAATTCACATTTTAAGGAAAAGTGAAGATCGAAGTTGAAGGCACAGAGAATAGGTGAGTGTCAAATACTTCCACAAAGTGGAGAAGCAGGCCTGCCACAGAAGAGTAAGAAATAACCTAGCAAGGTGTTACTTGGTCTTTTGTGCAATCAACAGCAATTTGATTTATTCCTGCTGGAAAGAATGAAAAATATATAAAATTCAAAAGAAAGGGGGCAAAGACAGACTATTGCTTGCCTTGGACTATTATGCATGTTGCAGTGATAATGAAAAATAAAGCTTCAACTCATTTCACTTAATTACACATCTTGCAAGCAGTTGGAAGATATATTATACCTACAAATAGACCAGAGAAAAACGGGTCTGTAAATTGTATTACCTGTCACACTTCTGAAATTAAAATCAGAAAGTCCTTTTCCCACTGAGTTCTGCCAAATTGCTTCTAGAGCTGGAATGATAGGAGAGACATCAGTCCCACTAGCTAAAAAGCCAAGCCTGGTGAAATCATTTGCCATCTCAACATAGTCCTCATTGACAGCATGCACCACAGCATCAATCAGGATCTGCTTATTTTGCTGAATTGTTGACCCAGCAGGCAACAGAAAGAATGCATCAGTGCAAGTAAAATCAAGTAGAAGCTGCAGTTTTTTTTTAACTTGGCCAAATTATAGCCTAATGTAAGACAAGTCAGGTGTTCAAATCTACAAAGATGAAGAAATTAGTCTTCAATGTCATAAAAATGTATCTGTGATGCAACTCAAGGAGATTGATGTATCAGTATCTATCAGCAGCAAAGCTAACAAGAAATGATGCTTGTTGGGCATTGTCTTTGCACAGAATATACAGGAAATGTGTATCTTACCTGACTAAGCACTGCAACGTTCCCAAAGTCCACATATGCAATACGTCCATCTCGCAAAGCAAAAATGTTTCCAGGATGCGGATCTCCATGAAATAATCCAAACTCTAGCAGTTGCCGCAGTGCAGAACTCACCCCAACTGTTAAAAATCCTTCTACATCAATGCCAGCTTCCTTGATAGCCTAATTTACAGCAAGCAATATATTATTGCTTTCATGGAAAAGGCAAGATAATAAACATGCACAATGATTTTAAAGACAAACCTGTGGGTCAGTGCATCGGATACCATCAATCCATTCCATTACCAAAACACGTGAACCGGAAAGCTTTCTGTAAACTCGAGGAATTTTGACAGTTGGATCATTTTTGAAGTTTTCCAAAAAATCTTCAATGTTCCTGGCTTCCTGAATAAGACATGAAGCATTCATGAGAGAAAAAAGAAAACACTAGAAGCATAAACCACTATAAGACATTACTACTAAAGGGGAAATGGAACACATATCTTTATGTTGCCATGGAAATAGGTAATGTCTAGTCAATATTCTCACATGTACTATGGCCCAAGATACTAACTTACATACATAAGAGCATAAATCATGATTATCTGGTTAAATGGAGAACAGTTTTGCAGATACCAAGGTGTAATCAAGCTCTTCCAAAAGCTTCTCACCAAACTCATCAACTATCAGCTCAGCATTGCATCCCAGTTTCTCTAAACTAATACCATTTAGGAAAGAAGCAAGATTTCTGAAAAGAAAGAGATCCCGATAGATTATGGGCTCTATCTCAGGCCTTTGAACCTGCACATAAATTGAATGACATAATGATACAATTGCAGTTTCAAGGAACTTCTCCCAAGAGAAAATTTTATTGCTAAATATTTTTCTTCTAATCAGACAGAGAGATTCAGTTTCCTGTAGGTTCTTAACCATTGATTTTTTCTTTCTCAATTACACATTTATAATCAGCATTAAGAACATGGAAATTTCATATAATTACTTAGCTGTACAGGGTAAAGTCAAAATCATTCAAGTAGCAGTGAATGGACTAACATAAACTTGGGGAGCAGTCAAAAAATTGCAAGGGGTGAATAAATGATGATTGCCAAATGATGAATATCAAGAGAAAAAAGGCACCAAGAAATACTTTACACAACCTTGATTGCAACGTCCTCCTCTGTATCTCGTAGGGTAGCTCGATAAACTTGACCTAAGCTAGCAGCTGCTATTGTCTGTGATGAAATTTTACTGAAGACAGCTTCCAAGGGTTGGCCCAATTCCTCTTCTATGATATTGAAAGCAATCTGTCAAAAATGTGATGTTTAAATGAACAGATTTGGCCTGATCACGGTACAATGTAATAAACCAATTGGAAATACAAAACAATCCTTAGGCAAAGTTATTCTTGCCTGATTAGGGAAAGGAGGAACATCATCTTGAAGAATGCAGAGCTCATTCATATAATCTTCCCTAATAATGTCAGGTCTGTTGGCAAGAACCTGGCGAGGCACCAATTTGCAGGTCATGTAAAAATTTTTCACACAAATTGGAAGGAATACAGTGCCTAAATCCAAAGTCAACATAACAAAAGGTACCCAATTGGATTTCTACTTAAAAGAGAACTGGAAAGTTATGCAAAATGCTTCCAAAAAAATAAAAAGAAGAAGAAGAAGAAGAAGAAAACGGTTTCAGTGAGCGGAAAATAGCTAGTGATCCCACGTTACAAGAGAATATGGACATTCAACAAACCTGTCCAGCTTTGATAAAGGAAGGCCCCAGATCGCACAAGAGATTTCTGAGCTGACGAGCGCGATATGGAACCACCTCTGTGTCCCTCCCAACAAAGCAATCATACATCAAGCCGGACCAGTACAATCCCAAATTCCACACTATCTCCACCCCACGCAAAATTAGAGACAAGATGGCCCCTCTGGTTTCTAGGACCTTACTCCTGACCTATTTTTATCAAAAATAACGAACTGAATATGTTTATGCCAAAGCCACAGGTGCGCGAGCGCGTAAAAGATATACGCAAGTCATGCGCAATACAATGTCATCAAATTTTACTAGTATAATCGTACTGTGTCGGGAGAGTACTTGCGAAATGGCACGCACACCCCGCGCTCGATGTCGAGCTGCTCCAAGGCACTGCTGGACTGCATAGAGCCCTTGTTCTCGGCCGCACTCCTGGCTGCCAAACTCCTGCTCCCCAGGGATCCATTTCTGGAGCCGTCGGCTCCAGACGCCTCTCCAGTGCTCGAGACCCGAGTCACATTCAATCTCTTTCCTCTCGGAACCACGCCGTGCGAAATTAGTGATGGCGATTGCACATTTTTGCGATTCTTCGTGCAGAGAGAAGGCGCGTTTATGCAATTCGGATGAATTAAATCCATGGACAACGTGCTCGGATGCGGAGCCCAAACTGAAAGAAAGCCTTTCAAGTTGGCCAGCCACGCGAGCGGGCGAGGGAGCAAGCGAACGAACTCGGAAAGGGAAGAGGGTGTTGGGTGTTGG
>JAHLGO010000351.1:5306503-5351854 GCA_020615895.1 Ceriops decandra | reverse complement strand
TTAAAATATATAATTATTGATATAAATTAAATAAATTATAACATAATTAAGTAATTTATATACATATTAAAATTTTAATTTGATTAAAATATTTTTAAAATTATAAATTAATACTTACTTTTAATATGAATAACATTTAACAAACAAAATATTACCTTTTCTACGTTAGCTTATTCTACTTTTATTATAAGACAGCAACATCAACGTGAAAGAACAAAAGCATCATAATAAAAATGCTAATAAAAAATTTACATTGTGGCTAGCAAAATAAAAATATATTAATAAGAACTTAAATAAATTTATATTTACATTGCTCAAAATAAAAATAAATTAAAATAGAGTTATGAAAAACAAATATATTCTTATTTAATAAAACATTAAATGAAATTATACTAATTATATCTAAGAGAGCAATAAATAAGAAATTTTCATTAAAAGGAAGAAAATAAAAATTGGTTATCAATTCTCTTTTCTATAAATAAATTTATATTTAAGAAAATAATAAATAAATTTATTTGAAATTTATAAAAAATCATCATATGATTAAAGGGTAATAGATCAAATTTTGTAATTTTAAAAAAATTATTATACAACTAAAAAAAATCATTAATTTTTTATTTTTGTAATATTAAACCTAAACTGTCAACTAGACCTTATATTCATAATGATTTTTTTTTCATTACTTTTGTAATTATTATGTACTCAATTTTCATTATAAATATAATAATTATTAATTATAAATTTATCTTTTAACTCATAGCATAACAATTATATAAAAAAAAATCATAACTTATCAAATATCTTTTTTAGTTTAGATCATTAGTTTAGTTAAAATCAATATAACCAATTATATTATTGTCAATATCGCTATTCTTATTGTATACAAAACCAATGTTTGTGATTCCTTTAAGATATTGTTTGATCCATTTAACTTTCTTATAATATACTTTACTAGGATTTCTTATAAATCTAAATATAACACTTATAATGTGTGAAATGTTGGGTTATATACAAACCATAACATATATATGATATTAGCAACTATATTATAATCCTTTTTTTATATATTGAGATGTTTGTACTTTAAATAATTTAAAATGAGACAAATTGGTCATAAGCTTGCAATTTGGTATTCAAAAACATTCCAAAGTCTTTTTAATGTGCTTATTCTATAACAAATGCAAGGTTAAAATGTCTTAATTTATGAAAAATGCTTATTGCTTGTATTATTTGGTAACACACAAGTCTTTCCTTTCAAACTCTTCATTTAGTTAGACTTTTAATTGGTTGATTTTGATATATCTTTTGTAATTATCAACATAAAGTAATGGGCAATTAAACAAATAGTATAATGGTTTTTTAATGATAAACACAATTATCATAGTTATTTTTACAATAATTCTTATTGATCATAGAGCTACCAAATCACTTGTATCATTACTTAGGTGACTATTTTATGTCATAAAGTAACTTTTTTAATGTACATATATGATCCTCCTTTATTAAATCTATAAAACCCTTTAGTTGACACATATAAATATTCTCATCAAAATTTTCCTATAAGAATGTTGTTTTAACATTATGTTACTCTAACTTTAAGATAAACAAGGCAACAATTATAAGTAATATTTGGTTAAAATTATATGTTATTACACAAGAGAACATTTTATGAAAATCAATACTTTTTTATTATGTAAAGTTATTTATAATTAAATATGCCTTATATCACACATTCTCAACTCTTGAAATTCCATTCTTCTATTTGTATACTCATTTACATTCATTGATTTTTAAGTTTTTTTTTTTGTAGTTTTACTAATTCTTATATAAAGACTTAATTTTCTTTATTATAGTAATAAGTCATTTAAAGAATTTAGGATCAAAAATAACTTTTTAACAAAAATTGAGTACTAAATCATTAACCTCTTTACATATAGATGGGACAATTTAGCTTTTTTTTTAATTATATTATCGTGGATAATTTTTTTTCTTTTTTACCTATTATAACATTCTAAGAATTGTGTAGCTTCAAATTTGACTCATAAATCTTATTCTTTCTATTGAATCTCGTATTTTTTTACCTTATCTATTAGCTAAACTTTGTTATACTCTTACACTAGATTTAGAGTTTTCACATATAACTTTACTTGCTTATTGACTTCATGATTATCATTAATTATGATAAACTTATTGATTTTTTAGAACATTATATACTTATCAAAGATCACATTTCAACTAATAATAAATTAAGATAATTTCTTGTTAATACACAAAATCATGTATCTTTTGACCCTTTTTTTTTTATATAACTTAGGAATATGTAACTTATTATCTTGATCCAAACTTGCTTTCTTGCATGATAAGTAAATACTTTGAAATTAAAGTAATAAGCAAAAAAACAAAACATATATCTCTTTGGAAGCTTCATCTTAATAACTGTTAATTACATTTAATTAAGTAAGTTGTAAGTCATATTAATAACTTTATTTATTTTAAAAAAATAACCTTTGAATATTTTTTCTTATAAGAGTATACAAAAAGCTTTCTCTTAAGATATCCTATTCATTCATGTTACAATTTCATTATATTATAGTATATATCCGACTAACTATGCAATATTAAACAATACCCTTATTTTTGCAAAATCATCAAACTCACCATAATAGTATTATTATAAACTAGTCTTTTGTTCTCAATCACTTAATTTTCTTATTCATCTACTTATTGATAAAGATTGTTTAATAATACTATTATGGTGAGTTTATAATAATAGTGTTTTCTTTAACACTTCACTTTTTCATTTAAAAAAAGATGCTTATATTGTTTTTTCAAAAATTATAAATGGAACTCAATAGACATTGTCTATCTTTTTTTGAATAAAGCATAAGTAAGTCTCCACGAGTTAAAGTAAATATAATTTATTGTTTCGTTGATTTTGCGGACGTGTATCCCTTTTGAATGAAAAATATTACTTTTATCAATAAAATTTTCAAATAAATGCAATTGTTATGTATGAAAATATATAACGATGTAGTTACTAGGTTTTCTAGATTTACTCTTACGTGAAACCAATTTCTTTAAATACCTTATAAAAATTGTTTGTGTGTTATCATTCTAATTTTTTATGTTTATGTTTTTTTTTATTTTTTCAAAAACAGAGAGCAAAAATTGGAGATATAAAATGTGCGACGTTCTTTGTTTTGTCAACGTTACGACCCTCGTCAATAAAGTGTTTTACTTTCAACCATTCAAGTGTTGACATGTCATCATTTGTTTGATTTTGCTGTTATTTTAGAGCAAAATTTTAATATCTGTATATTAGTTTTGGATTAATTTCAGTTTGATTACGACATAATTTTATTCATTATTAAAAGCAAAAACAAACTCTTTCGCAAATTATATAATTTAGTTTGGATATAAATAACAAGCAGACCCATATATACATTAGTTAAAAGGAAGGCGGGGGGGGGGGGGAGGGGAAAGGGGAATTCATGATTCACGGCCGCCCGTGTTTTAAAACTTGCCGAGGTTTGCAAATGAGCGCGACGATATTATTTAGCGCGCGGGGGCGAAACAACAAAACAAAGGCGGGAAACTCAAGAGCTAACATGGCGGGAAACCCCCCGCCTCCTCGGGGATATTAGTTGGGGAATAATAAGGTTATTTCCCGACTTAAGTTAGCCCCTACCCCCCGCCCCCCGCCCCCCCAAGCCAAAAAAAAAAAGAAGAAAGTTGGGTCCTTGTTTATATTCTCTGCTTCTTTTGCATCTCTATCCATCCCTCTGTCTATCTCAAACCCTAATTAATTTGTTCCAGATGATGTTCTCCAGCGGCGGATTTATGTCTTCCCAGCCAAATCAGGTCGCCGATCTCGCTCCTTCTGCCGCAAAAGTAAGTCATCAGATCTCACTCCACGCTTTCATTTCGATTCTTTCTTGTGTTTGGCTGCCAAGACCGTGCAGAAAAAGAAAGCAATGTGGAAGAACAATTGCCGTAATTAGTGATTTTTCCCCTTTGTCTGTTTTGTTTGGCTGGCTGGCTGCAGGTTCGTGATTCTCGTGGACTGGTGCCAGTGACAGTGAAGCAGATCAGCCAGGCGTCTCATTCTGATGACAAATCCAATTTTCTGATAAATGGGGTGGAAGTCATCAATGTAATTCCCAACTGTTTTTTATGGGCCACTCCGATTTTGTTGGTTTTTTTATATATATAATTCATACTGAAAAAAGGATTTTTATAACATGTTTGGTTTCTAAGGACATTTTGATGTGTTCGCCGTGTAGGTTACAGTGGTTGGAATGGTGTTTGACAAGGCTGAAAAAACTACTGATGTTAATTTCATTGTGGATGATGGAACTGGAAGAATTGGTTGTAAAAGATGGTAATGCGCTAAACCCGATTTATGCTGCATGATCATGATGTGGGTGTTTGCCTATGAACTTTGGATAACTCATCCCCACCTGGGCATAAAGCAGAAATATTATCTAATTAAGACTAATAAATGGACCAGATATGATGAAAAATCAGGTTTTGGCTCTGTTTATTGTTGTGCAATTATTTTGACGTATGCCTGCTAATTTAAACAGGGTCAATGAAAACTTTGACTCTATTGAGATGGAGGCAATGCAGTAAGTTTCCCCTTCTCATGCATTTTCTTTCGCGAGCTTTTACCTTTTACTCAAGTTAAGAAGAATTTTGAGTCGTGACATGACTTTTTTTTTTTTTTTGGCTCTTTCTGTCTCTCTTTTTTTTTCTCTTGCCGCAATGATCAATTGATTTACTGCTGCTATATTCTTATTTTCCTCATTTCAATTTGTGAAAGAGATGGAATTTATACTCGTGTCAACGGGCACTTGCAAGCATTTCAAGGCGCCATGCAATTAATTGCTTTCTCTGTAAGGTATGCCTATGACAAGCTTTCCGTCCAATGTTATTGTTCAAGAACTGGGTACTGTATCACATGTCAAATGAGGGCTTGTGCTGGGACCTAAGCAAAAAGTTGCATTTTGTTTGAACTCAAATGGCAATTGACAATATTTATTAGTTCAGCCCAATGAATTAACACTCAAAAAGACAAGTCTATTGACGTGTCTAGTCTTTAAAATGAGATTGTTATCTTACATACATGCTCTCACACTTTACCGTCTTTTCCAGGCCGGTGACAAATTTTGATGAGATAACTTTTCACTTTATCGAATGCATACATTTCCAGCTGCAAAATTCCAAACAGGTGTGTTCTGAATAAAGCTTAATTGTGTGCTTTTCTGTTGATTGATAAGTATTTGACCATTTCTCTTGACTGAAGCTGCAGGCTGGAAAATCAATCCAACCTCATATGTCAGAAACATCTGTGGAGATTTTGGCCAGGAGTGGATCAAATGGATATCAGACCCCATCAGCGAACCAAGTATAAGAGTGAATGGGGATAAGTTTCTTCCATCATCATTTTGTTTATGTTGGCATGAGTTTGTACTTTTACTCTTGCAGTTTTCCATGCAATCTAGTGTTGACGGGCTGAAAGATTGTGATCAGTTGGTCCTTGACTTCCTTCGACAGTCTTCTAGCATGTGAGTTATACATAAGGATCTTTGGTTATCTCCATTTAGCTTCTTTCCCATCAATTTTTGTGTTGACCAGTTTTTCCTCGTTCTTTTAAGTTTCTCCACTTCTTTCGCAACGTGGTCAATAATTCTGTATCTAGTTCACTGTAGCAATCATTTGTGTTAAATTTGGCAGAAATTTTGTGTACCTGATTCTTGGAGTGGTTTTTGGACCCACCTCCCCCTTCTCAAATAAGCTATTCCTGTTTAAGTGATATTGTGAGATGTAAACAAGCACTCAATTACAAATTGTTACAAATATTCAGCCTATGCATCAGTCTTGCACTATATGACATGGGGGGAGTTGGTTGATGTTTGCAGAGTGCAAGAAAAGGGGATGCACATGGATGAACTTTGCCAAAAGCTGAAACTTCCGGTGGAGAAGATCAAGTACTCTCTCTCTCTCTCCCTCCCATGAGGTGCTGTTATTCCTCTAATTAACCATTCTCTTGTCTTTAACAGGGATTCTATTAGATCGCTTGAGGATGAAGGTTTGATATATTCAACAATCGATGAATTTCACTATAAAGCAACCTGATGAATGGACAACATTGAAGAATGCCTAAGAATGGTCGTTGATTTTGGCAGCATGTAATGTGTCGCCACTTATGTTTTTGTTTATGTAAATTTGTGAAAACGGCCGGTAGATATTTGCTAGGAACCATGTAGTCAGTTTCAAGCATATGAACTCCGAATGTACGCTCCATATTTTGAGTTTTATATGTACAGTTAGGAATGAACCTTCCTTTAGTGTTTCTGGGTTATTGAGCCTGTTACCATTAAAATCGGGAATTAGTCAAGCCGCCGGCCTATTTAAGGACAACTTTTGCGTAATTATCAATAAAAAATCAATGAAATCGATTGAATTTTAAAATTTAAAAGGCACAAATTATCTTAAAAAAATTATCTTAATTAAATTAAAATTTAAAATGTTTAGTCTTTCATCAAAATTTTTTAAAAAATATATATATTTTATAAAATTTAATTAAAATTATAATAAAACTTGATGGTTTGGATTTGATTTTGAAATTTATTGTAATTTTTTATTCTTTTTTTGTTTGTTCATATAATTATTGATTATTTGTTTTATATCATTCTTTCTCATTAGAAAAAAAAATTGATTTTAAGTTCTTTTCAAAATATAAAGGCGTATCATTTAAATAGAAAAGAGATAAATTAATTACATTGAACATCTTGAAAATGTTCATATCATCAAAAAGCTTAACAATATAATTATTGTCGTTGATTTTGCACAATTTCATAAGGATCATATTTCTTTAGTTATAATTTGTTATATTTGCTTACAAAAAAGCACTCTTTCCTCATGTATATCATCACTTGATTATTAACCTTAAATAGTTTTTTCTTTCTGTGTCTATTAATAGCTTTTTTATATTTTATATTTGTCCTCTTAATTTTCCTTTTTTACCTCTTTAGTGATGGCTTGACACTGCTCTGTTATGTTTTTAACCTCTATCCCTTTAGATAATTTCAATAAATCTAATGCATACTGTGGTATTTTGGTGTAGACCATTGAAAAGGGGATCTCCCAATAATTTTATGAATAAAACTATTATAGATAAATTTAACTTAGGCCAATGCTTGATCCCACTGTCTTGACTTTTTACTATAGATGCTCATAATCAGATTTTTTAGTGTTTTATTGGTTGCTTCAGTCTACCTATCAGTCTGTGGATGAGCTGTGCTACTAAAGTGTTGCGAGAAACGCCATGGAAGTAATAAAACGAACAAGAAAACACCATAATTTAATGTGGTTCAATCGATGTGACCTATATCTACAGGAAAGACAGAAGGAATAATTTTATTACTAGAGTGTATTAGAGAAAACAAAGAGTACAATTCTGCACTTTTTTTTTTCTCATAACCTTAGTATGCTTATATATAGATATAGGGATATAAGACTTGGGCCAAGAGTAATTCTAACTCAACTAGAATACAAGTCATATTCTAGGCTAAATTCAAGAGTAATTTTAACTCTACTAGAATACAAGGCATATTCTAACAAATCTCCACCTTGTATTGTATTCTTAAAACACACAACAAAATAAAATCCTTCTGTCTCTCCTCCAAATGGCCCATTAGGGCCAGTCAAACAAAAGAACACCAATCAAGTCTAAGCAATGCTTGAACTTACTAGTTAAAACTGGTTTCGTCAACATGTCAGCTGGATTATCTGCAGTAGTGACTTTTCTCACTAAAATCAAACCTTGAGATATAACATCTCGCAAGAAATGGTATTTGACATCAATATGTTTAGTCCTTTCATGATACACTTGATTTTTGGTCAAGTGTATAGCACTCTGACTGTCATAGAATACGGTGGTAGTTTCCTGTGATAAAATCCAAATCAGTGACCAAACCTTTCAACCAAATAGCTTCTTTGACTGCTTCTACTATTGTCATGTACTCAGCTTCAGTGGTGGAAAGAGCAACTATTGATTACAATGTTGTCTTCCAACAAATGGCATAGTTTGAAAGAGTGAAAACATAACCAGTTGTTGATCTTTTTTTGTCAAGGTCACCTGTGTAGTCAGAATCCACAAAATCAATAAACAACTTACTGCCTCTGCTGAACATTAGTCCTACATCTGTAGTGCCTTTAAGATACCGAAGTATCTATTTAACTGCTTGCCAATGTGCTTTCCCAGGACTAATTATATATCTACTGACCACACTGACTGCTTGTAAAATATTTGGACGAGTGCAAATCATAGCATACATAACACTGCCCACCGTAGTAGAGTATGGAACACGTGACATATATTCCTCCTCTTCTAGGCTATTGGGTGACAAAGAGGCTGAAAGTCTGAAGTGTGATGCCAAAGGAGTACTTATCGATTTGCAACTTATCATCCCAAAATGATCAAAAACCTTCTTGATGTACCTTTTTTGTAAAAGGCGCAACTCTCCTACTTTCCTGTCTCTAGTGATCTCCACGCCTAAAATCCTTTTTGCAGCCCTCAAATATTTCATCTTGAAATCTCTACCAAGTAGCTTCTTCAAACTATTGATCTCAGATATGCTTGTAGAAGCAACAAGAATATCATCGATATATAGTAACAGATAGACAAATGATCTATCATGAAACTTCCTATGGTAGACACAACTGTCATACTCACTCCTTAAGTAACCATGGCCAACCATAAAGCTATCAAACTTCTTATACCATTGTCTAGGAGATTGCTTTAAACCATATAGAGATTTCTTCAACCTGCAAGCATGATCCTCCTTGTCTTCAATTTGGAAACTCTAGGGTTGATCCATATAGATGACTTCCTCAAGATTGCCATGTAGAAAAGCAATCTTGACATCAAGTTGCTCCAGTTCCATATCATACATAGCAACCATAGCTAGACGCACACGAATGGAAGTGTGCTTCACAACTGGAGAAAACACCTCATTGAAGTCAATCCCTTCTTTCTGGCTTAAACCCTTTGCAACTAGACGTGCCTTGTACCTTGCATCCTTAACTCCTAGGATTCCCTCCTTCTTCTTAAAGATCCATTTGCAGCCAATAGTCTTCTTATCTTTGGGAAGTTACACTAAGTCTCAAGTCTAATTCTTATACAGGGACTCAATTTTCTCGATCATAGCAATACTCCACTGGGAAGATTCGGCACAGGTGATAGCCTCTGAATAGTTTCTAGGTTTATTGTACTCCACCTCTTCCACTATTGCTAAATAATAAGCAAAATTTGAGTATGAAAACCTGGCTGGTGGCTTGATAGTCCTTCTTGGTCTGTCTTTGGCGATGTTGTACGACTATGCCTGTTGAGTATCTAAAGTATCCTTGTCTATTTCTGAAGTGCTAACCCGAATCTGTCGAACTGACTTAAAAGGAATATTACTTTCAAACTCCACTTGCTGTTTGGAACTCCCACTATCTTCATTGTTTGGCCTCAAGACTTCCTTTTTTCAATGTAGTATAGCGGATTCATCAAATGTCACGTCTTTCCTGATAAGGAATTTTGGAGACTTAGGGTCTGGACACCACAACCTATAACCTTTCACTCCAAAAGAATAGCCAAGGAAAATGCATTTCTTAGCCCTCGATTCAAGTTTCCCATCATTAACAACAGCATAAGCAGGACAACCAAATATCTTCAAATCAGAATAATCTGCAAGTTTACCTGACTACACCTCTTCTGGTATCTTACACTTAATGAAAGTAGAAAGAGATTGATTTACCAACCAACAAGCTGTATTAGCTGTTTCTACCCAAAACTCCTTGCCCAAACTTGCATTGGATAACAGACATCTAGCTTTCTCTATCAAAGTCTTGTTCATATGTTCTGTAACTCCATTTTGCTGTGGAGTTTTTACAACTGTGCGGTGTCAAACAATGCCTTCGATTTTGTAAAATTCATTGAATTCGTCATTGCAAAATTCAAGGCCATTATCTGTTCTCAGCCTCTTAATTTGCTTCTCAGTTTGCTTTTCAAGTAAAGTTTTCCACTACTTGAAGGTTCCAAACACTTGACTTTTCTGTTTTAAGAAATAAACCCAAACTTTGCGAGAAAAATTATCAATGAAAGTGAGCATATAAGCAACACCCATACCTTTAGAGAGAATTTGAGAAGGACCCCGAAGATCTGAATGGATATAGTCTAATGTTCATTTTGTTTTATGGATGGTTGTATTGAAGTTCAACTTCTTCTGCTTCCCAAAAACACAATGCTCACAAAATTTCATTTTTTCAATGTTATGACCACACAAAAGACCATTCTTACTTAAAGCAACCATACCTCTATCATTCATGTGTCCCAGTCGCATGTGCTATAACTTTGTCGCGTCTGAATCTGAAACTAAAGTAGAAATTGCAGTTGAGTCTGTGACTGTCGAACCATGCAAGAAATACAATATGCCAATTCTAGTAGCCTTTATCAATACAAGAGCACCTCTGGAAACTTTCAGAACTCCACCTTCACACCTAATCTTGCAGCCATTCTTCTTAAGAGTGCCCAAAGAGATAAGATTCTTCGTCAAATCTGGAATGTGTCTGACTTTAGACAAGGTCCTAATGACATCGTCATGCATCTTGATCTGCACTGTACCAATTCCAGCAACCTTACATACGTGATCATCACCTAATAGAACACCACTATTGATTAGCTTGTAAGTGGTAAACCATTCCCTATTAGGAGTCATATGTTATGAGGCTTTAGTGTCTATGATCCAAGTATCCTAAAATTTGACTTGGCCTTGAGTGACATAAAACAGATCATCACTCTCATTTGTTGCCAAATGAGCTTCTCTTGGTGGATGATTCTTCTGATTACTATCACTTACTTTCTACTTATTTTTCAATTTGTAGCAATCAGACTTGATGTGCCATTTTTTCTTGCAATAATTACATGTCAAATTCTTGTACCTTGATTTCGATCTTGATTTTCCTGAATTCCAACCTCTCTCCTTTGATCTTCCTTTATCAATGATCAAACCAACACTTTGATCTGGTGCCTTAAAAGATGTCAAACTACTATCAATTTACTCCTTGACCTGTAAATTAGTCTTGACATTCTCAAGGAAAATATTTTTTCTGCCATAAATCATAGTATCTCGAAAGTGCTTGTATGAAGGAGGCAAAGAACATAATAGCAATAAAGCTTGATCCTCGTTGTCAATATGAACATCAGTCTTGTTCAAATCAGTAACAATTGAACTAAACTCTTTAATATGTGATTTCAAAGAAGTACCTTCAGACATACGTAAAGTGTAAAGGCCTTACTTTAATCGAAACATGTTAGTCAAAGATTTTGTCATGTATAGACTTTCCAATTTTAGTCACGCACCAGTTGCTGTTCTTTCACTGAGGATTTCTCTCAAAACTTCATTTCCCAAATTGAGTTGAATTAAGGATAGATTTCTATCATCCATGTCATCCGAATCTATATCGGACATTGACTTCGATTTTTTCTCCTTGCCAAGTAGGGCCCTTTTTGTACCTTCTCGTGACAGAATTGCTATCATCCTAACTTGCCATAGTGCAAAACTGGTGTTTCCATCGAACTTCTCAATTTCAGATTTCATCGTTGATGAAGATGAAGAAGCCATTGCAATAAAACACTCAAAATGAAAATTGAAGAATACAAATTGATGACCCAAATTAATAAAATTACCCAAGTTACAACCAAACTATGTGGGCAAAAGGCTAATGGCTAAATTTAATAAAAAAGACAAGAAGGCCAAAAAAAATAACAAGAAAAATAATGGCCTAAGAAACTCTTCTTAGCTCTGATACCAGTTTGTTGTGAGAAACGCCATGGAAGTAATAAAACGAACAAGAAAACACTAAAATTTAACGTGGTTCGATTGATGTGACCTACATCCACGAGAAAGACAGAAGGAATAATTTTATTACTAGAGAGAGTGTGTTAGAGGAAACAAAGAGTGCGGCTTTACACTTCTTTTTTTTCTCATAACCCTAGTATGCGTATATATAAATATAGGGATATAAGATTTGGGCCAAGAGTAATTCTAACTCAACTAGAATACAAGTCATATTCTAGGCCAAATCCAAGAGTAATTCTAACTTAACTAGAATACAAGGCATATTTTAACATAAAGTTTAGTGAAGAATCAAACAAAAACCATAACATCTTCCAAAAGTCACTAAGAAACTTGCTATCTCTGTTAGAAGTAATAGATCTAGGAACACCATGTAAGTGTACCATTTCTTTGAAAAACAACCTGACAATGGATTGTGTATCTACAGTTTTTCTACATGGAATAAAATGAGTCATCTTAGAAAATCTGTCAACAACAACAAACACAGAGTTAGCACCTCATTAGGTATAAGATAAACTTAAGACAAAATCCATCAACAAGTCTTTCCAGATATTCTCAGATATTAGTAATTGAGTGTATAGCCCAGTGTTCTGAAATTTCCCTTTGGAAGTTTGACAGATGTAGCATCTTTCTACAATCCTACCAATATCCCTTCTTAATTGAGGCCAGAAATACCTCTCTGTCATAGCAGCTAAGGTCTTATCTTGATCCAAATGTCCTGCTAAACCTCCCCCATGAAAGTTTCTAATTAACTTCTCCCTTAAGGAGGACTCAGGAATGCACAATTGATTTCTTTTCATTAAATACCCCTTATGAATATGATAATCATCACAAGGCTCTTTAATATTACACTTCCTCCAGATCTCCTTGAAATCACCATCATCTTCATACAACTCTTTTATTCTTTCAAAGCTCACAACCTTGGCACTTAAGGTGAATAGCAAATCAACCCTTCTATTTAAAGCGTCAGTTACTTTATTTTGCACATAAGATTTATGTATTAACCTGAAAGGAAACGTCTGTAAGAATTAAATCCACCTAGCATGCATATCCTCACTTATCTTGGTCTGACCATTTAGATGTTTTAATGCTTCACAATTTGAGTATAGAATGAATTATTTTCCTACCAAATAGTATTCACATACTTTCATAGCTCTTACAACAATATAGAACTCCTTATCATAAGTTGACCAATTCCTTCTGAGCTCATACAACTTCTCACTATAAAACGCTATTAGCCTCTTCTTTTGTGATAACACTGTACCAATCCATACCCCACTAGCATCATAGTCAACCTTGAATAGCTTATCAAAATTAAGTAGTGCCAATACAGTAACCTTTCCTTTAGATTCACAAAGCTTATTTTAGCCTTTTTGCCTTATTGGAATTTCCCTTTCTTTAGACACTTAGTCAATGTAGTAGCAATTGTACTGAAATATATTATAAATCGCCTATAAAACTGGCAAATCTTAGGAAACTCTTTAACTTAGTCACAGCTTTAGGAATAGGCCATTCCCTGATTGCCCTCACCTTTTCATCATCCACCATGATACTCTCACTGCTAACCACAAACCCCAGAAATAATAATTGCCTTAACATGAAGACACACTTTTTCAAATTATCAAATAATTTATTCTCCCTCAACATATCCAAGACACACCTCAAGTGTTCAATATGCTCTTTTTTTGACTTACTAAATATCAGTATATCATCAAAATACACTACTATAAAGTGACCATTAAAGGGTTTTAATACTTGATTCATTACATACATGAAGGTACTGGGCGCATTACTGAGGCCAAATGACATTACCAACTACTCCTACAACCCTTCTTTGGTTTTGAATGTTGTTTTCCACTCATCTCCATGCCGGATTCTGATTTGATGGTAGCCACTCTTCAAATCAATTTTGGAAAATACCCTAACCTCGTTCAATCTGTCTAACATGTCATTCAATCGTGGTATAGGGAATTTGTATCTGATAGTGATCTTATTGATGGCCCTGTTATCAACACACATTTTCTAACTCTCATCTTTCTTAGGTATCAATAAAGTTGGTACAGCACAAAGACTCATGTTGTCTCGAATGAACCCTTTGTCCAATAACCCTTGGACCTTCTTTTGTAGGATCTTAATTTTTTTAGGATTTATCCTATAGTATGATAAATTTGGAAGACTTGCTCTGGTATCAAGTCTATTTGATACTGAATATTCCTCAGGGGTGGTAGTCCCTTAGGTAGGTCATCAGGAATCACATCTCTATACTCCTTTAACGCTCCCTTAATTGCTTTAGGAACCTCTACACTCACATCTTCATCCCCAACTACCATATTCTTGATAATGAGTGCATGGGCCACCCTTGACTTTTTCAAATCCTTAGTCATCTCCTTCTCTGACTGGGCAATAGTCAAGAAAGAGCATCCCTCTATCCTGCAGGTTCTAGAGCGACCCTCTAACTTTAAAGGTAATAAGGTATACTTTACACCCTCCTTCTTTAACTTGTAAACATTCTCTTTACCTGCATGTTGGGTGTTTACAAATAGCAGATGACATGTATCCATGTCAACAATATCATAGAAGATTTCATCTCAATACTCCCTATAAAAAATGACTCTTTGCACCTCTCTTACACATTAATCTTCTCTACCACCTTAATCCAACCAATAGTGTATGGGTATAGATGTTTTTTGACAGGCAGCTATAACTACTTGACAACTTCTCTCCCGATGATATTTTCATAACTCCTACTATCTACAATCAAGTTAAACACCTTTCCCCCAATCATGTATTTGGTACAAAACAACTAGTATCGTTGAGTATTTGTCTTCTGTTTAACTGCTAACATCATCCATCTAATCACATAGGTTGGCTCTACTTCACCATCCTCCTCCTCTTTATATTCATCGTCTGAGATCTGTGTAATCCTATTAACAGTTATGGGTCTGTTAATTGGATTAGCATACCTATCTCTTGCCCTAGGCCTATTAATACCCACATTCAACGAGTCAAAGCACTCAATCAAGTCTTTAAAATGCTGTTTTAAGTATTGGATTCTTTGATTTAAAGCATTGAACTCTACCTTAAGAATCCATTGATTGGTCGTTTGGACTCTCGCATCCTGAACACCGTCAAGAACATGACCGTAATTAACACATTGATTAACTGACATCTTTGCAGGAAACTGTCTAGCTCTAATACCAATTGATGCAACAAGAAAGCATAATTAATAATAGGAAATTAATGATAACAATTGAATTTCAAAGAACCAAAGATACAAACTATTTTCAGAGAAAAGTTCTCTCAATTAGGTTAAAGTGTAAGATGTTCTATCTCTAATTAAGAAACGTTGAAATATATATATAATTTATAAAATTTAATTAAAATTATAAAAAATTTGTTAACTTGAACCTAACTTTAAAATTTATTATAATTTTTTATTCTAATTGCTTTTCTACGTATTTTTCAACTATACGGTGGATATTGACGTGGGTTATGTTTAAGACTCCTTTTCCTGCAAAAGTGCTGCCGTAGTTGGTTAACTGGTTCGATCACTCAAGGTAGACGATGAATTTTTGTGTTATTCAGTCAGTCAATCCTGACATTAAGGAAACTTAAAAAAAATAATAAATGGTCAGATCCCTGTGTTGAGATATTCCAGCTCTCACAAGCAGTGTTTTGCAACCAGGCGGTTTGCGTAGCTCTGATAGAAAATAGAAATAATTGAAACTGAAGGACGCTTCATGTGAAAGCTTGTACGGGCAATTTTCAGAAAGAGAAAAGAAGCTTTCTTTTATCGTCTGAGCAAATCAATCATATGACTGTCTTTCCATCAATTTTTCTTGCTTTTTTTATATCGGTTTGTAAGAATTATAATTTAAATCTAAACTTTATGAAGCCTTAAAGGTGTCTTTCTTTCTAAAAATTTTGTACCCTTTGAAATAATAAGATATTAATTTTAGATTTTATGAAGCCTTAAAGGGCATTATTCATTTAACTAAAGTCCGGGGTTAGTGCCACGAGTACGTCTCTTGAATCCTTTAAAATTGCGTTATTGCTTCGAAGCCCCGGCCGATGAGTTGGAAGTAAAACTTTGTTCAGGTCAAAGGACCACAATCGCTGTCACGGAGTCCTCAAACCATACATACGCTGTTTTATGCGAATCCCTATTCTAAATGCTCCCCACCAATGTATATTGATGTCATCTCTCCATTATCAGTTTTTTTTGTTTGGATACTTTTATCTTGACCTGTCTCTCCATTAATGAGTTTAGACGACACAATTTGGAGCAAATCTTTACTGGTGAACCTTAAGACATTCCTGTTTAAGCTACATTTCTGTGTCATCCTCTTTTCCTTTTTTTTTTTTTTTTTTTTGCTTTCTTCTTTTGCTTATATGTTAAACTCATCTTTCTGATCAATATATTATACTTAATTTGAAAATCCAATTGTTTTTTTTTTTTTTAGGAAAACTAATGGAGGCAGAAAAATATATTCCTCGTATTTTCACGTTTGGAAAAATTCTTTTACTTCATATATATATATATATATTATTATTTTCACTTTTAGACAACTTTTTGATAAGCGAGCAAACGCACGGTAATTTGATTGGTGGCGAGAAATAAGAGAATTATTGTGAAGCTATCTAAATTTAGTACAATAGAGAACTTAACAGGACGAAACAAAACATATGTCTAAACCTCGTGCACTCCAAATATGGTGAAATTCAGTGCCTTGCCCGCCTCGTCCATCCAAAAACCTCCTAATTCCCGTGCACGATCTGTATAGGCAGAGAAATGTGCTCCTAGCCACCAATAGTCCAGAATCCAGGCTTGTAGTATCCCATTTTCGACCATGTACATATATGAGCTTATTGTGGCTATCCCGAATGAGGACGGCTTGGGCATCAGCTTTGCAATAACCCCAAAAGAAAAGCGAAGATGGATTCCAAGGCCGCTTCCGTCCTCTTCCTCGCTTCTATGTGCCTCTTCTGCTCAACCTCCATGGCCTTTGACATCACCAAGATCCTTTCAAACTACCCGGATTTCGCCAACTTCAACGACTTCCTCAGCCAAACCGGCCTTGCTCAGGAAATCAACAAGCGCCAAACCATCACAGTCCTTGCCGTTGACAATGGTGCTCTGGATGCTCTGTCCGGGAGACCTGTGGACGTGGTCAAGAGCATCCTGGCCGCGCACGTCATTCTGGATTACTATGATCAACAAAAGCTTGCCAATCTCAACAAGAAGAGCAGCATCCTAACCACATTGCTCCAAACCACCGGGACTGCAGACGACCAGAAAGGGTTCTTGAATGTCACTAAAACCCCAGATGCAATCATGTTTGGCTCTGCAGTGCAAGGCGCTCCTCTCACTGCTTCACTCGTGAAAGCTGTGGCTGCACAGCCTTACGACATTTCTGTTCTCCAAATCAGCGATATTATTGAGCCCCCAGTTATTGAGAATGCAGGGGCTCCCAAAAAGGCCTCTGCTTCTCCTTCAGCAGCCAATGCCCCCGCCAAATCTCTTGCCAAGGCTCCTGCACCACCTAAGGATCAGGGAACAGCCACCCCGCCTGGGATTGAGAATGCAGGGGCTCCCAAAAAAGCCCCCGCTCTTCCTTCACCAGCCAAAGCTCCTGCAAAATCTCCCGCCAAGTTTCCTGCGCCACCAAAGGATAAGGATCCAGCCACACCACCTTCCGAAGAACTATCACCGGTCGGATCGCCAGTTGAGGCACTTGCGCCGGCTAATGGACCTGCTGCTGATGCACCAATTTCCGATGCATCAGCTAGCTCTCCTGCAGAGGCTGGTGAATCCGTCGCTGATCCTCCCGCGTCCGGTGCAGTTTCTCGAAGCATCAATGTGGGTGGTGTCTCAGTAGCGTTGGGTTTGGTGGCCGGCATGTTGGCTTTTTAATTAACAGAACAATGATGGTCAAGGAGAAATCTAGGTAATGTTGAGGAGAAAGCACCTGAATCAAAATTTGACCATAAATGGTACGGTAAATAAGGCACAAACATGTGCTCATTGCACAATTGCACGACATAATCCCGCTTTTTGCTTCCTCCGAAATCCATGTACAATTGGGGGCAACGTGTTTTCCATTTTGTGCTATTCTTTCCCATCGACTTCTTATTGTCACCATCCGTGCAGTACGACGATTAGGTAGAGAATGAAACTGCAGACGAAATTTCTCATACAGTTTGAAAATTCAGCTTACATGAAAGTATCTCCATTTATGGTTTACGTGGGCCGCCTACAATTTGTTGTTTCTACCAACATTATAGTAATTCTATAGGCTTAATGTGAGGTTGAGATTTGTCCGCGGACAAAGAGAGAACAAACGAGCGCCCTGATTTAGTGGTTCACAAGGACATTATTCCCGCTCCCAATTGTCACGGTGCTATTTTCCCCTCCCAAAGAAATGCCCACGTTTATCTTTACTACGTAAAATTTCAATCACATTCTACTCCACTTCATCAAATTCATCATCATCGTCCTTGTCATAGACTAAAACCTCCATTTGTCACAGGACCATTATACTCCCTAAAAAATTAACCTATTAGAGTATGCAGGACCAATATTTTCAACATGGGATTCCGTCACACAATTCACTGAATTTCTCAGTCGGACAGCAATGGACGGCCTCATACATCTTTCAAGGTACCTGATTTAATAAGAAACTAACAAACATGGTTTATGTCCTTGCTCCATTTTGCTTCATCATACAAAACAGAACAGAATAGAATTAATTCAGGAGGCCCCTGAACTATAAAACAGATCACTGTAACAAGTCACATGCATCAGCTCATACATGACCTATTCAGGAATATCCAGAAAATGGCTTACCTATTTCAAAACATCTGAGAGACAACCCAGAGAACCAGGAAGGCAAAATCAACAAAAATTGCAACAAGGTTTCTGCTGTTAAGCCACATTAATTTAGTCAACTCATTATGTTACCAAAAAAATGACACTAAAATCTACACAATTGCATTCCATGGCTCATCATTTAATTTTGTGTTGGTGCTTTAATCTTGTTGATTACATCTGAGATGACTTCTTTCATGTCAAGGTCCTTCATTGGTTTAAATGGCCGTTTCATGTCCTGCAAAAGTCCAAAAACAAGCAAAACTAAAAAGATGTTGAATATGACAGAAGCTTGGCAATTTTCAGCATAGATCATGTCACTAACAGACACTATATACTCTACTACAAAAAATCAGTAAGAAAGTCAATCCTTTAACAGTCAACAAACACACAAATTAGAATGGAAAATATGTCTCTATTTATCTGAAAAGGAAAAAGGAAACTCATGAAACAAAGGTTTAGGATAAATTCTCTCGTACCCTATTCGTTGGCAACTGCACAGTATATATAGCCTACAACCATCCATAAATAATCACCATAATCCTAAGAATGATAAATAGGAAACTATCTACAAACATAAAAAGAAAGTTAACTCTAACCACAATCCTTACAAATAAGGATTGCAATCCCTCGATATTAGGATCCCATTCCCTCTAAACTGCGACTATGATAAACTTTCCAACAACCTTAATTGCTAGCAAGGTCCATACCACAAGAAGGTCTGAACCACCTATGCTAACAAATTATACGGAGAGAAAAGTTAGTTGGTAATATTTATTGAGGCACATGGGAGACACAAGAAATATGAACCAATCACATCTCCTTTGCTGCCACAAATGAATGAAGTTGTAAGTAGAAAAAATTACTTTACTGTCATCTTATGTCTATATGTGCCCCAATAAATAGTGGGGCCTTGAACCAATTAGATCTCACATCTTTAAAGGGTTGGAACGAAGAAAGAGAATCCCAACAATGATTACCTTTTTTCTGCAATAATTTTCCATGATTGATGTTAGGTTTTAACTCAACTTTCATCAATGCCTTATATCAGCCTAGACCTATCCAGCTAGACAACATGAGAGTCACTGTCGGCCTTGTTTGCATAATTTTACCTTTGATTCCTTAACAACACCATCAATGAATTTACTCAGAATTCATTTAGCCCTTGATCATCATGAATAGGCCAGCTAATTAACAGTAAAATATAGCTTTGCTGTCATATGACTTGAGATGAAAGAAAAAATTGCTAGATTTAAAATGGTCCAGGTAAGAGAATCATTGCTTTGCTATGTTGACAGAAGTCCCTGGTTCTCAACACAACAAAATCCAGTATCAAAGAAAAGCATGAAATGAAATATAGATTCTGCCAGTATGCATAATGTTTTACCAGAAGACTGATGAATTTCATCCCACCCGGCTCCCTTATTTCAAAGCAACCCTTTCGAGGCTGTCAAAAAATAAATGAACCAATTTAAGCACAAGACGTGATAAAGACAATGCATCAGATATTTCTTGTGCAAATTGAAGAGGTTATTCCAATCCTCTGTGTGTGTGCGTGTACGATAATGCATAAAGTTTTGTGGCTAAAGAAAAGATGACACAACATCTGTACTTCCGCATGCATGGAAATCAGATTAATGCACCTTTGTGACGTCAAAGCATGGAATTACTTGGTGTTTGGCACCAGCAAACATTTACATCAACATCCAATTGTGGAATGACATAAGCAGTAATAAATATGACAATAAACTCCAAATCCAGGAAGATATGGCAATACACAGTCAAGGCATAGTTTTGGAATTTTGTTAGTTATGTAGTTAAAGCCTTCAACCTACAACTCAGCCTCTGGATGACCAGATTAGAAACAGCATCAGAAACCATGAATCTGACAGCAGCTTCATATGGTGCTTAGAAATCAAAACTGAAAAATAACTCAAAAAGAGATCCTTCAAATATATGATTACTAGAAGTCCTCAACAAAGAAAATTACAAATCCATGCTGAAAATATATCTTCAAAAGGAGCACAAATTCTGCAGAAGTTAATCTGAAAATATATCTTTGAAGTGGCCACTAATTTCTCATACAAATCCATATGTCCTTTTTCCAAGAAAACAAAACAAAAACAAATTAAAAAAATGCTAAAGAGATTGTATCAATGCACATGAAGCATTACATTATGGGAAAGCTAATATGTGTAAAAAGAAGACAAGAAAACTCAGTGGCAGATCATAAAATAAATAATGTTCACCAGACACACCTTGTCAGGATTAAGCAGCACAGTGATACCAGGAACAGCATCCCTTAGACCCTTTTCCACCTGTTCAGCCCTTTTCTTGAATGAGGTGCACTGTTTGCTACAATAAGCAAACAAGTCAACTAAAGAATGCTATGAATACTGGAAAATTAACATCATTTTAGAGAGAAAGCATTAGCCAAAAAAAAAAAAAGACGGCAGATATGGTGCGATAAATGCCATAAACATCACAGCAGCTATAGACAATATGCTGCTAACCCACAAAATCAATCCTGAGGGCCCCCAAGTAGAAATATTTTCTCATCAAGAAAATCATAACATTCTTCAGCAACTTTAATTGAAAGTAATAGCTTACAAAATGATAGGATACTGTTAATTAGGATATTATTACCAACTATGTCATTCTAGGAGTAGATTTTGCCTTAATTATTAAGTCAGACTTTCAAGTCTATAAATATGTAATTTGTTAGAGGCCCATCCAGTCCAAGAGATCATTAAAAGCTGATCCCTTCAAAGAAACCAGTATTCAGAATCATTTCTTATTTAGCCGCTAACTGTAAGGTAAAATGTATAGACTTGATGACGAGATCTTGACTTTCAACTAAATATTTTTACTTAACTATCAAGGAATTCTCTTATTCAAGGAAGTAAAACTAATCTCCTTATTTAGCTAAACCTGTCTTTGAACTGGATTTAATTTATCTGGACTTCAAGGTCTAACATCGCACTTCAACCATCTATCCTTCCCACCAAGCATAATCAACCATTTTCATAGAAAATATAACCATAGCATAGCAAGAATAAAAGCAATAGAATTGCTCAAACAAAACTAATATTTTGAGAACAGGAAGGCAAAGAATTTGAGAACGCATAACACAAACTAAAAATAATGCTGCAAAGTGGGACTAAAGAAACAAATGCTAGGCCACTTGAACTTTTCCAGACATTTTAACTCAGCAGCCAAAGAGAAATTTGTTGTTTGGAATGATCATCAGAGACACAGCTAACCGGATCAGGAGGGTCCAGACCGAAATAACCCAAGTTAGTGATAATTGTGCTTCTACAGGACAATCATACAGCAAAAAGCTTAAGCTTCCCACGTCTTCACATCTCTGCAAACATAGCATATATTATCCAAATAAATGCATTTATTCTTATTAGGATGAAACCATTAGATTCCCCTTTTCTCTTCCAGCCATTTGTCAGTAGCCAAACATGAACTAGCAAGTGCGGACAATCAAAATCCTAGAAGACCAAAAAAGGGGGAAACAATGACATCAATACACATGACTTATCTTTTCTCTGTTTTATTTTTTTTTTTTCTCTTCTTCTTTTCCTTTTCTTCACCATTCCCATCAGCCAAACAGAACATAGAATGAAAAGAAGCAAAAGAAAGAGAAGAAATAATTTTTAAAAAATAATAATAAAAAAAGGAGTAGATAAGCTCACCAGTGTTCGATCACAATGGTTTTCGAGGCCCCGCCACCGGAGGCAGTCTCCTCCTCAGCCTGCTCTTCCTCCTTCTCAACTTCCTCTTTCTTTTCCTCTGCCACAGTCTCCACTCTCTCTTCTTCAGCCTCGACCTTCGCCTTCTTCTCAGCCACTGCCGCTTTACCTTTCTTGTTCTTGGGCAACTCGACGGCCGTTGACCCTGCTGAGCCCTCGGCAACCCGCTGAACCGCACTCCTTGTCATCCTAGTCGACGACGGTGCACTGGGCATCGCCGATGACACTTCCTGAGCCTTTCGCTTCTTGGGCGCCATCGAAGCGAAAGGCCCGTAGAGACTCTTTTCTTTCTCTCCGACGCTAGTCCCCACCCTATTGCCTCTGGGACGCTGCTGGAATCGCACGCAGACTGTTAGCGTGTGACAAGGAAAGGCCTTTTTTTGTCTGTCTTCCCGCGCATTTTACACTGGAGATTTTGAACGGACGGTCGAGATCGAATTGGCCTGACGGAGATGGGATGATGATCAGGTACAGCATTGAAAGGATGTGGATGGGAACGGAACTTGAGAAGCTGAGATTGATCCACGTGTAGTAGTACTTGCCTGCCAGCTAAGTCTTAAAGAAAAAGCTCCTCCGTCTTGCGTCAGCGTAGGAGACGGAGCCATCACTCCTCTCCCGTATGCTAAAAACTAACTGCTTTTTAGCCTTCCTTCGTTCCTTCCTTCCCTTCCGTCCTTCCTCTTCCCTTCTAAACCACATCATGCACGAATATATATATATTACAACCAACCTAGTTTTTTTTTAGCATGTTTATTTATTTAGTGTTTTTGCCCTTTTTGCTACATATCTAAATGTGGGTTGATTTCAAGTCAATGAAAATTCACCTACACGTATATATCTCCCTGTGTTTCTTCTTTCAAATCCAACCTCACATAACCTTGACTTGAGTCTCTGGTGGTGTAATGTTCAGCTAATTTTAATTTCTCTTTTGTTTCTTTGATTGTGCTTCTAATTACTTCAAGTTCCCTTTTTTTTTTTTTTTTTGGGTGTTTTAAATTCAAAAACAAAAAATAGGGGGGGGGGGGGGGGGAAAGGAAACAAAAATGCAAAGGATAATGGTGATTCTAAATAACAAAACAAAATATAATGATACAGGAACTTTGCTAATAAGGCCTCATTAATAGCTTTCCTTAATTAGCGTCAAAATCTTTGGTTGAGAGAGAGAGAGAGAGAGAGAGAGAGTATGATTAAATTTGTTTAAAAATAGGGAGTAGATTTTTAAATAATGAAAGCGAGTTTTGGTCGTTCCCGTGTGATATATATTTTGGCAAAATCTTAACCACACCAACTGGAATTCTTCTATCAATAAAACCAAAACAAATCGAGAATTCGCATGTAGCTAATTTCTTACTCAGATTTATAGTTATGAAATTATGAAATCTCATCCCCCCGCCCCCTCCTCCTCAACTTTTACGGTTGCTACAGTCCCTCCAAAGTGATTCATGCGACAAGAATGTCTTAAATCTCTCTCTTATCTCTATAATGGAATCTAAAGGTAATCATTTTACCACCTAACTCCTCTCCCTTGTCGTCCCCCATTTTTCGTCTCATCCCTTGACAGTGTCCTGTATGCTCTATCTCATATTGTGTTTTTCCTTTCTTTCACAAAAAAAAAAAAAAGAAAAAAGGAAGAGTAAATAAATCCTTAATTTTTGAACATTAATATTAGTTATTTTCTTTGGGGATCAACTTCATAATTATTTTTTATTCATGGTAATTAATAAAAAAGAATTTGTAATCACATTGGGTTTATCAATGAACTTTTTAAAGGGTTGTTTAATTCATTATTCTAGAGTTATTCTACTTTGGTTTTTCTTTTTTAATAATTACATGACGGTTTTAATTGATTTTTTTATGTTGTGTGATATTTTGTGCTTTTGTTGTTATTAGTCGTTATAAATAGGTTGGAACTTTTGAAAATATAATGTGCAAAATATAAATATACCCTAAACTTAGGTCATTTAATGTGTCTTTTTTATTTAAAAATACAACATGTTTAAATATGTATTGTGAATGAATCCAGTCAAAATTTAAATTAAATTTATTTTTCAAATATATATATGTTTGCATGTGTGTTAAGTTTAAGTTCGATTAAAATTTTAATAAGTCAAGTTTAAATATATCAAAATTTAGTTTAATTCAGCTCATTTAAGTCTCTATTTATTATGATTATTATTATTATTATTATTATTATGTTTTTGTTTTTCAATTGAATCTTTTATGCTTAATTATAGTTAGAAGCATTAACTTTGGTAAATTTTCAAATAAACAATACTGTAATTTGAAAAATAAAGTTAAACAAACTATTTTTTTAAGGAGATGATAAAAATGTGTTAAATTAATATTTAAATCTGAACATATTAAAATTGAGTTTGAATCGACTCATTTATATTTTTATTTATGTTTATTATTATTTTCTTGTTCTTAAGTTGAATCTTTTATAGTTAATTACAGTGAGAAGAATCAATTTTGGTAAGTTTCAGGATAGACACTTAGTTTGAAAAGTAAAGCGAGGCAAACTTTTCTCGAGAGGATTCTTCTTCATTTTATTTTTTTTTTCTTTTTTCTTTTTTTTCAGAAAGGACCATAAGAGGTGTAAGAGATGCACCGAGTTAGCGTTGAAGGTTGTTCGCACTACATTTTTTAATCAGTTGCGTATTTACTCTCTCTATAAATTGTTGGCCAACTAGAAACAACAATTGATGGTCAGAGGGTTCTTATGGCGAATACACATTCAAGTCAATTGTTAATTAGGGTTCTTATGGATCGAGAGCGAGAGGACTTTTAAATGTCATTATCCTGTTTCCGTTTCAAAATTCAGAAATCAGGAATTTCTTGATCAATTTTCTTGGACACCACCGTTCCAATTGAGGTGGGGCTGCACTTATCTCACCAGAGTTCCTTCATCATTTTCCCCCACGACCGATTTTGAGAATATCTAATATTAAGACAAAGGTGCAAAAGCATCTACCTTCGTTAATTATACGCGAGTGAATTATCTCATTCATGCGTCGGCTTGATGACATTTCCACGAAGCCATGGAAAACAAGGAAAAGTCTCGAACAACTAGAAGAGCTTGAATGGAACACAAATTTATATTTCATCTGGATCTTGAATATGTACAAAATGATTCCTCTGTTCAATAATTAGCGTAAAAACTCATCCCTCTCCTTCAAATTTCCCGTTCTTCTGTCCAAGTTAAAATTCAACTGCCAGTACAATGTACATTTACAAACCAAACTTCCTTTGTCTCAGGTAAGTGGAAGTACCTTGCCGCAAGCCTGGCATGGCAACTTGCTGCTGCTGTTTTGCTCTCCTCTCCCTCTCCTTCTTTTTACTCTCCTTGTCTGCTTCAGCCTGCACCCTCCTCAAATTCTCCATTTCCTCTTCCATTGCAGTTTTTTCTTCCTTCTTTTTCTTCTTGTGCTCCAACATGGACGTGTCTGATTCCTTCACTGAAAAAAACATGGGCCCTAGCTCAGCCAGCCACTGGGGCTCCACTGCAGTGACACACTCCATATATTCCTTCGTTGTCAACATCAATTCATGATAAACCACATAATCCGGAGTGTAACCTAAACCAAAAAGAGCACTGCTGGGGCGTAAATGACATGGCATCCCATTTCTGCAATTGACATACTCCCCAACCCCCTTTAATCTTGCTGCATTGTGAAAATACGCAGAACAAATAGCCTTGCGTACAACATCCCAATCATACCCACAGGACGTTAGTGGGATCTTCAATGTCTTGAGAATATCCAAGAGCTGTGATCTGACTTCTCTGGCCTTTCGTAATCCTTTAACCTGCAAAAAATGCACCTCACACCAATCTCCTCTGTACTGGTGCTCTTTCCATTGCAAGTATATATTAAGCAAGGTTAAGTGGTCAGACTCGGGGACAAAAAATTTTTCCCTTGCAGCGTCACTTTCCTCTGCCCTATCCTTTGGCCTGAAAAATACCGATGGCACTGACAGCATTGAGACAATTGTCAGAACCTCATTTATACACTCTAGTTGTTCGCCCATCAGGAGCATCTTAGCTAGTGGGGGATCCAATGGAAATTCAACCATTTTCCAGCCAATATCAGTTAGATCCCCAACATTATTAAGAGCACCCAAGACCCAGAGCTGATACATAGAATTAAGAATATTATCCTGTGGAGGAGGATCCATGAAGTCAAAATCCAGCAGGTTTTCAACTTTAAGAGACTTGAGAAGCAAAACCACATTACCAAGGTTTGTTCTTTGGATCTCTGGCACAGGACTGGGCAACATTTCACTAAGGTATGCACTTTCTGTATAGAGCCTATAACAAGTTCCGGGGCCAGTTCTACCAGCACGTCCAGCACGCTGATCAGCGGCGGCACGGCTAACAGGGAAAACTTGGAGTGCATCCATACCCATTCTAGGGTTGTACACTTTCATTTTACCATATCCCGTGTCAATAACATAAAAAATTCCATCTACAGTTAAAGAAGTCTCAGCAATGTTAGTGGCAACAATGCACTTCCGGGCCCCCTCTTCAGCTTTTTGGAATATTTTTGCTTGCAAATCAGCTGGAAGTTGTGAGTATATGGGTAGTATCAAGAGTTTCGGTACTGCTTTCTTCGTGGTGGAGATAAGCTGCTCCATACGTTCATTAAGGGCATGACAGGCCGCCTCAATTTCATCTTGGCCAGTCATGAATATTAGAATGTCTCCTGGAGGACTGGTAATATGTATAGTCATGGCCTGCTTCACTGCAGCTTCAACGTAGTCCTCACAAGGTGTTTTACTATAAAATATATCCACTTTGAATGTTCTCCCAGGAATATGAAAAATTGGTACACTGCAAAAGGTACCAAAAATAATGTTTGAGATGTTGAGTAAATGAATTCAGGAATTCAACTATATTTTGATCATCAAAAGGATCATGTTACCTTCCAAAGAAATTTGAAAATTTCTCAGCATTTAGAGTTGCAGATGTCACGATGAGTTTGAAGTCACGTCGTCGTGCAACCACCTTTTTCAATATCCCAAAGAGCACATCTGTGTTTAATGATCTCTCATGTGCTTCATCCATGACAATGACACTGCAACAATCACATCCATGAGACCAAATGACCTTCATCAGCACCTTAAATTCCCTCATAAAATTGAAATGGCACACTAGATTACACCATACATACCGATACTTATCAAGCTCAGAATCCTTTAGTGTTTCACGTAGGAGTACTCCATCAGTCATATACTGCAAAATTTGGCAAGCAAGGACTTAGAATGTAACATTATCAAATTTCAGAGCTGCAAAATAATGAAAGAACACAAGGGGAAAAAGTTTTCAACACTGTCAATACATTATAATTGAGATGATGCTCAAATAACTGCTATGTAGCATAAATACACATTAAACTTCAATTGAGAGGCTCAAATATAATCAAAATAGATCAAAAGGCCAACTCAGGATTTCTTTTTTTTAATTCTTAGCTTCTGTTAAGCCGGAGAGCACTGCATTGTTCTCAGAAATTTGAAAGGGTTCATATCAACAGAGTTCCTTACAAGTTTTCATCTCTTGTATATACATACGAGAAAAATATCAAGCCACTATGTTAAAATATGTGCTGATTATATGACAAATAAATTGAATTATAAAGAGGTATGAAATAAAATCAGAAGTCATGAGAAGTCTGTATAACAACATTAATTAGCCTGGTGCCATGTTTATCCCTCTCCTCAAGGGCCCAATAAAAGAACAACCGAAAAATCAAAAAAGATCAAAATTAAAAGTTTGAAAAAAGAATTTGTGTAATTCATAGCTTGCACACACAGATTTTTTCTCTTTGTGATCTTAATTTTGTCCTTTTGTGAAACAATGAGGTGTAGACATACAGTCTTAATCAAGTTACTGTTTTAGTGATTGAACAAGTGAATGCTGGATTTATAGATAATTGTTGAGGGAGATAAGTCTGTAAAAGAAAAAAGATTAGTTTATCTAAAGAAGTGAAGAAATGAAATAGGACATAGAAAGAGGGCAACTTATTGTTTGCTGTTAAAAAAATAGGAAAAGCTCTCTCAATTTTGAAAACAATGTTAAAACTACAGGAACCTCTGCACAATAATTATTATATGGTTAATATTCATTTGCCCTGTACACTAACCAACAGCTAACCTATTATTTGTTTCTCATTCTCCTTAAAAGGATAAAAAGAGCATTCTAGTGTGTGATGCCCCCACACTAGAGTTTGGAGAAGCAACAAATGTGCTCAACCTTAACCTTGTTTTCACAACTTGAATCTGTGATCTATAGTTCACAATGGTGTTTACACAAAGGTTCGCTCTTTTCCTCCTTAAAAGAATAAGATACCATTGATCTTCCACAACACAACTATAACCACCTGAACACAAGAAAGGACATATACCCAAATTGAATTTAACAATTCAAAAAGCATCATAAGCAATAAAGGGCTATTTTTCAAATGAACTAAAAGACAATAACAAGACTATGCACCTTAATTATGGTGTTTGGCCCAGTCACATCCTCAAATCGAATGGCATAGCCGACCTTATCCCCCAATTCAGTCTCCATCTCTTCACTAACTCTTTTTGCAACACTCATGGCTGCTACACGCCTTGGTTGGGTGCAACCCACTATACCCCGTGTTGTATACCCATCTTCATGCAGATACTGAGCAAAAAGAATTTCAGATTCCACATTCAAGTTAAATGAGGTACATAAGCTTTTCAAAGACCAGAAAAACATGTTAATTATCAAAAGAAAAAATCTAAGCCTGGGCTACCTGTGTCAGTTGGGTTGTCTTTCCAGAACCAGTTTCTCCTACAACAACAACTATCTGATTTTCACGAATTATCTGTCCAAGGCACAATCAAAAACAAAATGAGATGATTGGGGACAAATATTGAAGTTACATATCAAATAATATAGCTATTAGAAAAGCAATTATAAATGGATTGTCCTGCATTAGACAAAACCCAATAACCAATGTGGAGATTTTGTCTCTGAGATCACATAGACATGCTGAAGAAGTCTTAGAAGAAAAATAGTGCGTGTATCAAAAAGCGAAAAATAGGAAGTAATCAAGAAGAAATTTGACCAAAAGTACCACTTGTTTTAAGGCACAGAAGAGGCCAGATGATTGGCTCCAGTCAATTTCTTGATGTAAAAATCCATCCCACCACTTATAACACACCCATCCTTTCTCTTTTTCTCCAATCTTTGGAGAAAGAGGTCACACCACACAATTTCATAAAATATTAGGGTGCCTAGTCTCAAACCTGTAATAAATCATCTCGTACTGAAAATATGGGCAGATATTGCCGTTGCTCTGCAATGGTTTTTGACTTTGCAAAATCACTTGCAGCTTCCCCATTCTTCATATGCTGTGCAAATTTTGCCTCTTCCTTAAAATCAACTTCACCTTCTTCACCCACTTTAGCAGTATCAGCGTCAATCTAGGATTTAAAAAGGAAAAAAAAATTAGTTCTAGATATCTAAGTAAGTTACATTTGGACTGAGATACTGAAGTGCCATACCTGTTCAGCTGTTTTCTCAACACCAAGAATATCACCAAGTTTTGAGCCAGCAAGCTCCCAAAAACGTTGGCGTGACTTATGCATACTTTGCTTTTCATGAATTTCCCTAACCAAAGATGATCCTTTGCGTGAAATGATTGCCATATCTGAGGTGGGATCTTTTATGGGCATTACTGGCTCTGCTTGTTTGGTAAACACAACCCTTCCATCCAAGAAAGGAGGCTTGGTATCTACACCCAAAAGAGGGTAAAAAATTTAGCTACAGGAAATGGCAATGACTCCAGTTGTTTCATCAGTATAAGAATCTCTTACCATGTACAAGAAGAATAACTTTGCGTTCTTCCTCATCATCAAAATCAGTCTGCACCTCAGTACCTCTAACAGCCCCAGATCTCAAAAGTTGTCTATCTTCCCACTGAGCATTGTCGGCAGTAAGCTGAGACAACCTTTTGCTCTGAGCAAGTGACATTCTGGTGCCATCTCTTCGAACCTGTATGAAAGAACTCAAAATTGGTCAATAATAAAGTTCAGCAATGCTCAACAAAACATCATAGGTTTGTGGCTTGACAAAATAGTTACAGTGTGCAGAGGTCAAATTAAACAAAGCACACAAAAGAAATTTCACACTTGCCTAGAAACACCTGGAATAAATTTCATGCACTTATATTCAAAATTTGCTCCAGATATGTACTGAACATTGCCATAAAATTTTTTGCATGGACACATCTAATCAATGGAGATTACAACTGTGCCACTTCATTGAACATAAAAAATTATACACATGTATATTAAATGAAAGAAAAAGTTCCATTAAACAACAAACTAAATGCTTAACCAAACAATAGCTTTGAACTGGAGGTAACCCCACAAGTGTTGGATTAAATAGGCAGCAAAAGCAGACTGCACTCAATACTAGACAAGAATTACAACATCTAAATAAAATGACAAACCATTTCCTATGCACACAAAAGAACATATGGGCGCGCGCACACACACACACACACACACACACACAGAGAAAGAAAGGAAAAAGAGATTTTCCCACGTATTATGGCATACCAGTCTCTTGGCCAACTCTGCCTTTTTTTGCTCAAATGATGTCTCTTCCTCAAGGAAAAATGATGAGCTATCAGCATCAAACATGGTGTTTCCTTCTTCTCTGTCATACCTATCAAACAAAACTCTGTTAAGCAAGTACAGAGGTGTGACAAGTTGTGCATCCACAGCCAGGAAGCCCACAGCACAAAGACTCAGTAGTGATAAATGAGATGTTGGATGGATATGATAAAAGAAAATACCATGCTCGATCAGCATCATATTCCATCTCATGACGCATCTCTTCAGTAATCTCATGATTATGTTCTTCAGATGCATAAGATTTATCTGCTTCTTGATTCTATGCAAATGAAATGAAACAAACTTTGGTGAGACAATTGAATGCATAATCGATCAAAACAGAACAGCACAACAGTCCTATTCAATTAATTGCACCCAATTATTTTCAATGAAAGAAATTAAGCAAAAAAGAAAAAAATGAAAAAAAGAAGAAGAAAGAATGATCCTACATTACCTCTGATGTTTGCGAGCGTATAGTAGAGAAAGCAGGTTTATGGGATCTCCCATAATGTCTAGAACTAGAAGACTTAAATGAAGATCCCGAAGCTCGTATTGGAACTGGCGAGGGAGAAATATGGTCCCAAGGAGAAGCAGTAGTGGCTATAGTTTTATAGAGTTGAAGTTAGCACTTGAATAAGAAATTTTTAGGGTTAATTTGAGGTTCATCTTCCAAAATAACAAAACATGCACAAAGGAGACAAAAATCCTTACATACCAACAGAACGAGGTGTATGGCCATCCAACCAAGGAGAGACTAATCGTGCATCAGGTGAGGCCCCAACAAACATTGGCGATGGTGAGGGCTGATGGTGTAGCCTGGCATTAGAGTGACCATCCCGCTGAGGTGTTTCTTCCCATTCCCATCTTCCATCATCCCAGTCGGACCTGCCTGCAGGATCAACATCTCTGTATTAGATTAACTAGGAACCCATGATATTAGAGACAAAATGAGTCAAGACAGGTCTATATATATATATATATACTTATATGTATAGGTATATAACATGAAACCCTTTATCTTATCAACCTCATAAGGCTTCATATCATACACCACATCCCCGATATGCACATTAAAAACAGTACATTGGCCTATACAAAATGCACCTGAAACTTGGGAGAAGTCTCCAAAAGTCAATAAGAAACAAATCTTACACAAATCCATACCTGGTGTCCTGCCTGAGCCTTCATATCTATTTCGTTTCCTTCCAAAATCTTGTTCATGGGCTTCCCTTCTATGATACTGCTCCTCATCGCCATTGCTGTGCTTGGGTCTGACCTGTCTATTTTCACTCCGGGTAACTTTCTTGAAATTTTTTCTAGCACTATTATGGTTATTCCTCTCACTCCTTGGGCTCCTTGACCGGACACTTTGAGTACCCCCAACAGAGCTAGTAGAGTCCTTCATTTCAAAAACACATACAAATTAAGGTAAAAAAAGAGAGAAAACACTTGCGTTTTGTAAGCCACATACAAAATGTACAATAAATACAACAAGAACAAAATTTTTATTGAAGAAGCAGAAAATATAGAATCAAAACGAACCACAATGACCAAAGCATAATCCTCTTCCAAACTAATCCTTTGTTTCATGAGATTGTGCTTAGGGTAAACACTAATCAATGAAAACCATTTAAGCACATAGGAGTAACAACACAACTTTGTTTCACTTAAAGCACACAAAAACTTTTAGAACAGCCATCAATTTGACTGGGTGCACCAATTAGCAAAGTGGAAGGTTCATGCTTGAGTCACAAGAAAAAACACTGCACTGAAACTAATTTAACCAGAGAAAAGATGTTAAGTTTGAAGAACCTAACATTAACTACGTTTGACAAGGAGAATAATAGACCAACTACTAGACGTTTGATTTTTATACTACAATCCAGAACTTGCACTGGTCCTGCCAACTTTTAGGCCTCCAAAAATTATTCTTATAGCAAAATCAGCCCCTAATATCTACAGGTTTTGCATACTTCAAATCTTGATCATGGCAAAAGGTATACCGGCACTGACAAAGAAGTAACTCACATATGAAGAAATGTTTTTTCTCAAGCGATGAGTCCGAGATGTGTCATTAATTGATCCTTCTCGAGTCACAACACTTTCTACAAAATATGACCAGAAGAACACCTTCAGTAAGCCAAAAAGGAAGAAAACATCTCAATGAACAATTGAGACAAATGAATAAATGCATAAGCAAGCATAAGAGTTTATAAGACCACCATTCAAGTTTTCACTTACCAAAACATCCATCACATGTTTACAATGAATCATTGTCACACAAATGGGGTGGTAGATCTTGTTAAAACAAGTTAATGATCAACAAAACTAGAGATTCGGTTAGTCTTTGACTATAGATTCACTTAAGCTTGGAACTTAAAAATTTTTATTGTCCAACTTGGCACTGATGCAATCAATCAGAAATACCTGATAATTACGATAATCTCTATTGGATATTAGACCCTACATGGATACAAACCATAATGACAACCAAGAAAACAATATTTGGAAGATAAGAAAAAAATACATACCTGCATATGTTGAACTTGTCTCAGCTGTAGATGCTTCACGATAATGTCTGCTAACATTGACAGATGCACCATCAGTTGTGATATCCCCTACTCCACTAATTTCAGAAGATGCTAGGTCTTCTTCCTCATTGAGGGATGCCACAACAGATGTAACTCTTTCTCTAGGTATCTTGAATCCCACATTTGCATCAGATCCTCCCCGTTTTGCATTTGCAAGGACATCTAATCCTGTTCACTTTTCAGTGTTAATCGGCAACAAAAAGCAACCAGGATATCAAGCCTAAAGATTACAACATGGCGCATAAGGGTTTCCATAACCTTTTGTTTTCATCTAACCTACCCTTTTTGGTGCAGGGTGGGCATAAGTAAGGCAGGAAAAAACCAATCAAAGCAACTAAAGGAAACAATATTCAATATTCGAAGTACAAAGGTTGTGCGACCTAAAGAAGGTGACACAACAAGTGTGAAATTAAGTCTTACTGACCGACCTCAGCGCCACTGGACCTATCCATTAAACCTGAATCCACCGCATTCTAAGCAAATATTTCGTAAATAGCAAAGCTGAAACTAAGTTCACGATTTGGTTAAGCAAACATTTACCTAAAGAAGAAGAAGAAGAAGAAGAAGAAGCAATCAATGGACGAATTCGCGCTGAATGGCAGCAAGGATTGGAACAAAAAAAAAAAAGGCGGCGGCCGGGGTGGGGGGTGGGTAAAAAATCTAGAAAAGAATTAGAGACTTACCTAAGAGGGATTTTTTCTCGGGAGCCCTAAACTCCAATCTATCCTTCACAGGAACATGCAAACCACCTCTGGAGCTTTGCTCAGGCTCCATAATCACCATACTTTTCTCTATATCAACGACGCCGTCACCGTTGCCCCTTCGTTCCTACGCGTCACAGGCAACATAAATTATAGGCAGGCGGCTCACTATTTAATCCACAAGCACGAAAAAGAAGAAAGAAAAATTCAAAAAAAAAAAGAAAAAAAGAAAAAGAAAAGAAAAGAAGAAAGAAGTGAAAGAAAAACAAAGAAGAAGTTGTTGAATCCGAAACAAACCTCCATTTTAATTCCCCTAATGTTCAAAGCACACAAGATCCCTTCCCGATGCACACATATCACGATTTTTCAAACTTCGGTAAAATCGTGCTATATCAAGAATACGAGAGAGGATTGCAAAAGAATTTTTAAATAAATGATAATGATAATAATAATAATAATAATAATAAACGAAATGCAGGGTGGGTGGAAATTGGAAAAAAGGACCCAGCCCATTGAACTGAAGGGCCAGGCCCAAAATGGAAAATTTATGGAAACCAAGGCTAGGAAAGAGCCACGCACGGAGCCCACGTGGCAGCTTGCCAACCCTGGCAGTCGCTTCCGATTCGCTTCGAACTAATGCATTCGTCTTCTCGATCAATCTACCATATGTTCCCGGACTAGACCCGGACGAGATGGACCGCATTGCTGACCAAGCCTTTGAAAAGCACTCGTCAAGGACGAACATGAGGAATGGTAAAGGGACTGCCATCGTTTGGTTCAGGAACGATTTAAGAGTATTGGACAACGAGGCTTTGTACAGCGCTCGGATTTCGTCCGAGGCGGTTTTACCCGTTTATTGCGTGGATCCCCGGCTTTTTCAAACTACCCGCCATTTTGGCTTCCCGAAAACAGGTGGTACGACACCTATCTGTTTACAGTTGGTAACTGTTGGTTTCAGGTAGTGAAGTGGAGTTTATTAAATCTGATAACTTAACAACAACACACTGGGTAGGTTCTGTAATGGCGAAGCGTGCCTTTCGATTGATTTTGAGGAGGATCCATGAATGAATGAAGCGTAAATTCCCCCCCCCCCCCTTTTTTTTATATGTTATTGCTGACCAGCTTTGAGAGCGCAATTTCTCATAGAATGTTTGGCTGACTTGAAAAAGAACCTGATAAAGAAGGGCCTCAACCTGCTTATTCGTTGTGGGAAACCCGAGGAAATTATCCCTTCACCTGCTAAATCCTTTTCAGCCAATACAGTTAAGTTTGCAGCCATTTGCTCCTTTCCTTCCCTCTATTGCTATCTGTGAGTCTATTGGGGAATGTAATGTAGGCAATTACTTATCGATCCCATCCTGTCAGGTATATGCCCATAAAGAAACATGCAGTGAGGAGCTACATGTTGAAAGACTGGTTAGCAAAGGACTATGGCAAGTACAATTGCCAGCTTCTTCAGAGAATTCCACCGGCACTAGCCAGGCTTCTGCAAGGAGTCCTAGGCTACAGCTTATTTGGGGTGGCACTATGTACCACATAGATGACCTCCCATTCAGTGCGGCCAATTTACCTGATGTGTATACTCAGTTTCGCAAGGCATGATCCTCTAATACACTGTTTTAATGTTTGGAATTTATGCTGCTTCTATTATAGGTTTAGTTTCTTTTATTTGGGATGCCCCTTGTCTATTAAATTATTAATGCAAAGCTGTACTTGGCAGTCTGTTGAAGCAAAAACTGCTGTTTGAGGCTGTATTAGGATCCCATTGTCTCTTGGTCCATCACTTGGTGTTGAGCATTGCGGATGTGTTCCATTGATCAATCAGCTTGTGCTTCAGCCACAAGAGGCAAGCTTTATCTTTCTCTGGTTAAAAAGTGCCATAACTTTGCTATTATCAGCACTGAAAGCTGTCTGACACCAAAATTAATAGTCCCGTCTCTTGATGTAGGTTAGCAGAGGCATGATATTTCATGGAGGTGAAAGTGCTGCACCAAGCAGATTGTGTGAGTACTTCTGGAAGAATGTGAGAAAAAAAATACTTGCCATCCTTTAGGTAGGAAAAAGAGTTGTAAATGACCAACAATTTAATCCTTATTGTGATGATAAAAGCATTTCAGAATAGATCTCCCCTTCTTTATGATTAAATGCTTGCACCATTCGTTTTTAGTGTATAGCATCATCCATATGGATGTATTTTTCGAAGGGTAATCTTTGGTGCTGTCTATCTAATACTAGATAAATGAATTTAGAAGTAATCATTATTGGCCCCTTTGTGTAATTTGTAATAGAGGTATCAATTTTGGAAATTTTGGGGACCGTTTATGATGGTCTGGAGAAGTACCATGTCTTGATACAACCAACAAAAGTGGTTGATTGGCAATTCTCAGTCTTGTTTGTATAAAAACAGGATTTGCTAAAGATATATAAAGATACTAGAAATGGGATGTTGGGACCTGACTACTTGACAAAATTCTCTCCTTGGCTGGCTGCAGGATGCCTCTCTCCTCGTTACATATATGAAGAGGTTGAGTGAATTCTGGACTTTTGTGCCGTTGCAATTGATGATTCATTTGTATTGGGAGAAATCAATTGGTATGACAAAGATTTTTTTTGGTTAATGTCTTCATTGTATAGGTCAAGAGATATGAGAAAGAATGGCAAGCAAATGACTCATCATACTGGTCACTCTCTTTTCTTCCTAGGCCTCACCACTTTATATGCACAGAAACACAACTTTCTTCATTAACAGTGCTTCCTTTTATCTGCTGTTTTCAGTTTCAAGCGATAGCAATTCTGTCACCCTACTGGATTTTTTTTATATCTTGTCCTGAATTTGGATCTATGGTTTCAGGGTTCTGTTTGAATTGATATGGAGGGATTACTTCAGATTTCTCAGAGTCAAATATGGAAATTCCCCTTTTCATTTAGGTGAAAATTCTCGTGGAATTCCATCAAATCATGGAGTCCCTGGCTGTTCTAATCACTTCCAGCCAAGAATTTTTGTATTCTAACAATTTCTATACCTTTACCATTCAGTCAACTTGTCATTACCATTTGTTTGTAGGTGGCCCAAGAAAAGCTGAGCACATATGGAGTCAAGACCAGAGATTATTTTGAGATAACACTGCTTTACATTGAGACATTGAGAGCGTAGACACTCCATAGCTGCAAAAACTTACTAAATATAATCGGAAAATTCCTGAAAAGTCATACATCGAGCAAATTGTGCCTCTGAAATTTGGAAAGTCATGTAGAGAGACAGACCAAAAGACATGGATAACTGAGATGAAAAAGGCCCGGAAAGTTGCTTAGGGCAAGGTATAATTAAGAAGGTAGATTATTAGAGAAAGTATTCCTCCTAGCAAGCAAGGTTTATTGCAATAGATTCAAATGTATTTCGTAAGGGCGCAACTTCCCGTTATCTTACCTGGTCCATACTCTTCGATTTCCAAAAGTTCGTCTCCATAAAGTGGGTAATCCGACAGGACATACCGTGATACAAGTATTTAACGTAACATTTTATTTGCACAAATTGGCCATTACAGCAACCAAACGAATAACACGCGTGTTTAGCGAGGGACCATCACGTCTGAAATCTTAACACAGATGAGGTACACCCAACCACATCTGCTATGCTTTTATGGGACAAAGCAACGCTAGTTAAATCGTAATTGACTAAGGGGACATCTCAAACAAGAGACAGAAAGTACATCACAATGCCGTGGATTCTACATTCATGTTGCTTCATCAATAGGCATTTTGAACCAAGTTCGCAAGGGGAATTGGGGAAAACGGATCTGTCAGTGTTATGGAATGTCTACGCTCTCAATGTCTCAATGTAAAGCAGAAAATCACCCCTTCACTTCTTAAGAAACCGTCCATTCAGCCAGTCATGTCAAGCACAGCTTTATGTTGCCACTGTCAGACTGAAATGGGAAGGCCAATGGGGTACTAAAAAAGATCTAAACATTAAGTTTGCGTGGCTATAATGGCTAACTCACTCATAGCTCTGTAGTGTAGAACCAAAAAGAAAGGAATGGTTAAACTCCTAGAAGAAACCAAAACCTGTTGTTCTTTGAAGGGAAGGAAACTTTTCTTCTGTTCTGTCCATGTTTCCAAGCTGGCAGCTGGACAATATAAGTTTTTATCAGAATAACATTGCGATCTATATTTCAATTACAACACAAAGGCACTTTCTTTTTTGGTACACGGGAAAACTGAATGCACTTACTTTGGGTTGGATGTACTGCCGCCGTTTTATTTGAATGAAATTCATTTTCCTTTTCTAGCAGATAGGCGAGATCTCAACTGCACAGTAATTTAATGGTTCAAAACAACTTAAAACTTCATAAAAACAAAACCAAATGACAATTGCACTTTACAACAGAACAACCACATTTATCATGCAATGTTTACTGCCAGATGAAGCACAGTTAGATATTTTACCAGTAGTCAACAAATGCAATTCAAGAAATAATACATTTTGTAGGAGGTTTCCCTTCTAAAAGCCATAAATCCTAGATGCCAGCAAGATATGATTTTATGTCTTTGGACTTAACAGAAACTCAACCATATACAACCAGTTAACACAATAAAAATTGGACAACTTCAAACCACTTTAATTGATCTTTTTTTTTTTTCTTAAGCATACTGTCGGTTTCTCAGCGCTGACTAAAACATGTGTTATTATAAGGTCATACCACGATTCTGTGCAATTGAGGAGAAAAGTTATGCTGATGGGGAGATTTTTTCAGTCAATGAACATAAATAAATGGAATGCAAATCAAAATGCACCTAAAAAAAACCCCACAAATCATTTTATACAACAAAGTTAACTGCCAATCAACAATTGCCATGCAAAATGTTGCACCAGCCAATAAGCAAGATCGTATATGGTCCACAAATGGCACATACCTTCTCCAAATGTTGCAGCTCCAATAAAACTTTATCAGTCTCCAACTCCTGGAAACAAGAAGATACTATCTTAACCCAGAAATATATGGACCTTCAAGAGTATTCCTGGAACTTTAGAGGGAGAATAGGGCAATTGTACAAAAATAACAAATAGTTGATACCATTATTAATTTTAAAATGACAAAGACTAGCATGCAAAATTAAATGTCTCTGAATAAGTCTTTACAAACAATCAGCAATTATATTTTCACAAAAAGAAGTAAGAAAACAAGTAATTGCCTGAGGAACAGCACAATCTGCACGGGCTCGGTCCCAACGAACGCAGCAAGAGCATTCCCAGTCATCGGTTTGGACCTCAGAAAATGGTGCCCTACATCAAAGGCTTTATCACAACTTGAATGATGGCATTAAGCCAGGCAAGAAGTACTCAGATATATATTAAAAAATTGAATCCACCAAAAGGAGTTTCAATAGATTTTCAAATCAAGGATCCAATGATAAAATTGCTAGACTCGGTAATAGAATCATTATGCAGCACATGTTGCATATCACATACATAAATCCTTTGTACAAGCTTCTACATAATTTCGACATACAGCAATAACTTAAACAGAAAGAAGGTATAAAACAGCAACTTGGGATCTACCGGCGCCACTTCCCGCATACAGTTTTGCCACTTTCTTGTGCATTACCATAACGTTCACCTTGACACTGGAGCCAATTCTTCTCCCTGCCTGTAGGGCACCCCTGCCACAACAAAATTTTTCATAACAATACTCAATTATCCTTCAATAAAAGTAAACCAACCTATACACATCCTTCCTGCTTATGCACACCCTTAAACACTGCATATTTAAGCCACCAAGAAAAAAAGCACACTAGTGTATGGCCAGAAAGCAGTAATCCAAAAAACTAAATGATGTCACATTGCAATCATCAAAACATGTCCGCTATGAGCTTCAAACATTTTTCAAGTGTGACAAAATAATTGTAACAGCCTAGCTCACTTACCCCCCATTCCACTATTGCCACAGTGGAATTATTCTTCAAACCCTGAATCAACAGAATCTTGTGCACATTGAAAAAGATTAACTTGCCTTTGAGTTAAACGTCTCTGCAGGATCCATTTCCTCTGGCTCACCAATGTCATCAAATATTCTGTGCCAGTCAATGAATAAATAAATAAATGAATATGAAGACTTCATAGGTTAGCAAAGTCTTCAGCTGGATCCAATTTTCAATTTTTGGATGCTACTACGAAAAAATTCAAAATCTGTAAACACAAGCATGCTCAAATACTTCAAATTCTTCAATACATTATTTCCAAATGTTGGTGGCCACTTCACTGTGTAACAATATTGTTAGTAAAAATTTTAAGGTGGTTAACTAACTAGCAAAATGTTAATGACCTTCAGGTGTCTAAAGTGAAGGCCAAACAAACAGCCTACTGGACAGAAGTAGGCATCATGATATGACAGCCAGAATTAAAAAACAAACAACCTACTGGACAGAAGCAGGCATCAAGATCTGATGGCCAGAAGTAAAAAACAAACAGCCTATTGGATAGAAGCAGGCATCAAGATCTAACAGCCAGAAATAAAAATTTTGGCTTTCATATCTTAAAATATTATATCAACCAAAAAATAGTCTACGCATAATCCCAGTTCTGTTAAATTATTTAATTAAACCACAATTGGTGCACATAATTGCACACATTGAATATGCCACAAATTTTGTAGAAAAAGAGAAAAGAAAGGAAAAGAATCTTAGCCAAAGGGATAACCAAGGTCAAGCACTAAAAACAGGAACATACTGAGAATTTTGAGCAGACCAGTCAGGAACATCTGCTTGATAAGATTTGCCAATCCTAACTCGAGATTTATGTTGATCAGAGTGTATCAACATTGATTTCATACGATCCAATCCAGATTTAGTTGTTCTCTTAGACTGACCAATACTGTGTGATTTCCAGAAAGCATCCTCAAGTGAGACCCTGTCTGTCATTTTTGAACAAGGTTGACAAAACCACTCATCGGTAGGCAAGGCCTTTATTTTGGGATTGCAGCATGAGACATGGAATGCCTTTTCACAGTTGTCACAAAGTAACATTTTGAAAACATGCCCTGCATCACCACATATTTCACAGGAAGTAGAAGTGCTGCCATCATTATCATTCTCATTTCCAAAGAGTTCACTGGGAACACTACTGCTTCTAGGCTGACTCTCCCCATACAGTCCGTGTATTCTATTGAGTGCAGCAACCACTGCTTTATCTCCTTCAGAATCAGTTGGATGCATTGTGGAATAATTCTTCTCTGGCTTCCTTCGCTTGGACATTACTTTTATTTGAGAAATTGAATCCTGAGTGCCAGCAATCAACAGATCTGAATCATTCCAACTGTGATCACCATGTTTTAAACAGCTATTCCAGCTTTTTTCAGGCATAAAACCACAAGATGAATCCTGTTTTCCATAATGACAGACAAAAGGTAGTACTGCATCAACTGAACATAGTGCCAAATTCTGTAACAACATAATCACCTGCACATTCAAAAAATTGCCAAATCTTAGAACATGTAAAATAAATTGTGTGCCAGTTTTGGGAACTCCAACTTTAATTACTCTATCAAATTTAAATCCAATTAGATAAGCTCAGATTCAACAAATGAAAATAACCAAACATTGAAATTCAGGAAAGCTAAAGGCAGTCATCTTGATTTCTAACTCGCAGAGCTTATTAGGTAAGAAAGAAGCATACACTCTCTGCCTCTCCTACTATGACACCAGCAAACACAATTTTTAAACAGACCCATGTTCGTTGTGAAAGGAAGATAATATTCAAGAAGTTCCAATTCAGCTGTATGCAATCAGTGATAAGATGATATTGAGGTAATTGGGCAGACTAATCACAGCATCTATGGCCGCCCCTGCAATCAAGCCTTTGAGTTTTAATTAGGCAAACCAATCACAATCTGTTTGGGCAAACTACTAAGAATTACCAGGAGCCCTAATAACAAATTCCAAATTAACTCCTCACTAACTTTTATGAGAAGATGTGCTTCTTTCTTAAGATTAAAAAAACATTAACATAGCCAATAAATTGTCATTAACATCAATTATTCATACAATGATCACTTCAAACCCCCACCCCCAAAAAAAAAAAAAAACCCAAAGAAAAGCAAGGCAGACACACACGAACAAGACCCTCGTTTCGCAGCAAAATTCATTCAAGCCAACAACAGCTGTTCTAGGAGCAATCTTGGACTGCAGAAGAAGGAAAGGAAGAAGGCAGACAAGATTAAAAACAATTAGACGTAAACTCGACGCGAGTTAAGAGTTCAGTTGCAATGGAAACAAGAAAATCGGGAACCATGTATTTTCCAAATCGCGCGCAAAAATATTGCGATAATTCGCCGAAAAAAAATAAGGAAAAAGGACGAACTACAAATCCAAAGTTAGCGTGACAATTACAGGCATGCACACGCACATTGGCAGATCCAAACGGAATATCATGAAACGGAGATTACGGTTGCTATACATCTAAGAAGCCAGAGAGAGTGTGTGTGAGGAAATTGAAATTACCATCAAAGGATGAAAAATCGAAAACTGTAATTGCAATTTTTACCAGAAAAATTGAGAAGTTGGGTGAGGAATCCCTTCGTCTTTTCTCGCTTCTCTTATTTCGCGAACCGAGGGAAGGGAGTGCGAAACAAAATTGTTATGCTTGTTGTGCTTCAGCGAATGGCAAATATGTCTTTTTACTCGTTTTTCATTTTATGATGATTTTTGGGGACGGTGCGACGGCCAGGCCGACCATGGATATAACAGTCAGTCTTCAGAGGCGTGGGTTCGGATCTTTTTAACTAATAAGAGTAGTATTTATTGTGTAAAATATAATTTTATATAAAAAAATAAGTATTAGATATGTATTATAATACTGAATTGAAGGATTTGATTATTTCGGAAAGTATACAAACCATGCAAATAGAACAAATAAACAATCAAAACAAATACATAATACGATTAAAAATTATTATAGTACACGATATTATTATATCAGAAGTCGTTTAGACAAAAAATTTACTTTTTAAATAGTTATTGATTTTTAATTGATATATTATAATATGAAAATTAGAAAAAAGAAGAATTACATAATTTTGTAAATAAGAAAAAAATTACAAAATTTTATAATACAGGAGAAAATTTTCACATTAAATTTTAGACTACACAGAAAAAAAGAAGAATATATTAAAAGAAATTTTTTAAAGGGTTTGTAAGAGCTTTTAAGAGTATTCAAAAGATTTCTTCTTTTCTGAAAGGATCAATGATGCCTACTCTTGATCTTCAATATTCCTTTTATAGTCTTGAGAGGGCCTTTGGGAATTGATCATGAGCTTTGAATTCTTTAAGGATATTAAAAGTTGTTTTGTCTTGTTAATAAGCTAATAATTTTTATATCTTATTTACACAAAAGCAAGTTTCTCCTTTTGTTGTCTTGTCTTATTGCAACATTACCAATCTTTATTTATTGTTTGCATTAAAAGCATATTTGTCTTTTTATAAAGTTATAAAGTTATCTTGACCTTTTCTTTTTCTTTTTCTTTTTTGTTTATTAGAAAGAAGATATCAAAATAGTCATCTTTATTTTTCATTTAGAAGATCAATAGTTGGCTCACTTAACTTAAAAATGTGAGAGGTTTCGTTTATTTAGGCTTAGGTTGAAGGATTAAGCAATTATAATATTTATTGCATTATTACAAAATATTTTTCTTTAATTTAGGCTTTTCTAAGTAAGGTTGATGCATGAGATTTTTAAACTAAAAGGGTAATGATTGTTAGTTTAGTATTGAAAAGGTTTTGAAATTGAGGTTGGGTTTTTTCGAATTAACTTTAGATGATCAGTTTGTATAAGTTTTTAGAAAATTTATAAGAAATCTTATTATCTTACCTTGAATTTCTTGGTAAAGATGAATGTATCCTCTTATGTTTGGCATTTAAAGTACCAAATCAAGATTCAAAGTACAAAGAATTTTGTATAGAAAAGAAATAAATGAGTAAATCTTTTTTCTTTTATTGTAGGGACATATTGATTTTTGAAAAGCCCATAACCTTCATTGACATAAGGAATAAAGATGTTAAGTGTAAAGGCAACATATGTTTACCATTCTTTGAATTAGTTCAGGGTTTTGAAATAATCATTTTTATGTGTGAAGTAAAAAAACTAGAAATGACTACCCTTGTGGTTTTGTAAAAGGAAAAAGTTGTACCATACTTATTGATAATCTTAATAATTATAATATAAGTAATGGTTGAATTTGGTTTTGAAATTTATAGGGAACATTTTTTGTTTGGCTAGGTCTTATCCTTATTGTTCTAGAGAGGATTTTTTTTGTATATGACAAGTAGAATAAGTAAGGCTTACATGTTTTTTGTTAATATAGAAATATTTGAATCTTACAGATTATGTAATTTTTAAAATGACCATATAGTAAGGTTTGCTAAAGTTTTTCCTAAGTAGAACCCTATTAAGAAAAGTGATTTTGTAGTTTTGGAAATTACTAAGTTTTTTATACCTAAGGTTGTTGAGAAGTTCAACATTTTTATCCTTCAAATAAGAAGGGTCTCTAATGAAATGTAAGAAAATTATAAGAATAAAACATGTCATTGTATCCTAAATCGAGTTATCTAAATTATTAAGGATAAAAACATTATCTTAAATGGTTTTGATGGATTAGAGGATTTCGAATTTGTTAAAGTTTATGAGATAATAATCCTACCATTATTTGAGTTATCCTAAAAATCAAGAGATGAGATATTTAATAATGGTTTTATTTGAGGTTTGATTTTGAATTTTATAAGCATTGACAGTCATAGTCATTTGTTATAGAAGACTAAGAATGTTATATTTAGATATGTTATTGATATTCTATTTATAAATAAAAAAGACATTAAATTTATATT
>JAHLGO010000351.1:5266652-5306403 GCA_020615895.1 Ceriops decandra | reverse complement strand
GACAATGTGTTAGATTTATTTTGAATATCTAATTCTAGGGTAGTAAGACCAAAAATGAATTTAGGCCAAGAGATTTTATTGAGTTTTAGACTTTTTTACTAGAATGCTTCTAAATTTGAGTCTTGTTCAAGATTATTAATAGTTTTGAAAAAAAAAAGGTTCAAAAGAGTTTAGTTTTAAAAGTTGGGCTTTTATGGCATTAATAAATTTTTTATTATTAACTAATGGGTCTTTAAGAGGCTTTGAAAATTGACGTGGTTTTAAAATAAGATTTTTAAAGATTAAAGAAGATTTTGGAAGAATAATGGTTTTGAGGTCAATCTTTTATAGATAATTTTCTATTCTAGTTAGTTGGGTCCCTAGGATATAACGATGGACATTTGAAAAATTATTATAATGAATAATCATTTTGGAAAGCTATTTAGAATCATTAATTTCTTGTGATATTTTGTAAGGCTAAGATCAAATATATTTTATTAATGGGTAATTTTCAAATTCCTTAAAAGTGGATGTTTTGCTTTAATGACATTATCATTAGCAATCATTCGCTTTTTGATTTTTTTTCAAAACAATATCAAGATTTAAAGAATTTTGAAAAAGGTAAGGAATATCCTTTTAAGAACTATAGATTTCAAACTAATAAAAAAAACATAATATGTGTTTTTTGTTCTAAAATAAAATCATAAAACTAGTTTTTTTTATTTCTTAATGAGATTGTAAAAAGTGTTTGAAGAACTAAATTTTTTTTCTATAATATGACAAGTATAAAAATTATCATGTAAATATTTTTTTAAACTTCAAAATCGTTTTTTTAAAATGTAAAGTTCATGAGAAACATTTTTAGTTCTAATTGATGCAAGAAAAAATTTAGGGGATATTAGTTTGTAGGATTTGTATAAATTAGGTGTGAAACAATTGTATGGTGGTTTGCATTTTGTAAAGAAGTACTAGGGAGGTCAAAAGTAAAGAATTTTGGAGGTAAGATTTGGATTTAAGGCTAATAGAGTATATTTGTATAAAGATTTAAAAAGTGTCCCAAATCTATGGTAAATGTGGTTAAAGCTATTTCAAAAAGTTAAGAAATGTTCAACCTTCTATTTAAAAAGAGAAAAACTTTTCCATCTTGGAGTTGTTATACTTAGGAGAATTTAGTGTTTGGTTTTATTTGTAATTGAGGTTGAGGTTCTGCTACTGCTCCTAAAATCCATTCTTTTAAATGGGTAATATATTTCCATTGGATAGCTTTGGGAATAACAGAGTGGGAATGGGTTAAGTCTAATTGGAGAAGAAAAGTTTTTTTCTTTTTAACATATTGTAATTATAGACTTTGATTTGTAAAACAAGACTTTTTAAAATATTATTGTCTTTAAAGAAATTATAAGATTTGGATAACTACTAAAAGATATTAAACCACTGTAAATACTAAATTCAATGGTACTCAACAATGAATTTTGAAAATTTTTAAATCTTAAGTCCCTAAGAATTACAATGATGGAGGTATTTAAACTTTCTTTAGTAAGAAACTTGATTCTAATTTGTACAAGTCTGATATGGATATATTTGCAAGATATTTTTTTTATGGTTTTATAAAGATTTTGAAAAAAGAAGATGAACAATTTTTAAAAATTTCAAATTTAATCTCTTTCTTTTGTTTTAATTATGAAATCAATTTTGAAAAAGTTTAATTTTAAAAATTTTTAAATTGATCCTTTTGTATCTTAGGTATGTCTCAATTATCAATTCCTTTAAGAAAACCTTTTGGGGTTATTTCTTCATTAGCTTAGAGGTTTTAGAATGGAAAGAAAAAGAATAAAAAGTGATTCTACACATAATTAAATTTAAAGCTAAAACTATAAATATATTATTACTTACAATCCAAAGAATTATTGATGGATTAAGATTCCCTAACTCAATTAAATAGGATAATATTTAAACAAACCAAGGCAAAAATCTCGATAACAGTATAATTTAATGTAAAGTGTTTAAAAAACAATGCTATGTAAAAAATATCAAACTATTATCTTTCACACAAACCTTAAGGCTTTATTACTACTAACACACAGAAGCAACAAACCATACAAATGGAACAAATAAACAATCAAAATAAATGTGTAATGTCATTGAAAATTATCATAATATGTAGTATTATTATACTAAAAGTCATTTAGGTAGAAATTTTGTTTTTAAAATGGTTATTGGTTTCCAACTGATATACTATAATATGAAAATTACAAGAATTAAAGGAAAGGAATTATGGAATTCATAAATAAAAAAAGAAAACTTACAGAGTTTTGTAATACAAAAGAAGAATTTTACACTAAGTTTTAGACTACATAAACGAAAGAAAAAATATATTACAAGGGATTTTCAAGAAGGTTTGTAAGAGGTTTTGAAAGGTATTAAAAAAATTTCTTCTTTTGTAAAAAGATTAATCTTCAAAAAGATGCATACTCTTGATCTTTAAGCTTCCTTTTATAGCTTTGATGATAGCCTTTTGGAATAGATCAGAAGCTTTGAATCTTTTAAGGACACCAAAAGTTAATTTGTCTTGTTATGGGGTTAGGTTTGGATAGCAATTTTTATGTTTTGTTTACACCGAAAGTAGGTTTGTCTTCTTGTAAAATTGTTTTAGCCTATTGCAAGGCTAATAATCTTTATATCTTATTTGCACTAAAAGTAAATTTGTCTTTTTGTAAAATTATAAAGCTATCATGTTTTTTTTTTCTTTTACAGACATTTGGATAAGATGAGTTATTGTAAGATTTGTCTTTCATGAAAATTAGGCTCATAGAAAAAATCTACCATATGATATGTTCTATCCCAAAAAGCATTTAAAAGATTTGAACAACATTCTTTTTCCTAAAGATTTTGAAAATTAGTAATTTTTTATTGGATAAAAGGATTTTGAAGATGATTTTGAATTCTTTATAAAATAAGATTACTTTGTTATTGACCAAGATAAAATTGTTTTGCAGAAATGATTATTTGAAGTTTATTTTCATAAATTGAATGAACCTTGATGAAATTAATATTTCTATTTTTGATTTTTCAATGAAAAAGAAAATAAAATTTTGAGATTTCATTTTAAAAGAAATGTCATCATTATTAATAGAATAAAAAGTAATTAAATTAATGAATAATACCTTAAAAATAACAAGATGATACATGTTTTCAACCATTATGAAAGTGGACATGTAGGCCTTACTTATTCTACTTTTCGTTTACAAAAATTCCTTTCTTCAAAATAATGGGGATAAAATCTAGCCAAATAAAAAAATTTTCTTATCAATTTTAAAACCAAACTTAAACATTCTTATATTACAATTATTAGGATTACCCATAGGTGTGGTATAACTCATTTTTTCTTAAAACTACAAAGTAGTCATTCTTAATTATTCTACTTTAACTACAAAAATAATTATTTAAAAACCCTTAATTGGTTCAAATAATAGTGGACATATCTTAACTCTACACCTAACATCATCATTCCCTATGTCTGAGAAGGTTACTAGCTTTTTAAAATCAATCTCGTTACAAAGAAAAAAAAGATTTACTCTCCTTTTTTTATACAAAAATTCTTTGTATTTTAGACCTTAGCTTGGTACTTTGAATACCAAATCTAAAAGGATACAAATTATATTGTAAATTAAATTAAATTAAAATTATATTGTAAACTAAATAAAAATTATAATGTAATTTCTATATTTTTAATTTTAAATAATATAGTTTGATTGAAAGAATAAGTATAAATATAATTTAAATTAATATATGAGATACAAATTACTTAAATTTTTCACAAAAGAATGATATACCCAATATATAAGAAATATATTTTATTCATCTTTATTATTCTAAATAATAGAATGCATAATAATTATTTAATTTTTGCTCTATCCCTTTTTATTTTAATACTCCTTTAATTGCTTTATTTTTAAATTTCACTCTCCAATAAAACTCTTAAATGCAACTTATATAAAGCCCAATTTTGAACATTGAATTGATAATATGAACTCACAAGAAACTTAAAAGGAAGGAAATCTTATTAGATATTTTAGAAGTGATTTAATACGAGGAAAAAAAATTATATATCAATGGTAAAATCAATTGAAAGTGTTAATTTGTAAATAAAGAAAAATAATAGAAAGTAAGAATTAATAGTAAATTAATAATAGGTATAAGGAAAAGATTAATCTAACTATTGTATAAATACACAATATATTTGTTTGTTCATATCGAGACTTATTATGGCTAAATATCAATATATAGTTTATAAATTTTCATTATAGTAAGAATTTCAATTAGCAAAATAAAAGTTAAGAAGATAAAATTAAAGGTATTTCTAAAAATCAAAGAGGAAGTCAATAAGTGATTTAATGCTAGTCTCCTACTAGTAAACACCAAGAATGGGTTGCTAACATGAAATTTGTGCCAAAAAAATATCAAAAAGTACTAATGTTTGTAAACTTTTGAGGCCTTAATCAAGCCAAACTAGAGATAATTTTCCTTATCACATATTGATACTCTTATGGATGTCATTATAAGGCATTTGATGTGCTCATTTATATATAATTTTTTTATATATAACCAAACAAAGATGACTTTTAAAGATCTTGAAAAAATAAAACTTGTAAAATTATAAGAAACTTTCTAATATGAAGTGTTTAGCTTAAAAATATAGACATTACTTATCAGAGAATAATTATCATATTATTCTATGAAATAATCACTAAATTGCATGAAAATCAAGACTATTTAGTGATATAACATTTATTTGATCTATTGACAAAATTTTAGTTCAAACTTAACTTAGTTAATTACATGTTTAGAGTTACATTTGAAAAACTCTTGGTCATTTTAAGTAAAAAAGGGATTAAATTTGATTTTTAGAGAATTAAGGTAATATGAGATATATCTTTACTAAACATTTTAAAAGAAGTTAGAAGTTTTATAAAGAGATTAAATTATATTACAAAGTTTATCTTCTAATTACTTTTTGGATATAAACCAATTTTCAAATTTTATGAAAGAATAATCCCAACAAATGAGATAAAAAATTTTAATAAGCATTTTTTAAACTAAAAGATTATTTTTCCAATCTGTTAGTATTGGTCTTACTTATCATAAGATGGCTGTTATTATTCTACCTCATTATCTTTGAAGATTGTATAAGTAATATATTGGTGCAACATAATGAATTAAGTTAAAAAGGAAAATGATGATATTGGCCATGTTACATCAAAAGTTTCATATGGTCATTGGTTTATACCATAGGCTATTGATTATTTCATAAAATGGATAAAATTTTGTTATTTCAAAATGCAACTAGCAAAATTGTCATAAGGATTATTAAAAGAAAATCATTTGTAGATATAATGTACTTAAAAAATTAATCAAATATAACACCCTCAACTTTAATGATAAAATGATGGTAGAGTAATGTAAACAATTTCATGTCAAGCATTATAGTTCAACCCCATCTATACTAAGGACAAATTGAGTTGTAGAAGTTGTAAATAATAACTTAAAAAAATTGTAGAGAAAATAATAATAACTAATAAAGAGTAGCATAAGATGTTGCCCTTTACATTATGAGATTGAAGGATTATTGCCAATCAAAGTTAAGATTTCATTTTTAAGGGTGTTAATAGAGATATAATTGGAAGAAGTAAAGGAAGTAAGGGCTTGGTATAAACAATTGAATTTTATTGAAAATAAAGCTTAGTAACTCTGTGTCATGGACAATTATTTTTTTAAAAAATAATATAAGCTTATGGTAAGAAAGTATGCCCAAAGTTATTAGTGAAGGAGATAAGGATAATATGAGCTTATTGTCATAAGGATACATTGATCCGGCCCATTCATGTATTCTTAAGGTGCAAATTCAGGTCAAGACCCAAACCTCTAAGGGCTGTCTACCCAATTTGCTATAGAAGGTCCCAGAAGCCTACAATTGCTTAGAAAATTCTATAAGGGACTTTATCTAGAATAATCTGCGTATATACTTAGAATATTCCTTATCTAGAATAGTTATTGCATATGCCAAGAATATTTCTTTCTAGGTCCTTCTTTTGAGTTGTATAAATAGGTTACTCATTTCATTTGTAAAGCACGTATCCTTTCTTAATACAAGTTCATTTGCAAAGCTCTCTTGTGCTCTCTCTCTCTCTCTCTCTTTCAAGCTCTTCCAATTCGTTCACTTGCTTCTCACTCCTCTTCTACTGATTCTCTCAAACTCTCTAAGGCTTACTTAGCATCTTCTCTCCCAATATTGTTCTCACAACCTTGAATGGGTTGTAATTGTTGTCAACTAGCTTTACGTGTGCAAGTAAATTGAAGCCACGTAGAAAGGCAAAAAGGTAAAACCACACAGAATGGCAAGAGAGTAAATTCACTGCGTAAGCCTTATCAGGGTTTTATGGAGTAGAGTATATAATGGTCATGAAAGACAAAAATCAGAGTCAGCGATATTGAACATTCAGCAAAACCTAGACAACCAGCCAAAAGAGAACACCAAAACCCCCACACGAAAGAACACCACTGGAAAGTACGAATAGAGTGAACAGTACCGTCGTGAATAGTATGTCGTGAACAGGAGCCGTTGTGAACAATACGTTGTAAACAGTACCGCCGTGAGAGAGAAAGAAGGAGACGCCGAAAATTGGGGCTGAACGAAGAATAGTGAATAGATGACGACTAAACCGGAGCAAAGCGGCGGGAAGAGAGAGAAACCCAACGGAGAACGGAAAAGTGAAATCTGGTGAAGAGAGAGAAACTCAGCTATACAGCAAGAGAGAGAGAAACGGATAGACGAACCGTGAGACAGTGAGATCGTGCGACAAGGAGACGGGTGAGACCGTAAGACGATGAAAGTAGGAATTGTGTGATACAACGTAGGAATGCAGCAAAGCACATAAAGAACTCAACGTATTTCCAAATTTCTTCAAGAGAGGTTAGAGAGCGTTGCGGTGAACTTCAAAGCGGTAGTGCAGCAGCCTTTCAATTCAACAAATGCAAGACAAGTTAGAAGATGGTAGACACAGTAAGTGACACTCTTTGTATTGTACTTGCTTAGTAATTGCAATAATTAAAGGAGTAAAGAATTAAAGACATCCATTGTAACCTGTGTTTACAAGTATAGTGGATAGTCTCGGTAGAGGGAGAGTCCCTACCACCGTGGATGTACGTCATGTTGACGGAATTACGTAAATCTCGCGTGTCCTTAATTTGCTTTATATTCTGTGTTTTGAATTGAGTTGCGAACGCAACTAAAGTATTAGCCAACTCATAACCTAACGAAGACCTAAATAAGAACATCCGTATTGTCTATTAGGCAAGGTGTCTGAAAGGTGACTTTGGGGAATATTGTGATTAGTAGGTAGCAATAGATCTACCTTAGTCGAATTTGAGAAAGTGTTCGCTTTTAAGAAGAAGTTGAAGTTGTTCACTTACCTGTAAATTGTGAATTGTGGTGATATTGATTCACCCCTCCTCTCAATATCACAAACTAATAGATCCTAGGGAGAAGTCGGGAACTTTACCCAAAATTGTTTAAATGCAACATGGGGTAGCACGTTTAAAGCACGTGCAAACCTAACTTTGTGACAGGTGATATCAGAGCTTGGTTATCCTAGTCCCTACTTTGTTCTTGTTTGAGTTGTGAATATGGCAGGTGAGGAAGGATTTGTTGAGATCACTTTCGATGAACAACAAATGGAGTTAGAAGCTCGTGAGTGTGAGGAGCAACGTGCTCTAGCCAAACGTGGCAAGTTAAAGGTTCTAGCAAAGAAAACCATGGACTCACATGTTGGGAACTTGGACAAGATCATCATTGACATAAACTCCCTTGTGGGAGATCTTAGCGATCAAGTCGATAACTTGATCCATGAGAATGCGGAGATCACGCGTGCTACCAAAGTCATGATCAAAGAGTTTGGCTACTCATTCATGGGAGAGATACGCTTCCTAAATCAAGGTATGTCCAACATTCATGAGTTTATTAAGGGGGAGATTCATGACATTCGTAGGGAGATGGAGTCTTTGCGTCGAAACAACTCACTTGTTAGTACGGCTGCCACTACTAGCACTTCCACTGCGATACATGGCTTGAAAGTCCTGAAGCCTGCCTTGTATAACGACATGCGGAATGCTACTATGATGGAAAACTTTTTGTTTAGCCTTGAGCAGTACTTCAAAGCTATAGGGGTTATCGACGATTTGGCCAAGATAGGCAACGCCCCAATCTTTCTAAGAGATGTTGCCCAACTCTGGTGGAGACAGAAGCATTCTGAACGGGAGAAAGGCTTATGCATCATTGACACTTGGGAACAATTCAAGGTTGAAGTGCGTAAGTATTTCGTGCCTCACAATGCGGATAGCGAAGTTAAAGGAAAGTTGCGACGCCTATGTCAGACAGGTAGTATTTTTTACTACATTAAAGAATTTACTATCCTCATGCTTGAAATTAAAATGTCCAATAGGGAGTTGCTCTTATACTTCAAAGACAGCTTAAAGGATTGGGCAAGAGTCAAGATAGAGAGGCATAATGTGCAAACCCTTGATGCTGCCATTGTCGCTGCCGAAACCTTCGTCGACTACTCTGTTCACTCTAAGAGCAAAAAGCCGAACTCTGGCAAAAATGGGAGAGAGAAGATTGAGCAAAAGAAGCAGGATTCTGGTTGTAACGAGGGTGGATAACAGAGACTCTCAAATGACCACCCCAAGCATGAGAAGAAGTCTGGAGGTAAGCACAACTTGATTAATCCTCCTAGGCCCAGTTTCATTTGTGACGGACTGCACTGGGTGAAAGACTGCCCCAAACACAAAGCCATGAATGCTATGATGGCAGCACTCGACCTAGAAAAGGCCGACGAGGAAGCCCAAATGGACATGGGAACTATCCAATGTTTGGGTAATCTCTCGATGCATTTCTCCCCAACAGTCACCAAGGAGAAGGGACTATTGTACGCTGATCTTGCCATTGAGGGCAAATCAACTTGTGTGATGCTGGATACAGGGGCAACACACAACTTCATAGATGTAAAAGAGGCCAAATGTCTAAACTTCAAACTAACGAAGGAAAACAACACCATCAAAGCGGTAAACTAGGAAGCAAGGCCTGTCCAAGGCATGAAACATGGAGTTGCTGTCCAGATCGATGAATGGACGGGTAAGTTAGACTTTATTATTGTTCCCATGGATGATTTCAAAGCTGTGTTAGGTCTTACATTCTTTACAAAGCTTTGGCTTTTCCTGTGCCTGCTTCACGTTCTCTTATGGTTGTTGACAACCATAAGATCCACGTCGTTCCCTTGAAGTATAAGGAGAGATCTCAACCATTGATTATCTCAACCTTGCAATTTAAGTGGGGTCTCAAGTCAGGTCCTAGCTATGTCGCTACCATATGAGAGCTAAGCGATGGGGAAGACATAGCAACACCAACTCCCATACTACTGCAACCAATTCAGGCTGTCCTTAACAAGTTTAAGGACGCCATGTCGTCGAAATTTCCGAAGAAGCTTCCACCAAAGCGAGATGTGGATCACCACATTGAGTTGGAACCCAATGTCAAACCTCCTGCCATGGCTCCTTACCGTATGGCACCTTCAGAGCTCACTGAATTAAGGAAGCAGCTCCATGATTTGATCAATTCGGGCTACATTCAACCATTGAAAGCCCCATTTGGACGGATCACTTTGCATGTGTATCGACTACCGAGCCTTGAATAAGGTCACTATCAAGAACAAGTATCTCATACCCTTGATAGCTGATCTTTTCGACCAACTCGGGAAGGCGAGGTACTTCACCAAGTTGGATTTGCGATCGGAATACTACCAAGTTTGCAAAGCACAAGGTGATGAGCCAAAAACGACCTGCGTAACATGTTACGGAGCGTTCAAGTTCTTGGTCATGCCATTTGGCCTCACCAATGCACCAGCCACCTTCTGCACGCTTATAAACAAGGTACTACATCCTTTCCTAGACAAATTCGTGGCAGTTTATTTGGATAACATTGTGGTATACAACAACACACTTGAGGAGCATGTTGAGCACCTCAAGCAAGTCTTCTAATCTCTATGGGTAAATGAATTCTTTGTTAAGAAAGAGAAGTGCTCGTTTTCCAAGCAAGAGGTGGATTTCCTTGGTCACCGAATCAAAAATGGTAAACTTTTGATGGATCCAGCGAAAGTGCGAGCCATCCAACAATGGGAGCCTCTAACCAAAGTCCTAGAATTGCGATTTTTCTAGGACTTGTTAATTACTATCATCGGTTCATCAAGGGATACTCTGTTGTAGTTGTACCCTTGACCGACCTACTGAAGGTAATCACACTTGGCATTGGAAAGAGGAATGTTAAGCTTCCTTCGAGAGATTGAAGCAAGCAATCTCTAAAGAACCTATTATGGTGCTACCGGACTACGAAAAGCCTTTCAAAGTCCATACCGATGCATCTGACTTCGTGATTGGAGGAGTCTTGATGCAGGATAGGCATCCCATTGCCTACGAAAGTTAAGCCAATATAGTTGCCAATGCGTTGAGTCGGAAGGCGAAACTAGCTGCTCTTGCTACTAGTACCCCTACAAGCAACCTTCTTAAATGGATCAAGGAAGGTACTGGACAAGATAAATTGGCCAACAATCTATTGAGATTGGCTAGCGAGGGGAAGACTCGTCGATTTTGGATGAATAATGGAGTCTTAACGACAATTGGGAATTGCATCTTCGTGCCGAAGTGGGGAAACTTGCAAAATGAAATCCTGAAGGAATGTCATCATTTTCTATGTGCTGGTCACTCAGGTATGACATGAACCCTTGCTTTTGTCCAACAACATTACTTTTGACTGCATATGCATGTAGATGTCAAGGCATATGTGCACACTTGCTTAGTTTGCCAAAAAGATAAGGTAGAATAACAATCACTAGCCAGCCTACTTGAGCCACTACCTACTCCCGAGAAGTCGTGGGAAAGTGTCTCAATGGACTACATTGTGGCTCTACCAAAGTCCAAAGGATGCGGAAGCATTATGGTTGTAGTTGATTGGTTCAGCAAGTATGACACCTTCATTCCAGCCCCTGCTGATTGCAAGGTGGACGAAGTTACTCGCTTGTTCTTCAAGAACGTAGTAAAGCTATGGGGTGTGCCAAAGAGTATAATCAGTGACAGAGCCCGCTTTACAGGTAAATTCTAACGTGAGCTATTCAAATTGCTGGGAACTGAGCTGAACTTCTCAACAAGCTTCCATCCTTAAACCAATGGGCAAACTGAGCAAGTTAATGCCTTGCTCGAACAATACTTGAGGCATTATATCAGTGCTCACCAATGAGATTGGGCGAAGCTACTTGACACTGCCCAATTCTCATACAACCTTTAGAGGAGCGAGGCCATAACCAAAGGCCCGTTTGAGGTTGTCTTAGGACAAAAACCGCTAACTCCAAGTGCTTTTGCCTCTCCCTACACTGGCAACAACCCATTTGCCTTCAAGTTTGCAAAGCAGTGGCATGAGGAAGTGGACATAATAAGGGCTTGCCTTGACAAAACAGCCAAGAAGATGAAACGATGGGTTGACGCTAAGCGAGGCTTAAAAAATTACACTGCAGGAGACATGATAATGGTGAAACTGCTGCTCAACCAATTCAAGTCTCTATGCAAAGTGCAAAGGGCTTGGTACGGAAGTATGAAGGGTCATTTCTTATCATCAAGCGTGTAGGGAAGGCCGCCTATCAAGTCCAACTCCCTCAAAAACTAAAGATCCGCAACGTTTTCCATGTAAGTCTTATAAAGCCTTTCTATGGACACGAAGAGGATCTAAGCCGAAATGAGTCAAAGTGCGCACCAACTACTGCGGTCACCGAATTTAACAAGGAGGTGGAATGCATCCTTGCTGACCGAGTGATCCGGAGAAAAGGAGTTCCTAACTATACCGAGTATTTAGTGAAATGGAAAGTTTTGCCAAACCACAAGGCTAGTTGGGAATGAGAAGACCAGCTTTGGCAATTTGCCAATCACATCCGGCAATTTAAGGCTGAAAATGCGATGAGGACATCACAAAATTAAATGGGGCAGGATGTGACAAGGATACATTGATTCGCCCTATTCATGTATCCTTAAAGTGCAAATTCGGGCCAAGACCCAAACCTTTAAGGGCTGTCCAGCCCATTTGCTACGGAAGGTGCCAGAAGCCCACAATTGCTTAGAGAATACTGGAAGGGACCTTATCTAGAATAATCCATGTATATACCTAGAATATTCCTTATCTAGAATAGTCATTGTATATACCAAGAATATTCCTTTCTAGGTCGTTCTTTTGAGTTGTATAAATAGGTTACTCATTTCATTTGTAAAGCACGCATCCTTTCTTAATACAAATTCAATTGCAAAGCTCTCTTATGCTCTCTCTCTCTCTCTCTCTCTCTCTCTCAAGCTCTTCCAATTCATTCACTTGCCTCTTACTTGTCTTCCGCTGATTCTCTCAAACTCTCCAAGGCTTACTTAGCATCTTCTCTCGCAAGATTGTCTAAGTGTCGCGTGGGTTAACACGTCCAAGCCTATCTCCGTGACATTATGGTAAGAAAATGCTTCTAAAGTACACACATGAACTTTGAATGTTATCATTGTAGGTCAAAATTCAAGTCATCTTAAAAGTTCTTACTAGTTTTAGATAAATGATTATGGGAGTCACTTATCCCTTGTATTTACAAATATTTGTTTAACCTATCATAACTATTAGTAAAACCTTTCCTTATTTTTGCAACTTATTCATAATTAGAATTACACTTAATTATTTTCAAATTATAATTAAAATTATTGTCATAATCTTGGCATTGTTGATAAAGCATGTTTTATATAAAAGTAACAAATGAAAAAATTTAAAAAACATGACTTAAGAAAATTATTTTGTAAGAATTTTAACAAGGTAAAAGTCATTTTAAGCTAAAAAGTTGTCTAAAAAGCTTCCTAACACAAAACAAATTAGTAAATATATGTAAAAGGATTAAATAACTATTGAAAGAAATACATATTTAGTATGCTTAAAATGGCTCTTGAGAGAATATTGACAAAAGTTTAGGTAAAAAATATAAAATTAATTTATGAAAATAGCAATCAACAATAATCCTCAAGGACAAAAAAAAAAAAAAAGCAAGTAAAAAAATGGGGCAAGCTAACCCTTTAAAGAGATAGTAACATAATTGAGATAAAGGAAAAGATGAAACATCTCTTTGTATACTAGTTTAGAGAAATTTCTTAAGAGAAATGACCATAAAGAACATGTAATTTAAGAAGTTAAAAAAGAGACAATTCCATTTAAAAAGTAAGACATGTAGTCTTTAAGTGTGCCATAATACATTATACAACCTATGAAAAGTAACTAAAAGATAAGTGAAGTTCTCAACTTCACATCATGATCTACTAGTCTGTGATATTGAAAGGGGGAGTGAATCAGTATCACATCCCTTAAAAAAAAATCTGATAATTTAAGCCAAAAATGAACTCTTTCCCAAATTCAACTAAAGTAGATTTCTTGTTACCTACTGATTACAATAGTCCCCAAAGTTACCTTTCAGACACCTTGCCTATTAGACGAATCGGTTGTTCTTGACTAGGTCTTCTTTTAGGTTATAGGTTTGATGATTCTTTAATTGTGTTCACAACTCAATTCAAAATACAGAATGTAAATTCAAAGTAAGGACATAAGAGATTTACGTGGTTCCTTCACTGTGACGTACTCCATGGTGGTAGGGATTCTTCCTTTACCAAGACAATCCACTATACTTAAGAACACCAGTGTGGTATTCCCTATGATTACAATGGATGTTTCAATCTTCTACTCCTTTCACTATTACAAATACAAAGCAATCATAATACAAAGAGTGTCACTTATTGTGTCAATCCTTCTTTTGGCTTGTATTGCCTCTGTTTGATTTGAATAGGCTACTTCACTATAACTTGGAAGATCACCAAAACACTCTTTAACCTATCTTGAAGAAATGTAAAAAATTCGTTAAGTTCTCTCAAATGCTTCACCTAATTTCTTTTCTAAGTTGTCTCACAAAACTCCTGGTCTCACCGTCTCACATTCTCACCCATCTCCTGATCTTATCGTTTCATCCTTTTTTAGTCATACCGATTCTGGGTCTCACGGTGTGTTCTGATGTCACACGTTTCACCCTTTTTTGGTCTCACCAAGTCTGGTCTTCTAGTGTGTCCTGGTGTCACCCTTTTCTGGTCTCATCAATTCTAGTCTTTCAATGTGTTCTAGTGTCACCCGTTTTACCCTTTTCTAGTCTTATGCCTCACCTAGTCTCACGGTGTTTCAGCCTTTTCTTATCTCCCACATTTTTGGTATGTTTTTCACCGTCGAACGTTTCTGGTCTGCTCACACCGTCGCACATTTTTGTTCTGGTCTCACCTGGTCTCATCTACTCCAGGTTTAATCTGGTCTCACCCGCTCCAAGTCTAGTCTGGTCTCACTTGGCCTCGCATTTTGGTCTAGTCTCACCTGTTGCACGCTTCGCTAGTATCACGTCTTCTCTAGTCCTGATCTGCTCTCACATCTCACAGTTTCCAGTTCTGGTTTGCTCTAACGTCTCCCCTTCTCTAGGTCTCACATCCTCTCTTTCTTCAGGTCTGGTCTGTTTTAACGTCTCATTTTCTCTAGGTCTCACATCCTCTTTTTCTCCAAGTCTGGTCTACTCTAACGTTTCACCTTTTCTAGGTCTCACGTCCTCTCTTTCTTTACCCTTTTTCTAGCTTTTATTGCCTCTGTTTGATTTGAATAGGCTACTTCATTATAGCTTGGAAGATCACCAAAACACTCTCTAACCTCTCTTGAAGAAATTTGAAAAATTCGTTGAGTTGTCTCAAATGCTTCATTGAATTTCTTCTTTAGGTTGTCTCACACAACTCTTGGTCTCACTGTCTCCTGGTCTCACTGTCTCACTATCTCACCGTTTCACCCTTTTCTAGTCTTACCGATTCTGGGTCTCATGGTGTGTTCTGATGTCACACGTTTAACCCTTTTTTGGTCTCACCAATTCTGGTCTTTCGGTGTGTCCTGATGTCACCCATTTCACCCTTTTCTGGTCTCACTGATTCTAGTCTTTCAATGTGTTCTGATGTCCCTCGTTTTACCCTTTTCTAGTCTTATGCCTCACCTGGTCTCATGATGTTTTACCCTTTTCTCATCTCTCATGTTTCTGGTTTGTTTTTTTACCATCGCACATTTCTGGTCTACTCACACCGTTGCACGTTTCTATTTTGGTCTCACTTGGTTTCATCTACTCCAGGTCTAATCTGGTCTCACCCATTCCAAGTTTGGTTTGGTCTCACCTAGTCTCGCATTTTGGTCTAGTCTCACCCGTTGCACACTTCGCTGGTCTCATATCTTCTTTATTCCTAATCTGCTCTCACGTCTCAAGGTTTCCAGGTTTGGTCTGCTCTAACATCTCACCTTCTCTAGGTCTCACGTCCTCTCTTTCTCTAGGTCTAGTTTGCTTTAACATCTCACCTTCTCCAGGTCTTACGTCCTCTTTTTCTCCATGTTTGGTCTGCTCTAATGTCTCACCTTCTCTAGGTCTCACGTCCTCTCTTTCTTTAAGTTTGGTTTGCTCTAAGGTCTCCCCTTCTCCAGGTTTCACTATCTTACAGTGGCAACCCTTTTCTGGTATGTATCCCAACATTTTTAGTGTCACCAATGTCTCTTTTCTCCCTTTTCTGGTCTATATCCATGTCTCCTTTTTCTAGTGTGTGTGTGCTACCTTAAAAAGAGATAAGTCTTGGTTTATATACTCCCTTCTATGAAAACCCTAGTAGGGTTTACTGTAGTTGCGACAAATTTCCTTTCTTGCTTCTCCATGTAGTTTCATATTACTATTCCATTCAAAATTCAGCATTATCCTCATTCTTAATTTATTTTTCTCAAGCAATGCTATGTCACACTAAGACTTAAGCAATGCTAAACTCCCTCTATAAATTCACTCCAAAGAGATCACTTTACGAGGTTATTTGATATGCTAGTCTTATTCTGTAGTTCCTGATATATGAGCCACTTCTGCTTGCACACTTAAATCTAGTTGGCAATAATTACAACCTATACAAGGCTATGGAAACAACAATCTCTCTCTTTGTAATTGTTGGCAACACTCACAACAAAAGTCATTATGTAGCAATCCTTCATAATCTTCTTAGAGTAATAATCCAGAAGTAGATGGATTACAACTCCCCCTAAATATGCACTCTCTCTTCCTTAATAGCTCTTCCTGCACTGTTATATCTCTCCCCTTTTGCCAACCAATTACAAATTTGAAAAACCCACAAAGTAGAGATGGAGGATTTACCTAAACTTCAAGCTTAATGAGGCATTTGCACAGACAAACTTATTTTGTACTTTTTAAACAGCTCTGTGGACAGAGGTTTAGTTAGAATATTTGAGATTTGATCTTTAGTGCTGACATACTCTAACTAAATTGTACCCTCTTCTACTTGATCCTTGATAAAGTGATATCGGATGTCAATATACTTGCTCCTTGAATGTTGAACTGGATTCTTGCTAAGATCAATTGCACTTTGATTATCACAAAGTACACTCACTGGTAACTTCACTTCAACACCCAAATCTGCTAATTGTCTTTGCATATATATCACCTAAGTACATGCTACACACAAGCAATCATATACTTAACCTCAACTGTGCTCAAAGCAACACTATTTTGCTTTCTAGTTAACCATGCAACACACTTTGAAGCCAAGTAGAAGCTGCAACCACCAGTTGATTTTCTGTCATCTGTACTTCCTACCCAATCTACATTAGTGTATGCTTATAGTTTTACATAATCCATGGCAGGATACCATAAACCTATTTTCAGTGTCCCTTTGAGGTATCTTAGGATTCTTTTCACTACTAACACATGAGATTCCTTAGGATCAACTTGGAATTTGCTAGCAATACACACAGCTTGCATGAGATCAGGCCTTGATGCTGTAAGATACAGAAGGCTCCTTATCATCTTCTTGTATTCTATGGGGCTTGTACTCATTTTTTCCTGATCTTTTGTTAACTTGCATCCTACTATCATAGGGGTACTAACAGGTCTACTATCCTCCATGTTAAACTTTTTCAGCATCTCTTTTGCATATTTTGTCTAAAAAATAAAAAAATCTTTTTCACATTGTTTTATCTGTAATCCAACAAAGTAAGTCATTTCTCTAATCAATGACATCTCAAATTCCTCACTCATCTTCTATGCAAATTCTTGGCATAACTCAAAGTGATCCCCTTCAAAGATGATGTCATCTACATATACTATGGTTATTAGTTGGCCTTTCTTTAAGTTGAACACATATAGGTTATTATCAACTGTTCCTCTTCTAAAGTTCAACCTTCTTAAATACACATCCAACCTGCTGTACCGTACTATTGGGGCTTGTTTAAGGCCATACAAGGCTTTCTTCAGCTTGCACACGTGTCTCATCCTCATTGATTTGTATTCAATCAGGTTGTTCAATATACACTTCTTCTTTCAGGAGTCCATTCAAAAAGGCTGATTTCACATCCATCTAGTAAACTTTAAACCTTTTATGTGCTATCAAAGTTAAGAACATTCTAATAGTTTCTAACCTTACTACTGGTGCAAAAGTTTCATTAACATCTAATCCTTATATCTAAGTGTAGCATTTGCAAACCAGCCTAGCCTTGTTCCTCACCACCTTGCCATCTTTATTGTATTTATTTCTAAATACCCATTTTGTTCCTATGACATTCTTGTTAGTGGGTCTTGGAACTAACTCCCATGTTTCATTCTTCTCGATTTGATCTAGCTCCTCATTGATAGCTTTGACTCAAGCTGTATCTTGTGCAGCCTCTTCAACAGATTTAAGTTCAACTTATAAGAGTAAAGCAGTAGCTCCCACAATTCTTCTTCTTGTTGTAACTCCTGCTCATGGGTCACCCATGATCTGATTTCCTTGATGATCACTAGTCCATGTTTTCTTTGTCTTTCTCTCTTGCATAGTCTTAGTTGCAAGAGAATCTCTTTCTTCATCTTCAAATTCATTCTTCTCTGAGTCTAAACTTACTTCTTTTCCCTCTTCTTCATGTTAGTCTAATTCTTCATCTATCTTGAAGTCATCTTCTTCACTGTCCTCAGCATCTCCATTATGCATTGTTTTCCAATTTTCATATATTCTCACGTTACTGGAAATGACTATTTTTCCTAATTTACGCAGAAAGACTCTATAACCTTTTGTCTTTGCTGAGTATCCCACAAAGATGCCTTTATCTGACCTAACATTGAATTTTCTTAAGTTTGGCTCTTTGTTCTTCACAAAATATGGGCTGCTAAAGATTCTAAGATACTTGGTTGTTGTCTTCTTTCCACTCTATAGTTCATATGGAGTCTTATCAGTATTAGGCCTTAGTAAAACTCTATTCAATAGGTGCACGGATGTAAATGTTACTTCTATCCAAAATCTTATGTGAAGCTTGGATTTCAACAGTAGAGTTCTTTTTATTTCAACCACAGTTCTATTTTTCTTCTCTACCACCCCATTCTTTTGAGGTGTTCTTGTTGCTGCCATCTGATGGTGAATTCAATACTTCTCAAGGTAATCTTCAAAAGCTTTATTTGTAAATTCACTACCTTGATCTGACCTCAATACTTTGATCTTTTTTCCACTCTCATTTTCAGCTAATCTTTTATATCTCTTGAAGCATTTCAAAACTTCTGACTTGTGTTTTAGGTGCATGATACAGGACCTTCTAGAATAATTATCAATAAATAAGATGAAGTGCCTCTCACCATTCAACCCTTTTGTTCTCATTGGCCCACATAAATCAATATGTACAACGTCAAGCACAGCTTCAAAACTAAACTCTTTAGTCTTATACTTCTTTTTGACCTATTTTCCTTTAGAGCATGTTGAGCAGACATATTCCCTCTCTCTTTTAAGGTCTAGAATGTCTCTGATTGCATGAGTAGTGGTTAGCTTCCTCATGCTCTTCTGTGTTAACTGTCCCAACCTCTTATATCAGAGTTGATTTTCTTCTTCTTTTGTAAGTAAATAGCTTTTTGTCTTGTCCTCATCAATCAAATATAAATTTCCAATTGTTCTCTTCCCGGCTGCAATAGTATTGCCTTTTTTACTCTTTACTTAGCAACCTGTTTTTATGAATATCACTTTATGGTTTTCATTGCATGGTTGGCTAACATATGCTAGATTATATCTAAGTCCTTTAACATGCAGAACATCTTTTAGCTTTTCTTTTCCAATATTTATTAACTCTTGACCACTAATGTTGAGTAATCATCATTGCCAAACTTGACTCTGCCTTCTCTTGACTTGTTCAGCTTTGATAATTTACTCTTGTCTCCTGTCATATGTGACGTGCATTCACTATCAAGGCTCCATTGCTTATCCTTATAATTAGCCTTTAGTATAATTTCAGTTATATTAGTCATCTTCTTTTTAGCTTTATATTCTTTCTTTTGAATTGGCTTGATGATAACTTTCTCCTTTTTCTCAGTTTTGATTGTACTAATTGCTTTTACTATGCCATTGAGTGCCTTCTCTTGCTCAAAGGGAAGTGTAATGCATGTCTTGGCATTATGACCATCCTACCCACACCTTTCACACTGTTCTAAGTCTACTAATATAGTAAACTTTTTCTTTGAAACCATTGATTTAGGCTTTCACCAACAATCCTTGTCAGTGTGTCCTTGCTTTTTACAATATGTGCAAGAACTCATGATAGATGTTCTTTTTTGAATTTTGTATTTTCTCCCCCTGTATGTAGCATCGAATCTTCTCAAGTTGGAGACGTATACTGGCCTTCTCTACCAGCATTTACTTGCCTTATGACCCCAAACTCCAGAATAAAGACAGCAACCTTAAAACTACCTCTTTTTGGGTCTAATCACAACTTGTTTTCTTTTATTCATTACTTGCTGTTTAGGTAGGGTTGCTGGCTTCTTTACTTGTATGGCTTTCATTTTAGCCACCTTCTTCTGTTTAGCCATTGCCCTTGGCTGGCTGACTTTCTTTTCTTCAATTTTGTTTGCAACCTTAGGTTGCTTCTTCAAATCTTTTTTATTTTCAACCTTCACTGTTCCTGACTGATCAGTCTTTTCTTTCTAAGACGTAGTAGCTATGGACTGCTGCTCTTTAACCACACACATCATTTTTGGCCCTAACTTTGGTTTGATAACTGTCTTCTCTTCTTCAGTTATCTTTTCTTGAGTCATAGCCTTTTCTTTCAACTTATGTGGCAAAATGTCATTCTCTTTAGGTAGTGCAACCTCAGATTGCTGCCCTCTCTCTTCATTCTTCTTTTCTCTTATAGAGCTTATTTCTCTTACCACTTCAAACTTCTACAAGTTCTCCTCACTCTTTCTGAGTTGTTGCTGAAGTCTCAGTAACTCTATCTCCAATTCTTCAATTGTTGAAGTCTTTAAGCCAAGGTCTATAGTAAGTTCTTCACATATTTTGATCTGTTCTTCAAATCTTCTCTTCAAGTCAATATGTTTAGCCTTTATTTCATCCTTTTGACTTTCTGCTTCCTCAATCATTGCTTCAACTTGTTTTATATAAGCCTCTAACCTTCTTATGGTTCTGCCCCTTTTGATTATCTCCTTTGAAGCTGCTTCTAAATCAGCTTCAAGATCTGGTTCTTCTTCATCAATCTCCTCTTCCTCTTCAAAGGTTGAACTACCACATCGAGCTGATGCCATAAAGGCATGCTCATTTGATGAGTCTACATCTTCCTCCTCATTGGCTTCTTTTATCTCACTCATATGGCTCTTAAATGAGCGTCTCTTCTTCTTCTGTGGATTGGCAGTCTTCTTGTTGGACTTCCTTAACTTGAATGATGGTCTTCTCTATTTTGAATTTTGCTCATCGTCACCATCCTCATCTTCATCATCAAGTTTCACTTTGCATTAAGAAGCAAAGTGTCCAGTCTGCCACAATGATAACATCTCAAGGACAACTGTCCTTTTCCCTTCTTAAACCCCTTTTTGAATTTCCTTGTGAAGTAAGCTAACACTTCACCTTCAATTCTTCCTCTTCTCTTTTCTTCAAGTGTCTCATAACTTGAAAAGTTGCCTCCTTTGATAACTTTGATGTTAAGGAGCTTTCAGTTGACTTTATTCCCATCTTATATGCTATGAGATTGCACTAAAGATCATACAGAGACATAGAATTGAGATCTCTACTCTCCTCTATAGCTGCCACCTTTGAGACAAACCTTTTAGGCAAAATTTTCAAAATTTTCTTTATAATAAATGAGTCATTGTTCTTCCCATGACTTTTAAGATCGTTTACAGCATCAATAACCCTGGTGAAGAACTCTTGAACTGTCTCATTTTTCTGCATTCTAAGAGATTCATCTCTCCTTGAAAACTTGTAGCTTGGCCTCCTTTATTCTGACATCACCTTCATAGACTTTCTGCAATTTGTTTAATATCTCCTTAGCAGATTTACAGTCCATAACTTTAGCATATTCAACATCTATCAATGCTAAAATGATGACGTTTGAGGCCTTCCCATTTACCTCAAACTGCCTTAATTCCTTTAGGGTTAGGTCTTTACCTTCTTCTGGGGGCACAAAACCCTCTTGTACTAATTTCACTATGTTCATGCCCATTGTTACAAATACCACCTGTATTCTCGCTCTCCACATATGGTAGTTGGTTCCATTGAAGATTAGAACCATCTTGCTATAAGTAGTGCTGATGTTGGTATTGGCATCCATTTCTCAGTATGCTGAACAAGTTAGAACCCTTCAAACTAGTACACCAAGCTGTTAAGTTTCAAACTGGTGAACTTGTGCTCTGATACCAATTGAGGTTCCCAAATTCACCCTAAGATCTACTAGTTTGTGATACTAAAAGGGGGGTGAATCAGTATCACACTCTTTAAAAAAAATTCTGATAATTTAATTCAAAATGGACTCTTTTTCATATTCAACTAAGGTAGATCTATTGTTACCTACTGATCACAATAGTCCCTAAAGTTACTTTTTAGACACCTTGCCTATTAGATGAATCAGTTGTCCTTAATTAGGTCTTCTTTTAGGTTATGAGTTTGATGATTCTTTAGTTGTGTTCATAATTTAATTCAAAACACATAATGTAAATTTAAAGCAAGAATACGAGAGATTTACATGGTTCCATCAATGTGACGTACTCCATAGTGGTAAGGATTCTTACTCTAGCAAGACAATCCATTATACTTGATAACAATAGTGTGGTATTCCCTATAATTACAATAGATGACTTAATCTTTTACTCCTTTTACTATTGCAAATACAAAGTAATTACAATACAAAGAGTGTCACTTACTGTGTCTACCCTTCTTCTAGCTTGTGTTGCCTTTGTTTGATTTGAATAGGCTACTTCACTACAGCTTGGAAGATCACCAAAACACTTTCCAACCTCTCTTGAAGAAATCTAAAAAATTCGTTGAGTTCTCTCAAATGTTTCACCGAATTTCTTCTTTAGGTTGTCTCACACAACTCCTGGTCTCACCCATCTCCTGGTCCTACCATCTCACTGTCTCACTGTTTCACCCTTTCCTGGTCTCACCGATTCTAGGTCTCACGTTGTGTTTTGATGTCACACGTTTCACCATTTTCTAGTCTCACCAATTCTGGTCTTCTGATGTGTTCTAGTGTCACCCGTTTCACCCTTTTCTCGTCTTACCAATTCTGGTCTTTCAGTGTGTTCTGGTGTCACCTGTTTCACCCTTTTTTGGTCTCACGCCTCACTTGGTCTCACAATGTTTCACCCTTTTCTCGTCTCCCACGTTTCTAGTCTATTTTTCACCGTCGCACGTTTCTATTCTGGTCTCACCTACTCCAGGTCTAATCTAGTCTTACCCGTTCCAGGTCTCACCTGATCTCACGTTTCTAGGTCTCATCATCTGGTCAGGTTTGGTCTCACCTGGTCTTACATTTCCAAGTCTTACCTGGTCTTGCATTCTAGTCTGGTCTTACCCGTTGCATGCTTTGCTGGTCTCACGTCTTCTCTGGTCCTAATCTACTCTCACGTCTCATAGTTTCTAGGTCTGGTCTGCTCTAACATCTCACCTTCTCCAGGTCTCACGTCCTCTCTTTCTCTAGGTTTGGTCTGCATTAACGTCTCACCTTCTCCAAGTTTCACGTCCTCTCTTTCTCTAGGTCTGGTCTGCTCTAACGTCTCCCCTTCTCCAGTTCTCACTATTTTATGGCGGCTACCCTTTTCTAGTCCCACGGATTCTGATATGTATCCCTAACATTTTTAGTGTCACCAATGTCTCATTTTTCCCTTTTCTGGTCTGTATTTGTGTCCCTTTTTTCTGGTATGTGTGTGCGCTACCCTAAAAAGAGATAAGTCTTGGTTTATATACTCCCTTCTATGAAAACCCTAGTAGGGTTTACTGTAGTTGTGATAAATTTCCTTTCTTGCCCCTCCATATGGCTTCATATTACTATTCTATTCAAAATTCAGCATTATCCTCCTTAATTTGTTTTTCTCAAGTAATGCTATGTCACATTAAGACTTAAGCAATGCTAAACTCCCTCTACAAGTTCACTCCAAAGAGATCACTTTATAAGGTTATTTGACATGCTAGTCTTATCATGTAGTTCTTGAGATATGACCCAATTTTGTTTGCATACTTAAATCTAGTTGACAACAATTATAACACATACAAAGTTGTGGGAATAACAATAAAAGTAAGATTAGACAATTCTATAATTCATTAACTAAAAAATTTTAACAACCAAAAGAGAAAAAAATAATCTCAAAGAACAATCATAATTATAATAATAATGATAAATAAACATAGGTATAATACATACCAACTCATGACATAAGTATCTCATGTATCAATAAGCATCAAAGGTACAAAATAAAAATGCTTAGTAGAAATTTCAAATTATAAAGTGGAAATAAAAATAATGCTATAAGAAATAGGGGTTATAGAAGTGAACCATAAACCATTGTTATGGTGGTAAAAATCCTTACAAAAAGTGAAATGCAATGAATGTTAGTCTGCTACATTTTCGAGCGCATCAATAGATCGTACATAATGATTTCCTTGACCTATGACAACACATATGAAACCATTGCTTAAAGATATTTTAGGCAATGGTTTTAAATGATTATTATAATGCTTTTTGGTATTACATATGCAACGGTTATGAAATATATATGCAACAATTTTGGTATTTTAAACCATGCTTTATTATTTGTTTAGACATCAGTTTTTAACATTTAGCCACGATTGTTGGAGAAATATAAGAGAAATAAGTAATGGTTTCTTACAGAATACGTAGTAGTTTCATAGTAAAATTATAAGCATTTACTCTATTAGGCAACAGTTTTTATTACAATAAATATTGATTTTATAATAAATGTAATTAAACAATACAAGGCACAACAAATGACTTATTACATGTTTAGCACATTCACAAAATAGATCATGGTACATTCAAAAGTTCTTAATGAAGATGTATAAAAATTGCGAAGTCCTCAACTTTGATGAAGAGTATCATCTTACAAAAAATAAATAAAGCTAATTTTGTAAAGTTGAAAATATTTAAAATAAATTAAAAAATAAAAAATATGAAAAAAAAAAAGAATACCCAGATACATAGACTATATGTGTCTATCGAGGATAAACAATTCCTATACTATAAATCTTGAATTAGAGTACTAAAAGCATCATTAGATGAAGTAGCTATTGGAATATTTATATGAGGCATGTTAAAAGTCATGTTCAACCCAAAATTTTGTTGTTACAATTTATGGAACATTGCATAAAAATGGCCTGTTATTGTAGTAGTTTATTAGTCCATCTTCTTTTAAAACTCCTTTGTTTATGCATTAAATTTCTTTTACAATTTAACTTGTATATTTTCTCTAAGAGATTGCATAAAATTTTTTAGAACTTTGACAACATTTTCAACAATTAATTTTTCTTTCAAAGAAGTGCGGTTGACACCTCTTTCAAGAAGATTTACCTTTCCACAATGCTCCTTCGCTATAATAGTAGTAAATGCATGTACAAGACTTTGACTTCCTAATCCTTCCTTTTGAGATTGAAGTTCCTCAATCTTATTCTAGATCTAAAGCATGCCAAGTTATAAATGAAAAAATGTAGCAAAACCTCAAATCTTACACCACCAAAAAAAAAAAAAAACAATTGAATTGCATATAATTTGTTGAGATGTTTCGTCTAAAAACTTATAGTCTCGATTAGGTCTTTTGTGACTCGTCTTAAAAAGTAAGGAAGGAGATCTTTTTTATTAAAAATTTTTTTGTTTTAATATAAATGGAAAAAATTAAATGAAACAAAACAAATTAAAAAATAGTAAAATAATGTTAAATATTGATACTAAATTTAAAAAATGTACCATATCATGGTTAGATGGATCATCAAATCAATAAAACATATATAATAACTATATATAATAAACTATATATAACAACTATATATTTGAATCCTGAAATTAAATAATTTTATATAAATAATATCATAAATAACATATATGAGGTTATGAAAATTAAAATAATTGATACATTTAGAGAAATAATCTTATCTTAATAACTAATTTCTCTCATTTAACTTTTAAGATAATAACATATTTTTAAGTTAAATTTTTATATATATTAAGAAAAAAAAGAGTAACTATATATACATATAATTATATAATTTAAATTAAATATATTTATTAATATTTAAATTAAATTTGAGATTATAATATATAATAGTATAATAATTTATAAATTTACTTTTCATTAATTTTTTTACGTTATAATTAAATTTTTAATAAAAATATTATTAATTAAAAAATTTCCAACCATATCAGATGCGATCGAAAACCGACAAGATGTGGACAGCTTATGGATAACAGCGTCCGTGTCATCGGGGCAAACATCCGGTCGCTGTCATTGCGAAATGCATGTATGTGGGCGAGTGTGCGCCTATAAGGTCACAACTAGCCAGGGGCCTTAAAAATTGACGAGGACATGGACAAATACGTGAATTGTTCTTGCATGATTAGTGTGCTAGCCCATCTCTTTCATATAATTATCGATCGCTTTCATATAATTTGCTTTGTTTTACCTTTTTGATTTTGCCGTGCCCTGTAAGTGGCTCTTGTTGGTTATGAATGGCCAAAAGGTAAAAAGGGAAGAAGGAGAGAGAGAGAGAGAGAGAGTCCAATCTAAAAATTTAAGTTGCGCTAGAATATGCTGTCTAGAGACTAAAATCGTCCATCGTTGCCATTGTTCAACAAAGACTGTAGGCATAAGGAACTTCTGCTATTGAGATCCATGTTTATCTTCACTGTAGATTTTGGGACTCAAATCTTTGGTGCTTAAACTAGAGACGAGATCTCAAAGTTGAGATCTCCCTTGTCACCCGACAAGAAAATATATGATGCTCAAATTTGCTCTCAATGCGACTCGATGCTTTTCCGCGCCAGGCGTGAGAAGAAGAGGCCCCAGTTCATGTAGCCAAGGACAACTTAGGTTGCATGAAAGCTTATCAATTAAGAATAGATCCACAAAGAGAAAAACCAGAAAGGATGCGTAGCAGCTTACATTTGACCGTGCTGGTCTGGTCTGTCGTCATTAATTAGCAGATGAAGGCAAGCACTTTTGAGAAGCTACTACGTACATTCTCTTCTTTTTTTCCAGCAAGTAGGCCTTACATGAGAAGAAGAGAATGCAATGTAGCCAAGAACAACTTGCCGGCCAATACCATAGCCAGGATCTGTATGCCACATGGTGCCGGCAAGTCATCCTTGGCTGCATAACACTCTCTGCCTCTTCATGCAAGGCCCCTAGACTATTTCGCCTCTTTCATTCATTCATGCACCGATGCTGCATAATGCTTTCCATGTACACCCATTGTCTATCTACTGATAGACCCAAGATCCTAAATTGTGATAGTGTGATCATTTATAATGAATGGAAGGGAGCTGTATTACTCTTCCCAGCAAGGCACAATATACCCAATCATAGCCTAAAAAAAAAAAAAAAAAAGGGAGGAAGTGAGCATAGAGCCAGCCAAGTGCCAAACAGAAAAAAGCAGCTCCAAAAAAGATGACAAATAGCTCTATTAAGCCATCCAACATGTTGCTTAAAATGGGCTAGCAGAGTGGATCCCACCTGTAGTAGTAAATGGATTCCTACTTTCCTGTCCACAAGAGTCAAAAAGAGCGCATAGGGTGGTAATTGAAATGTTGATCGATAGGGAATATAATCTCTGAAAAGATATGATTCTGAGTAGTGTCTGCCTATGCCAAGAAAAAAGACCTCGTGGAACATAAGATTACCACACCCAGTTGAAATATAAAGATGGACGGTATATTTTATAATGTTTATGTATTTCACAACTAGTTGAATTTTTTTTTTTTTTTTTTTTTTTGTGAACACAAGATTTCATACAATGACATTAGAGTGAGTTCGGTTCACTTCCTCATTTTGTTTGATAACCACGTAGTAGCTTAGGCTTTCGTGTAGCCATGGAGTTCCATTACAATTTTGATTTCTTTTTGTAAAATTTCTTGTTGAAGAGCGAGATAGGATGTTTTGTAATCACTACATCTAAAAAATAAGAATTCGTCCGTGAAGTTGGGGAAATGGGAATTGCAGACCAGACAAGAACAACAATTTGGTGGATGGGAGCTGGGACCTCTGTAGTGAATATGATCGTATTTAGTAGAGAATTGGGAATATATATATAGATAGATACATGACTCCGGCAAAAATAAAACAAACATATCAAGCTGGTCAAATCTTCCGGCTACTTCTTGAAGTTGTGCAATTATTACAAAAACTTGCTGAGCTCAAGATGGACCCGGACGGCCGTCCAAGTGAGAAAATGTGCCATGATTTTTAGGTAATTTTTTAAAAAAAAAAAAAAAAACAAGAAGACATGACAGGGATTGAGGCGTGTAGTTATCAGGAGCCAAGGGAGACATAAGTGCATTGTTTATCATTTAACGTATGTTCATTCGTTAAATACATATATATATATATATATTTTTTTAATAAAAAAAACAAAAATATGCATGTACGAGAAAAATCGATGCATCAAAGATGTCAAGATGATGTCGACAAGAGTAAAATAATATTTTATTATGTTTTCAAATTTTTTTAAAAAATAAATATGCATAAAAACTAATAAAATGTGCAAATAAACGAATTAAAATATAAATGATTGAAAAGTAAAAATTATGAAATATTGTATTTGTTGCACTTTTTATTAGTGTTTATATATATTATATGTAAATTATTTGCATCCGGTACATATTAAGTTTTTAAAATAAAAAATAAAATTTTATAAAAAAATTTATTTTAATTGGATGATATTGTCATGACGTCACTCCACATAAGTCCTCCGTCGAGCGTCCCAATAATGGCGCCTTCTTTTCTTTTTTCTTTTCTTTTTTGTGGTTATTTTTTCTTGATAGTTACACATTTTACATTTGATTATTTTTATTTTTATGTTTTTCTTAAAACATCGGATACATGTATATTTTGTTCTATGTGATTATTATTATTATTATAAAATGGACGTTTTAGTAAATATTTGAATTTATTATTCTTAAATTGTGAATTATAACCATTAATTGGGTGCTTGGGATCAAAATGGAAACATAGTGTCACATCTTTCGTTCTAGTTGTCAAAGGAAAAGGTTGTGGACACGAAACATATCACTTTACCTTGCCGAGAAGGGTATCTCTTCCGTGCATGATGAACTAGTGCGTACCCCTGTAACCCTTTTCTGAAGCATCCACAATCTGTCGTACGATCTCCCTGTTTTTTACGCATTACAAAAAGTTTTCATGTCATATCCGCCGCTTCCCACGTGGCTGACCAATACAGCTGAAGCCCATGGTCATACCTCACCGGCCCCTACCACGACAAGCGCTAGCGAGGCAGGCAAGCCACCTTTCTCTAGGTTTGATCACTACGCTCTGGCCACTGGACGGCTCATTTCGGTTAACCCGTTTTCCGCCCAGATACCCTTTTAAGGAAAGAATTACCCAGAGATATTGTACCCCTAATCTACAGCCAGCCATGGGCGTCTCTCTCTCTCTCTCTCTCTCTCTCACACACACGCTCATAAGGGTTTCTACCCTTTGGCCAACAATGGCGCCCTCCCAACAACACTACACTCCCCCCGAAAATAAAAATGAAAATTAAAAAACCTGCACCATATTTATTTATTTATTTATTTTGTATTAGCTTTTATAACAATAAGATAGGGGCAAGTTTGTCTTCCTCTATCGTTTTAGATTATGGGAGCCATTTGTTCTTCTTATCTATCTCTTTTCCTTATTAGGAAGTAGGAAGGAAGCGAGATTTTGTAACGCAGAGGACATGATTCAAGTGAGAAAAATCGTTAGAGATCTTTAAACTCTGTCCATCTGGTGTACACGGTTGCTTAGTGATCATTATATTTCTAGATAATAAGGTTTTCCTACCCACAACCATTAGTTTGCTCGTGACAAGGGAATTTTGGTCAGAACTGCTCCTTCAAGATCACGTTTTTCCAACCCAATTCATAGAACTTAATTATGTGCTTGCTATCGGACTGTAGTGACCACTACAGTCATTTTTGTTTTTTGGCTGGTTTGTGATATTTTTAATCTTGTTCATAGATTGTCTATTCCCAAGTTATTTCTCACGTATTGGAAGCCTAAGTTTATACTAAGATAAATTTATGTTATTCTGTGTGATGGTTATGTACGTCCTTTATTCAATGAATGAAAGGAACCACCTTCGCTTAAAGAAAGAAAGAAAAGACAACAAACTTAAACTTCATCCCAATATTTAGGCCCTAAGTAAATTATAGTTACAATATATATACACATATTTTTTAAATCTATCCTTATTTTTGAACTTTTAAATAATTTAAATTTTTTTTCATATAACAATAGATACAAAATTAATATGACATATTACCAAAAAAAAAATTAAAAATATCTAAAATATCTTAAAGGATCAAATTTTTCAACCAAAAAAAAAAAAAAACACCTAAAATCATGCTACACATGTAATCCTTGATTATAATCAATACAATTAAAAAACCAATGTTCTGATATAAAATAAAAAAATATAAAGTCATATGTGGATTTAGCCAAATTATTTCTCTAATCATGTTAATCAACAATTTCTTATAATAAAAAAAATAAACAGATTCAAAATAATTTTCTAGTTTGTTACCTTATACTAGTCATGAAGCATAATTTCATAAGTTTTCTTAACTTATATTAGAGACTTTTCTGATACTACTTCATAAGTATATCAAGATAAATATTTTTGATATTTTTAAAAATAAAACGTTCAATTAATCAAATTTATTTTTTATTAAGAATAATTTAATTGTTACTAACAATAACTTAATTGTTGTTAATAATAACTTAATTCATGTGGACCATTAAAAGATTTTATAACAAAATAAACGAGGAGAGAGCACCCTGAGTCGTAGAGCAGTCGGATTTGGTGTATAAATAAAGAAGAGAAAAACAGCAACAGCAAAAGATGAGCCTAACATTGTTGATGGGCCATAGATGACGGGTTTCCAATGGAAGAAGGGCTCAGCGGCTTCAATGAGGGTTCCCGACCGCCATGAATTGTTGCATAAATCCTTCAAGATATTTGATGAGGATATCAAAGGCTACATCGATGCTTTGGACTTGGAGAGGGTGGTCCCCCTTGGGTCTAGACGAAGGATGGGATGTGACGGAGATTGAGAGGATGTTGAAGGCTGCAAAACTGAATTTGGATGGCAAGGTTGATTTTAGTGTGTTTGGATTGATGATGGGGCTAACCTACTGCTGTATTGTGTATATCATTTTGCATTTTTAGCTTCACCTATGAAAATATTGGCAGCCCAATTTATGCAGTCCTTTACCTATCACAATTTGTGGATTTTTTAAATGATATCTATAACCATATCTTTGAGTTTATTTTGCCTTAGAATCTCTTCTCATTAGAAATCACCTCTAGATTACAGAACATTAAGTAACTATCATTGTAATTATAAATTAAACTAGCTTAAAAATTTTTTGGAAAATAAAGCAAAAAATTATATAATGGTACAATAAAAGTGAATTAATAAGAAACAACATCATTTTATAAGTGTGCACAGAATTGTTTTTATAGATAAATTCTATCTCCCTCAACAGGGTGTCAATGTATACTATCTTTTCAAGATATAAAAAAGAAAAAAAAAATTACTAATATGTATTTCACTAATAAAGTAAAATTGCCAACTCAATTTTTTAATTAATTAAGCAACAAATCAAAAATTGTTGAGAATAGTCTTTAAAAAAAAAAAAGGAAAAAGATATTTTTATTTTTGTTGATTATGTTTTAATAAATAATAAAGTAATATGATGTAACTTAGAGTAACCGTTTTGCTGGCCAATGATTTAATACAATAATAGCAAAGATAAAACGACTAATCTAACACGTAGTTGGGATGATTAGGCATTAAAATTGTGGTAATTACTATTTCAAGATACACTAATTTACAGCGAACGTCGCTTACTTTGATTTGATTCCTTTGGTTAAAACCTTTGTTAACAATTGGCACTGACCAATAAATCAAATTTAACTGATGATTTTTGTTGAGATATGAAGTAAATGTACTCCTTACATCATTTATCATTCAAAGCATCGTCCACAGAGGCAACTTGGGCAAGGCAGTCACCGACGGAGTTGTGACCGCTACGGTGACCAGTAGGACATGAAAGGATTGAATGATAAAAAAATAATAATAATAACAAAAACAAAAAAACAAACAGACAAACAACCACACTTAATTAGACACCAAGGAGATATTGACTTTCTTAAGGCCAAATATCCGACACAGAGCTTACAGCATCACTCAAGACACCGATGTTGAGGTTGCCGTTATTGAAATGATCAGCATTTCCCAGCCCGAATCCTGAACTTTGTCCAGAAAAGCTTATTCCACCGTACGAGGAATCCTCCGCGCGGATATTGACAGTTGGCAAGAGATTTGCAAACCAACATAAATTATGATCATTGACTTGAAGGGAGTTTAGATTGTTTTGATCAAGTGAGTTCAGAGTTAAGGAACCTCGAGCAACCCTGTCTTCAGCCAACTTCACCTACAAGGACACCAAACATTGTTTCAAATAAAATATAAGCCAGGATCAAATGAAATTCTGTAACTCTTGACTACAATTTCAATCAGCTTCGGCAGAGCAGCGTTTCCTAAAACAAGCAATGGAAAATCTAATAAAGCGTAGTGGTTTCAAATTCTTTTATGCCCCATTAATCATGTGGTTGCCGTTTACAAGGCCAATATTTTCACTTCCGCTAATATAGCTCGATTGCAATCCCACTCACAATCATACCTTGGCTCTCAAAGCCTCAACATCTGATTTAAGCACTCGATTATTTGTATCAGCACGGACACATTGCTGAGAAGCATCGTAAAGCTGCTTGCTTAGAGATACATTTTCTCCTGACAGTCGTTCAATCTGAGAAACACGATCGGAGCCAATGAATAAACTTCAGACTGATGAAAATGGTTTAAGCTTCAAAGGAAAAGGTTACACCCCAAAACTTGTTGAAGTCGTTTTCTTGACTAGAGAAAAACAAGCCAAAATCATCTTTTAGATTGCTGTGAGGCCAAAGACTCAGAACGAAAACTAATGGCAAAGAAACAGAAATAAACCAGGTCATAGGGAAATAAGGATTTAAGATTCGTAAGGTGGAAGTATTCCGTTAATTCCCTCTCTTGTCGTATGCGTTCTCGGCAAGTCGACATTAAGCTACAACTTCTTCCATCATTTGATCAAAATATTCAACATCATGCAACCTTCGTAATACCTGAGCTTGAAGATCAGCCAAATGCGCTTGCTTTCTTGTTCTTGATCGCTTAGCTGAATCACGGTTTGAAGCCATCCTAAAAGTGTTAAGCAGATCTTTATAAGCACTGGATCGACAGCCATTTACTATCATTTATGTTAATCCAGAGGCATTAAAATATACCTCCTGACACGTTTTGGATCAAGCGGAGTCGTGCTCTGTTCACATGGACCAGCTTCTATCTCTGCATCTTCATCACCCTCCCGAGATGAACCGCTGGCAGTCACTCTCTCCTTGTTGTCTCTTTCCTTTGGATTATCAAGCCAAGCCGGACTGCCCACTGACCAATTTCGCATTCATTTTCATGTTAATTGGAAACTGAGAGGGGGCATACCACAAATCCATTCTATGCTTACCAAATAAATAATTTCTTAACTACGTACAAGCAAACAGCTCTTAGGTTGATTGCTGCCTAATATTGCATCATTATACGTGAACATACTCCATGACCATTCAAAAGCATGTGTGTGTGTGTGTGTGTGTGGATATACACATATATATAATGTAAAAGGTTGAGTCATACTGCAAATGGATGACTGGGCATCAACGGGTGTTGTAACGCAGGACTGCTTAGATGTGACATTTTGAGACGCCAACAAGGATTCTGTTGGTCCACCCCAAGATGGGAAACCGTCCGGGATGCCCTGCACCTGCACGTTATAAGGGATCAGAAACTAACGAAGGTTTCAGAACTTGTTTGACAAGAAAATTAACAAAGGTTCAAAAGATGAATTTTCTTTTCTGCATCTCTCTCTCTTTTTTCTCTCTGGGTTCAAAACTGATTGTTTGTATATTCCAGTACAAGCTTGCACGCGCTTAAGAGCGGAGTTGGGCTCCAATTTTTGTTAAAACGTTTCGTAAAAGGCCATAATTTGTGTGTTTTAGTTGAATAATCAACATAATTATAATTATTGAAAGTCCACATCAGCATATTTTGCGTAGGAAAGAAAGCATGTTCGCCAAAGTCACCCAATGCCGATTTCTCATCGGCCCCCGGCCCTGCCCAATGCCGCGGGGCCCATCAGGACCACGAGACTCCAGAACTCTTGGCAGTAAAAAAAAATCAAGTGCAAGACACTTTTTTTTTTTACGCTGGTTAATAAATCCTCAAAATTTTTTTGTTAATTGTTTTGTAATATATTCTAAAACGGGATCCCGTACTTGTTAATTATCTTTTTGTTAATTATTTTGTAATATTTTTTACAAAATAAATTTGTATATTTCACCGATCATTTATCATTTTTAATATTTTTATTAATATCAATTGGTACATGGATCATTTTTTTTTTTACATCTCAAAGGAAAAAAAAAATTGTAAAATTATAATCACCGGTTTAACTGTTGGCTTAGTAACGGGATCAATGAACCAATTTTTACTTTAAAAACATATATAACATTGTTGTGTTGTATAAAGATAAATAATGTATTATTAAAATAAAATTTAAATATATATTATAAGTATATTAATAAAACGATATAATCATAGTTAATTTTCTTAAAAAAATAAGAAGTAAAATGTGTTATTAAAAAAAAAGTATAATTCACTGACATAACTAGACAATTATGTGTATTAATCAAGTCAAATAGTTTTTTAATTAATTATATAAAATAAACTGTCCTAAATTTTAAATCGCTGAAGTCACCTCTTCGAGACTAATTCAATTTTTAAAATTATGATTATGCCGTATTATTCCATTACTTTATTTTATTTCGGCGAACTAGATAGATTGATTGCTAGATTGCAAGTGTACTAGGGGAGGGGAAGGCCCCTGGTTTGCTACGTCAGCAACCCGCGATTGCTGACGTGGCAATAAACGGGTACAGATCGTCTGCATCCACGGTCACTTTGACGCGAGAGAGAGAGAGAGAGAGAGAGAGAGACTGACCAGAGTTTTGAAGGCGAAACTAAGATCACCATAGCACAAGTCGTTGGAAAAGCCATCGATTTCAGAAAAGAAAGTGCTGTTTCTTTGAATCCAAGTTTCGCCGAATTTCTCTTCATTGGCATTGGCTTGAGCGGTGGTTTCGGGAGCGATAGAGTTAGTAGTAGTCTTCTTGATAACCTCTTGGAGAGGCAGTTCCGAGGCACTCCGCTTCAATTCCCCTGGTTTTTGCTCCATTCACTGACGATCTATATATGCTATTAAATCAAATTGTAAGCTGTAAGCGTAAGCATGTGTGCGCGTGTGTTTGTGTTTGTGTGTGTGTGTGTGAGAGAGAGAGAGAGAGAGGGGGCGGGGAGAAGAGTTTGAGTAAGAATTCGGGTGATATATAGACAAGAAGTAAAGTAAACCTTTTTTTTGGGGGGCGGGGGGGTGGGGGGTATGGATTAAAAGTAGAAACTGGTACCAGATTAAAAAGTCCCATAGCTTAGGGTGATGTCTAAATTACGGAATGGACCTTCACAAATTCTCATAATTGCAAGATTGATTGGATTTTGCTTTTATGGTTGTTTACATAAAAGCATTTCTTGAACAATAAAAGGTGAAAAAAAAAAAAACAAAGTGACCTGGGAAAATTAGCAAAATTCTTTTTCTGCTGTTCAAGCGACACAATTCTTTTGAAATTTATTTATCTGTTATCTGAACAATAATCAATATCGCCAAAATTTTTTTCTAATTTGTAAAAGAATTTTCATAATTTGTTGTGATTGCGCCATCTCAGCTAATCCAAACCATGGGTGGAAGAAAAAGCAAAATGACAATTTTTTAGTATTTTAGCATGCAATTTTATTTGTTAGAAAATTATTTATTTATTTCAGTATAAATATTTTTTTTAACAAAGTAAAAAATTATTTTTATAATATTTAACATGGTTCTTCTTATATCTATACAGTAAAACTTCGCAACTGTAACAGGGTAACTCACCGCTTGTAAGGGGGACAAAATGGGAAGATCGGGATTTGCTAGTAGTTTTACATGAAAGAAATCCACCTGTGTGACGAACAAAGTTTGGAGAGCTCCTTCCAAAAAGGTTACAAGGGGGAGGCCGTTGACATAGACTGCAGAGGAAGTGGGGTTTTCGTAAATAAAATTGGAGTATATGGACATCGTTTAGGAAGAGGACAAAGCAATAGAGGGTCGACGGGGACTTTTACCAACCTTTGAGAAAAGTTGCTACTAAATGCTTTGTATCCCAAGCTTTAAAAAAAAAAAAAAAAAAAGCCTCAACTCCACTTACTTCTTTTTTTTTTTGGGGTGTATTTAAACAAATAACGCAGCACTTGCTTTTGGTAACTTTACCTTCTTTTTTCGGGTTTTATGCCGAACTTTATACAGTGAATTAGAAAACCATGACCACAAGTTGCAACCACGATAGAAAGTCTAAGTTTCCCCACTAAATCTCTTAAGAAATCTACCAAGTGAAGTTGCTTCGAGGGTAAGATACAACGAACCTTACGGCCACATGTGAGACTATTGTTATGCAGTTATTATTTTCTTTTTAAAAAATTAATTTATTAAGATATATATTACTCATATTTATAAGAACTGAATACCTCTTCTACCTTTCCAACTTCCGATGAAAAATTCCGTCACACTGTACTATTAAAAAAAACAATATTTGACGTTGCTTGAACTAGTGAAGGCGTAGGAATGATAAAGTCAGCCACATGATAACAGGGAAGATACAAGACAATTAAATGGTGTCTTAATATATTAAAGTTGCACACTCTAGAGGTTGAGAAAAGATCAAATTTACATGGTTTTACCTTCTCTGTTTTTTTTTTTCTTTTTTAAAAAGCCTTCCACTTGAAATGGAGTACTCTCGCACTTAAACAAATCGCAGTCTCAAATCGCAACAAAACCAAGGTCAACTTTCCTTGAGGAAAGGAGGGTAAAGGAGAATCGAGAACAATGCTAGATTCATATCCCTCGCCTAGCCAAGGCCCTCACCAAAAGTGTTGGGGCAAGCCCTTGTACAGGCTTTTATATATGCAACTGAGCATCCGATATAAGAATTCAGAAAATTCAACCAATTAGCTTCCTATGATCGCAAACTACTCATCTTTCTGATACCAATAATACCAGTGATTACACCCACCTAGGCTTTCCCAGGTAGGGCCTTTGGATGATTGGGTCCATTCCAACCAACCAAGCACGCTCAAGCTTGGGTGTAGCCGTTATTAGCAAGAGAGCAAGAGAACTTGAATAACATAACTTGAAAACTGGAGGTAATTTGGTGTCAAATAGAATAGAATGGAGAGAAAAGTTCTATTCAGCTCATCCTAATCAGTTTGGGATTATGACCCAATTGAATTGAGATATATCAGTCAATAAACGGCAGAACACAGCTAAATGTCAAACAGCAGTTCATTTATATGAATGTGCCAGCTATAATGTCACTAGGAACTAGTTCAGCAATTTGAGAAAACATGAAGGCAACGCAAAAGAAGCTTCAACAAAAGGATCTGCATGACAATGTCGGAACAAAATTCAAGCAACTAAAGTTTCAGGCCATTATCTTGGCAGACCTGACAAAGAGGCTGTCCACGACCTTGCCCATATTAGAAATGGTTTCTAAAGTTGCGGGGTATATAGCATCCATCTTTGGATCATCAAAGATGATAAGGCACCCAGCACCTTGATCCAATGTCCCAGCAAATTTCTTATCCAAAATCATCTGTGACAGCTTTTTCTCCATGTGATCCACAGGCAATTCAATCAGATCAGCAATATGCGTGATCTCAACCCTTGAGAAAGGCTCAATCAATCTGCATAAGTTTTGCTCCAAAAGTGTGTCATAAAGGGATGAGAGATGCCTGTGAACAATTGGGTCTTCCTCCAGCTGGGCCCGGTAATTGTGCAGGGCAATCTCAAATGACTTCAATGATCGCTTGGAATAAGCATCGGCAACAGCTTTCATTGCATCCAATTCTGGTCCCATGTATTGAAGACCTGCCTTTGAAGAAATTATCCCAGCAACGTCATCAGCTTGGTTCACCATTATCTTGCAGAGTAACATATATTTCAGACTGAAAACTGCTCTGGGATCTTCAAGAGCATTGAATGACTCAAATGCTTCAAAGAAATAGCTGTAAGCAGTTTTATAATCCTTTTCTTCAGCATGAAGAATCCCACTCTGCAAGTCAATGGTGCCTTGTTGGGCTGGTGGCACATATATAGCATTTGCAGCTGTCCTTGCAGCTGTAAGAGCAGCTTTTGCCTTGGGAAGATTCCTCAATGTAAAATGCAGCTTACTTTCCAGCAGGTCTATATCCACAAGAAGTAGTTTGTCATCCAAGCGCCTAACTTCCTTTACCAGCTTGGTAATAAGAGTCAATGCTTCTGAATATTCCTTGTTTTCTGTTAAAAGTGCGGCAAGCCTTGCCTCAACTCGCTGTCTAAGGAATGTGCGCTTTTCTGCACGGGTCCACTGCACCATTTCTCTGCATAAGGCTATCTGGAGATCAGATGTTCCGGGTATTTTGGCAACAGAGTCAATTATTCCTCTGACAATTTTGGCAGTTTTAGCCTTAGGGATCAAGGCAAAGAAGGGTCTCAATTGAGTTAGAAGCCCACACAGATCCTCAGCCCTGTTCTCTTGCCTGAGAAGGTCAGAGAGGTTTGTGATGGCCTGTTCTTTTATGCGCAGAGCTTCAGGAGAAGAAGATGGATTTTCAAGTATACTGTAGAGAATGGATATGGCAGCAGATGGCTCCTTAGCTTCCAAAGCCTGGGAGATGGACTCTGTTGTTGCTGGAATGTATGAAGAAGACATGACTAGAGCTGGGAAAAATCAAGACTTGCAAGATAAGAAGTCCAAGAATATTTTGCATGAAAAAATAATATAACTGCTGCAGGTTTAATTTAACCTCAATTGAAGCAGAGGCAGAACTGCTCCACTTCCCTAGTTATACAATATGTTAATAAGTTAAAACAAATCTAAGCGGAATATTTCACTTAATTAGGGCCAACAATCATGAGAAATTAAGCTCATTGAAACAACAAAATATCAAAAAAAAAAAAAAAAAACCTGGCAAAATTTCATGTCTCCTTGTCAAACGCATGGAAGAAATCATACGAAGAATTAAAAACCAACTTCACAGAGCAAGTTTACAATCTGACTCAAGGAAACAGTGCAAAACAGAAAAACAAGTGGATGCTCACAAAGCTGCATCAGAACTCCATAGATAGCTGATATCCTCTATAAAGCAGCCCAGCTTCACAATCTCATGATACAATTCTTTTACAAAAGTCCTTCCAATAACAACCCACAGAAAAACTCAACAAAAAACAAATTTGCCTGTATAGTTTCTGTTGCCGAGTTAATTTCTAAATGAAGAAACTAGAGCTCCAATATAAGTCATTCAGATGGCAAAAAAAATGCACCATTAGGCAGCATGTACATAAAGAAAGGAAGTAAACAGTAGAAATCCTGTAATTAGGAACAATTACATCGTCTTTATTTCCAAAAATTGACAAACAGCACATCATTTACCAACGATAAACTTTGAAATCCATAACATCTAAGAACCAATTTCTTGGCTTCGAGGTTACAAGCCTAGGGTTGCAAAACAAGGGCATCGAATAACTAGGACCCAAACACAAGCAGAGAACATGGCTTATCCGCATAATTAGCAAACACCAATTCTTGGACAAGAAGGAAAAACTGGTTTTACTAAAATATATCTAATTACTTCAAAAGAAAAATAAAAAATTCAAATTTCAACAACCGGACGATCAAAATCTGAACTTTATAAAATGGCGTGCCACCTCCGATACGAGATTGTGCTGTTTCTAATGTCAAATACCATTTGAGATTTGCAGCTAAAAAGCGAAATGCTGAGCCCGCTCTCTCTATCTCTCCAATATAATCAGATAATAACATAAATATGTCAGCGCCAGTGAAGCTA
>JAHLGO010000351.1:5245005-5255477 GCA_020615895.1 Ceriops decandra | reverse complement strand
TAATTTTAAAATTTGAAACTACATAATTTTATCTAAATAATACTATGAATAATATATTTGAGTTTACAGAAGTTAAAACCATTGATTCATTTAGATTTTTTGTTTTTACCTAATAATTAATTTCTTTCTCTTCCTTTATTATAATCACTTGTCTTTAAATAAAAATTTCATGTATGTTAAGAAGAGAAATAATTGGCTTTATATATATATATATATCTATATAAACACATATATAAATATAATTATATAACTTAAATTATACATATCAATTAATGTAATAATTTTGTGATTATATTTCTTAATAGTGCAATAATGTATAAAATCAATTCTCACTAATTAGGTCATATTATGATTAAATCTTTAATAAGAATATTGTGTAGGAATACTCTAACATTACTAATTAGGAAATTCTAGCAAAAAAGGCATAATAAATTATCTGTTTACTTTGAAAGAATTAAAGAAATAGTTTTTTTATTTTTCATAGTTATACTTGTTGAGATGAAATATAAGTTATTTGTTAGTTTCTTCAAAATATTTTTAAGAAGCATGCAACATCTAAACCATTTCTAACAAAAATATATTAGAATATTTTCAAATAATATATTCTATTAAAGATGAATTTTCTAATTAATTATAATATGACCCAAATAATATTTTTTTAATTTTGTAAAGCATTATTAATTAGGAAATCCTAGTAAAAAGTCATAATAAATTATCCTTCTACTTCTAATGGATTAAAGAAATGTTTTCTTATTTTTCATAGTTTTACTTGCTAAGATGAAATAAAAGTTATTTGCTAGTTTCTTTAAAATATTTTTGAAAAGCACATAACCTCTAAACCATTTCTAACAAAAATATATTAGAATATTTTCAAATAATACATGCTATTAAGGATCAATTTTCTAAATAATTATAATATGAACTAAATATATTTTCTTATTTTCTAAACCATTAATAATTAGGAAATTATATCAAAAAATGCATAATAAATTATCCTTTTACTTCTAAATAATTAAAGAAATGTTTTCTCATTTTTCTTAGTTTTACTTGTTAAGATGAAATAAAAGTTGTTTGCTAGTTTTTCAAAATATTTTTAAGAAACACACAACCTCTAAACGATTTCTAACAAAAATATATTAGAACATTTCCAAATGTTATATTCTATTAAAGATGAATTTTCTAATTAATTATAATGTGACACATTTAATGAGAAAATAATCTATACAATATTACTTATAATTTGAGTTATGTTCTTAAACTTAATTCATATATTGATAGACATGTCTAATTTATATTATAAAGTTATATATGTGTACAAAACTAGTTATCTTTCTTTTAGATATACATAAAAACTTTGTTTGAGGGCATATGATAATAATAAAAGTGAAAACGATTATGGTATTATTTATATATTGATATTAAATTTTAAGATTGAAAAAATTAATGTTTTATTATGATAGATATATTTAAAAAAATATAACAAATGCTATCAATATTTATGATTTTGCAAATTGAATATTTTTATATATTATTAACAAGATATTTACTTGATAGATTGGAAAAGAAAGAGCTTTTTGTTTAACTAGAAAATTCACCTTTTACACCTTAAACTTAAGGTGCATTTACACTTTATAAACTAAGTTTTTAAAAATTACAAAAAAAAAACCTAAAACTAACAAATATCAGTTAACTCAAATAAAAATTATGAATTGATAATTATACTATTATATAAAATAAAAAAGTCATAAACCTAATTTCATAATGCAACTATTGCTGTTCTTTTTCTCTCGTTTGCTCTCAAAACCCCTAAATTCTCCTCTCTCTAATTTTTCTTTTATGTTAGGTTTCATCTTTTTTTTTTAAATGCAAATTTTCTTTTTTGATGTTTTTCTCCTAACTTAAAACCCATTTAGTTTGAGCTTTTTTTTTTCTTTTGCATTTGTTAAAGATTGGTGAGATTTATGACGCTTTGAAGACATTTTTATTGAAATTTTAAATGTGAGTGTGTTAGTTGTATAGTTAATCAATCTTATGTAAGTGAAAAGAAAAGGTAAATGATATATAAATTGGAAGAACTCATAAACCTAATATGTTAAAGTTTTGAATTAAAATATTATGTAAAATCCACAAGTTTGTTAGTCGTTAGATCCTACTTAGATTTCTCTTTGATTTTGGACTCCCTTGTGTATCTTTAAAAATTTCTTGAGTTTATCATTCATTGAATTTTTCAAACAAAGTAAGCTTAAGGGGCCAACATTACTCTAATAATTGGCTACCCTCTATAGGTAAAATAAAAAGACTTCTCCTTGGTTATACATTTTTGCTAGTTTTTTCTTTCTTTTTTTTTTTTGAAATTTTAAGCGAGAATTCTAAAAGGGTCTAATTTTGATGAGTTTTAGTGTGGATCTCTTTTCTTTCTTTTAGAAAAAAATTAAAAGACCAAAAAAAAAAATAATAAAGATGATATACATAGCAATTAGAGTGTTGAAGGAACTAGACAAGTCGAGTAAAGGGATAATAGTGAAGTACATACATAAAACCAAACAAGCCAATTATGATTTACAAAGAAGTAGACCTAAGAATTAACTCATCATCCCAATAACCTATTCAAACGAGCAGAACTTGTTAGGTTCGAGTCGAATCCAAATTTGTTACAGCCATACCAAATTCACATATGGAATGAGCAAATGCAGCAATCAAGTCATTAAGAAGATTAATGGTGACCATATCCTTGGGAGAGGCACCAATGAAGAGGAAGAGGCTCAGGTGATTCGTAACCTTCCTCGCGGTGCTTAAGACGATGGATTTGACCCATCCAATGACCTTTTTGGAATTTTAACATAAAGGGCAGTTTGGACCTTTTAAGCCCATTTTAATAATATTTTTTAATTAAATATAACTTTTATCTATGTAGGACATATAGATATCTTAAAATTGAATATATATATATATATATATATAATACTATAAAAAATATATTATAATTTACAAACATTTAAACTATTGATATATTTAGAGAGTTTATCTCAGTCTAATAATCATTTTTTTTCGGACTTATATTATAATTATACTCTTTAAATAAAGTTTTCATGAATTAAGAAGAGAAAGAACTCATCATAATAATATAGGTTAAATTAGGTGTATCAATTAATTCTCAAAATTATAATGTTTAATAATATAATGATGAATTAACGGAGATGTGTTATGTTACCACATGCAAAATTTAGTATTTTTTGTAATTTTTGAAAATTAAATATGTAAAATATAAATACACCTTTAATTTAAGATGTAAAATATAAAATTTTCTTGTTTTGTCATCATTTATATTGTATTAATGGTACATTTGGATTTAAAATTATATGTGAAATAAAGTTATGAAAAAAGAATTACAACAAAGAAATAATTTTCTTGGTAGTTGTTTGGATAAGTGGAGAATGAGTGAGAAAAGAAATGAAAATATAATTTTTTATTTAAATTTTGTGAGAAAGTATATTTAAAAAATTAATGTTTATAAAATAACTATTATACCTTTATATTCAAATTCATTGTAGGATTTTTTTTTCTTACATCAACGTGAAAAGGTATAATATTTTATAAATAAAAAAGAACAATTTATTACGTTAGATGCCAAAAAGATAAAATAAGTATGTGGCATCCTTTTATGCGCATAAGCCATTAAATCGCGAGCCATTAAGTCTCGTGCGTGAATATCAAGAATCTAATAAAATAATGATTACTAAAATTTATGAGAAAGAGAGAGAAAGTTGGGAGCACTCACATATGGCCGGAAGTGCAATGGCGAGTCGTCTGCGCTTAACCAATCACTTTTGAATATTGTGCTTTTAATGGATAACATTTTGGTAACATTATCGTCAAAAACAAATTTTACTGTTCATTTTCTTAGATTTTTTTCACCAAATGGGTGGAGCTCACAGTAGATTTTCCTCTGATTTTTAATCTGGTTTCTTTCCCATCGAGTGTCCAAAAGAGTGATTTTAACTTTTTTTACCACTTTCTTTCACAAGATTTTCTTTCCCACAGTTTTCTCACAAAACCAGGTATACTAAAGTTTAAAGAAAGAAGGAACATGAGAATTTTTAATTCATGTTCAAAGGTAGAGAGCACCATCTAATCGGTAATGAATTAAGAGAAAAAAATAAAACTTTAATCATTAAACTGCGTCTATCACTGAGGATTATAATTCCTTGTTTAAAAAGGACGGGCGGCTTTTATGAAGATGATTGGACAATATAAAAGCCTTATTTACATGCAGTCGTGATTGAAAATTTCAATTTATTATTTCGAGGCTTTGTACGACAGCGCCTAAGGCCTCGGAAATTACAAATTCCTTTTAAAAATACGGGGCATAAAAGTTATGGCGTGCGTTATGATCTCGGGTCCTTTCCAAGGAATGGACAAGAAGTTACCACCAACCCGCCGTCTGGTTTGGCAAAATTACTGAGAAATAAATCTTGTCGTCGGTCCTATGTTTTTGTTTCACCCCGCAAAAAGAAAATGACAGTGTGGTTCATGCAAAAGGAATTGAAATTTGTTTATTATCTTTTCATCGAAAGATAAGATACTTAATCATATTTATATAATATAAGACTAATTTACCCATTCCTATTATACACTTGTGACATTCTCTTACATTGAATACGACAATGTTTTTATTGAAAATTAGGGTCTTTCTTATATACTTATTTCATGTGAAGTGTTTGGTAACAGACATTATAGTTTGATTTGGTTAGTTCTGATACTATTTATTATAGGACATTATTTTTTTCTCAAAAGATAATTTATTAGAATGAGTAGTACCTATATTTATATGACTATGATCTCCCTCTTCCTATCTAACGTGGAAGTTGGGTCATACTTAAGGAACTACCCATTGCTTTGGTACATCCGTCACATGTAGTTCTAAATTAATCGCGTATAAATGATACCATTTGTGAAAGTATGTACCTAATAACTTATGAATTTGGATGTTTATTGATAATTAATAATAAATTATTTTAATATGCATGTCTTATTGTTAAAGTCAATTAATTATTAAAATAATTAAATTAGTATACTTAATATTATGTATATATTAAAGTTATAGTTTGATAGTCATTAAAATGACCAAATTGAAATATTTAAATGATATATGTACATTATCGTTATAGTTTATTACTTATTGAAATGATTGAATTAGTATATTTAATTATGCACATAAAAATTATTTATCCATGATTATAATAAAATACTTATAAATAAATTATTAAGTAAATTGACATTCATAATCATTAAAAATTTAGGATTTACTTAAAGGTAAATTTTTTATTTTGTGATTAGTAATATTATTAAGGTATATTAATATTTTGATTAAATATATTTATTTATCTAAAAATATCAAATGTATTTAGTTAAAAATATTTAATTTACCTATTAAAGTTAATATATAGTATTTAATTATAATAGTGTATTTTATGATTTTTAGATTTAGAACAATTATAAACTCAAATTGTTTATGATTTAATTTGATTTAAGGTTGATTATTAATATTTATGATTACTTAATTGTTTTAATTCACTTGTATATTTTATTAGATATTTTGTTTCATGAATTAAATTTTTTAAAATGACATGAATAAGTTAATTTCTACTTAGATGTTAGGGATCTCAACTTTTACTATTAATGAATAAGCTTGCTATTATTTTATATTTAAATAATGAGGAAAAGGAGTTATATTACGAAGGTCAGAAATAAAAAATAGATTGAGCATGTATATAAAAGTGATTGTTGCCAACAACACTAAAAAAAGTTATTTCATGAATAGAAAGTGTAAAAAAATATTTATAATTTGTAAAAATAAATATTTATTATGCAGATAAGTTACTTGCTATCACTTGAATGGTAGAACTCATAATTGGGAAGTTTACTAGGTTGTTGATTATATAAGAGCACATTATTGAAATGATTAATATTATAGTAAGACTTAAAATTCTTAAGACTAATGGTTTTAGTACAATTTATTTTGAACTCATTATCTCTTGAGTATGAGCCTTTTCAAATTAACTATAACATTATAAAAGATAAGTGATAAGTTAATTAATTGACTAGCATGCTTGTTTATGAGGAAATAAAATTGAAAAAAATAAGTGAGTCACTTATCATATTTTATGGGCAAGAAAGTTAGGAAACGAATGAAAGTAAAAGCTAACCAATATAAGAAAAAAGAAACAATTTGCGTATACTCTTTAGGTTAAAAGAAGGAATGAAAGAGTTGTGTATTTCACTTCTACAAGAAAGTTAGATACTATAAGAAAGATTGCTTAAAACAAAGGTTTTAGTTTGAAAAGAAAAGTAAATTTAATGTCTTATTATGTTTTGAATCAAACTTAACCAAAAGTTATTATAATAATTAGTAGCTTGATTTCAATGCGACTACTTATATATCTAAGATGATGAAATAATTCATTATGATCTGATTTTTTCGTTCTATATAAGAATATTAACATTATGGTTAATGTATTTTGACTAATGATTTATGTTGATTGAGTCATGATATAGTTTTAAGAAATTCTTATATGTTGGATTTAAGCATAGTTTAATTAGGAATGAAAATTCTGTTTAAGTTTGGGTTATATATCTAAAGAAAGATCAATAAGATTAAATAATGAAATTTTTTTCCAATCTGAATTTTATTAATAATGGAATATGTATGAATTATACTAAGGCTAAATAAACAAAATATAACAAGAAAGAAAAAAAAACAACAAGTACTTAGTTTCTTGAAATTATACATACTAATATTTGCAAATCTTTTAACACTTTAATCCCTAACAAAGGAAATGTATTTTGTCACCTTTAAAAATTATTTTTTACATTATGATTATATCTATTTTGCTTTAAGAAAAAAAATTTAATTAGCGCGTACACTTGAGGTATATAAAAAGGAAGTTGATAGACAATTAGGTAAAAATGTAAAAATTGCAAAATCTAATAAAGTTAATGAATATTATGTCAAATATAATAAATCAAGGTAATGCCTAGGTCTATTTAATAAATTTTTTAAAAGTCATGATATATGTATAGAATATAATATTTCAAATACATCTCAACAAAATTGTGTACCACTAAAAAGGAAAAATTAAATATTAATGGATATGGTTAGAAGTATAATGAGTAACTCTTTTAAACCCAAATTCTTATGAATGTATTATTCAAAATTGTAAATTATTTGTTAAATAAGCTTTTAGTAAGACAACTTTCGAATTATGAATAAGAAAAAAAGCCTAATTTAAAGCATATGTATGTTTGAGGTTGGGATGTGGAAGCGAGAAGTCATAATCCATATGAATGGAATTAAACTCTTAAATAATTAATGGTTACTTTATTAATTACTCAAAGAAGTCTAATAAATATATATTTCATTGTTCAAGCCACAGATCTAGAATTATAAAAACCAATTATGCAAAATTTATTGAAAATGATGAAAGTAGTAGGGGTAAAGAATATGTCAAAAAAAAAAAGAATATTAAAATTAATAAAGATCTAATTTTGTTTTCATAAGCCATAGAAAGAATTAAATTTAATAAATGGATTAAAGTCATGGAAGATAAGTTAAAATTTAATGGTATCTCCAATTTGGGGATTGATTGTGACTTGAGTTTTGTGATTGGGCTTACAAATAAAGCAAAACTTGGGTTATACAAGCTCCTTAATGTTATCAATACAACACTTAAGTAAATGTATGCAAGAATAGTTTTCAAAGGAAGAGAGATCCTTGCAGAATGGATGGTATAAAGGAGAAAGGGTTTAAACCATTGTAAAGGTCTTTTGCATGTTTAATGTGTTAATATGGTAGTGTTTTTGCATTATGTGGAAAGAGTATCTTATCCTTTACATATCTTCTTGGTATTAGGTTTTAAATGTTGGAAAGATGACTAATGGGACTTGTCGAGGTTAGCTCAAGCACAAAAGCCTAAGCTTGCAGCTTGGACATAGGCTTAAAGGTAAGATAAATGTTTTGGGTTTTTCACAAATTTAGCTTTAGGCCCATACTTATTGTTAGAATTAACACAAATCCTTATCACTTGCATTATCTCAAAAAAGGGAGATGAATCACATCTCTACTTTAAAGGGGCTTTGAATTTGTCTAAGGTTATTAATAGCCCTAATTAGAAACAATTGCTTTTATTTATGTCTATATAATTTTTAAGGAATTATATATTTATAAGTCTTACCCTTTTAAATTGAATTCATTATTTACTAAAGTTCTCTGTTATTACTTCTAAAATTTTTGAACTCTTACTTATTTATTGCCTTTTACTTATTGTGAGAATAAAGCAAACAATTAACTGTGAACTCATTCTTGTTGTAAGGATGTAAGTTGCATTGTTTCTTTATAAGTTGAGTAGTACTTAATTGATAGTATGAGGACTACTTTTCCTTTAGAGTATTATATCTTTATTCCTTTGAAGATAAAAAAGGCTTGTCATTTTCTAAAGGGTTATTTTTCCTTTGATTATGACAATGTTTTGGTTAATGTGAGATTTCCTTATTTGAGCCCATTTTAGGGTTTTTTATGATATCATAATCTAGCTTTAGGGCAAATTACTCTTAATTTGTGGCAAATCCTTATAAGGTTTGTCATTTACATATAGGTATGAGTCTTCCTTTGATTAGTGTTTTTTTTGTCATGAATGTTAAGGCAATTCATTTTAGTAAAGAGAAAGGATTTACTTATATATTTAATTAGTATGACTAGGCATTCGGGTAATGCACAAAAAAGGGATTCCCAATTAAGTGGAAAACTATAAGTTAAGCTTCTTTGTTTAAGTTGACCCTTCTTTAGATTATTCTTTATAATTTTCACTAAAGAAGTGAGTTCTCAAGCCCCATATTCTCAATGCTAATGGGGCATGAATCTATTAAGGATTAGCATTACTTGCAAATTATTTTTGAGGAGAAGAGATATGTGATAGTGTCATTGAGTGGGACTTATTGGGCAAAATTGTTACACCTAAAAGTCTTAGGTGGCAAGAGTTAAAGAGATCGTAGAGGAGTATGTGTTTAACAATGTAATAATGGTTGCATTTGAGCTAGATAATGACACTAGTGGTACAAGAGCAAAGGTTATTAAGCTGCCTTATATTTCCAAATTTCAAAAAGCTTGTAGATTTAGCATGGTTGTCATTAGGAACTTATGATTCCTAACTCTTATAAGTCTTTAAGATATGGTAAGTGTGCCTTCATCTTCAACTTTTCCTTAAGTGCCTACCACTAAATAGAGAGTGTGCAGTGTAGGGAGTACTTTATTGTGCTTCTTTTCACTGACCTTTTAATTGAGCTTAAAGATCCTTTGGCTACCATATCTTGCAGTCGTTATATTAAAAAGAGAGTTGAGACTACTATTGTCCTAAATCTTATCTTTTAATTGTTTAAGGGAATAGAGTTAAAAGGCCTCATAATAAAAAAATCTATCATTTTTTATTCATTATTCTTACATACAAAATATGTTATGTTAGCTTAATAGGTAAGATATGACTAATTAGATGTATCTTACAACCATTTATATTATTAATTTGGTTTATGGGAATGTTAATGTTATAGAAGGCTTGTTCTTATTGTAGAGTGATTTCAAACTTGGAAGAAATAAGCTAATGAGTAAAACTTTGAGGTATGGGCAAAGGTGTTTATGCTAGAAGACAAGCTTAAGGGTATATATGTTTAACTAGAAGAGTAAATTATGAGATAAATAATTGATAATACAAAATTGAATGAAGGATTCCCTTAATGTTAAAGGTAGAAAGGCTTCATCATAAGTCCTTAATTTAAAGAGCTAGGCTCTTTAAGAAGAAAAGCTTTAAGTTAGTTATGAATATAAAGGCTCATAAAGTGAAGGAGGTTGATATGGAGGATTAGTTATAGACTAAGATGGTTAAACTCAAAGAGATTAACTAAACAATAGTGTCACATATTACTCATAAGCAAGCCATTTAGGATGTAGAAAAAAGGGCATGAGACATTGTAGCAAAAGAGTTTTGGGGTAAAGCTAAAAAGCTAATAGGTCATTCTCTTAAGTGTATTATAATTAAGGTAAAAAGAGATTCACTGTATCATTTTCTAGCTTTGATCCCTTACTTATGGACTTTAAAGATGATAAATGGTTTTGAATATAACCTTTTTGATATATAGCATTGTAATCTTCCATTTATGAAATAAAAATGTTGTTTTGTTGATGTTTAGTAATGTAAGGCTTATAATTTGTTCTAGCTTTTTTGTCATTTAATAATGCAAAGGTGTATCACTTCACCTATACCTTACTTACCTTGTCCCATGCCAGTTTGGGTTAAGCTAAAATTTAATCTTTAAAAAAAGATAACATTAATTGGACCAAAGTTTTCAAAAAAAGGCCAAGGTGGTTTCTTTTTGAGCTAATAATGTCTTACTACTTTTATGATGTGGCATATTCTTTGAATATT
>JAHLGO010000351.1:5206573-5244905 GCA_020615895.1 Ceriops decandra | reverse complement strand
TTTTAAATTGTGAAAAACGGAAAGAAAAAATTTTTGAAATTAATGTTTGTGTTTACATCATATGTTCTTAATTGCTTAGGCTTGTCTTAAGACATTTCTACCTAAGGATGCCAAGGGTTTAATTTGATTCTTTATGACATAGGCAACATGATTGAAGTTAGAGGCATTGTTTACTATGATTCCAACATTTCAAAGTACATATAAAATCACTGTTATTCTTTGTATTTGATGAAAAAATTTATTAATGGAAGAGAAATACTTCATCTTATATCAATTTAATTTGTTACTAACTTTATTGCCTTACAAATTATGTCCATTCAAAAAGATATACTAAGGACTATGGTGACAATTAAAGATTGGACCATATATGTATATGCTAAAGAAGTCAAAGAAATGAGTTTTGTTGATCATGTGTTGAACTTTGAATTCATTGTGTATATTATTGAACCTTTCATTTATGTTTTACAAATGTTTAATAGTGATAAAAGGTTTACAATGAGGTATCTATATGAAATTATTCATATGGCTATAACAGAAATTGTAAGGAGATGTCAAAAGAAGAAGACAATACTTTAAGTCTTTTTTATCATAATAGATATTTAATGGGACCACTAACTACATAAAAATCTTTATGCCATTAGATTTTGGTTAAATTTTAGGTGTTAATATGATACTACATTGATTAAGAAACATCTTTTAGTTTTTTTGTTTTTTACATTTTTGGATGTTCTAGAAAGGTATTCTGATGAAAATTAATTATTAATGTATAAGTTAACAAGTGAAATAAAGATTTTCATCAATGTGGAAGGAGACTTTGGACATAATTCTACTAAAATTGATTGCAACATCAGACATCTTAGTAATTTTATTAATTAATTACCTTATTTTATAAATTTTTGCTTATTAAATAAGTTATTTATATTGATAAATTCTATTATAGATGAATGGTAGCTTATTTATAAAAATAATACACCTAATTTGAAGAAGTTGGTCATTCTATTTCTAAGTCAAACTTATAGTACTTTACGAGTGTAATTAGAGTATTTTTAAGCATATCTATTCAAAGAAACATAATAGAACAGGGCACCAAAGACTCAATGATCTTGTATACACTCATTATAATTTAAGGTTCCAACAAAGGTAATTGTCTTAAAACTTTGGAAGACTACTAACTTTGTTTATTTTATTTGTTGTTTTTCTTAATAAATTTTATTAATACATTGACTAATTATGATGTAAAAATCTTTTCAAAGGTCGAAATTATGACCTTATTGACTTTGAAATATTTGGAGCAAATGAAGATTGGATATTAAAGATGGAACTACCAATTTTGAGCTTAGATGAGTTAAAGATTTTTTGTAAAAACATGACATTAAGCAATATATAAAACAATTCTAATAATGGTACTAATCAAAATATTATTCATTTTTTTTACTATATTATAGTTTTCTAACTTTCTTTTTAATTTATTGCATTATTATTATTGTTTATTTTATCTTAATGAATAATTTATTTGAACTTACAAGACATAGAAATTGACATTGATAATATGAAGGATGATAATATTGTAGTTGAAATTGACCTTATTGATCAACCTATATAAATGAAATTGGGAGCAATAATGCTATTGCTTTTGATTATGGTAATAAAACTTAAGAACCTTTTCCATATGTTTGAAATTTGAAAATCATAATGTAAGATAAATTGATTTCTTATGTTATACTAAACTACTTGCAAATCTAAGGTTTTCTTTTAATTTAAAATTTGAATTTTGTAATTTAAGACAATTTGAATTAACTTTTATTAGTAAATTTTGTTCCTTGTTTTTTGTAATGGTATAAGGGAAATTAGAGAATTTATAACACCTTGAAAGCATATAGTGGCCTTTTTCATTTCCTTTTAGTGCTTATGAATTTTTTTCTTATATTGTCATGATTAATAAAGAAAAATAAATTTAGATATTAACTTGACTAGGCCAACTATTAACCTATTATTTGAACCAATGACTTAGAGACCTAGTCATCTGTTTGGGTTAGGTTTAATAACTATGGTTATGCTAAGGAGTTAGACTTTGAGTTTCTTTCCATTTGTGCTTCTGAGAATGTTATTTTAATCCTTGATTAAAATGGTCATAAGTTATTTAAATTTCCTTAGTTTATCTTAAGCTTTGTTTGCTTATTTCATGTTGATGAATCATTTTGCTCTTAACATAAGGCCAACAAAATCTTGAGGTAAGGTCTTATTGAGTGACCATATGAACTTAGACTTCCACATGCTCTTTATAAATATAGTCATCACTATTTCTAGCTTCAAGTCCTTGTTGTCATGCATGGAAATATTCAATTTGGCTAAGTACTCCTCAAACAACTTATTTAATCATTGTTGAATCAAGAGTAGGGTTAAACAAGTTTTTCTTTGGCCTTCTACTCGTATTAAATCTTGCCATAAATGGGTTACCTAAACATAAATTCAAAATCATATTTAAAAGAAGGTAAAAAAAAATTACAATGTGTATTGTGGCCACTTAGGTCTTGAACCCAAGACTTTGTTGGGAAGAAAATGTAACATTATAGCAATTTTATAAATTATACTTCATAGATATGTAATTTTAAGTAAGAGTTTAAAGAGGAGACATTATCCCATAGTTCTTACCAAAATCTTCCCTTGAGCTTATCCAACTATTTTAAACTTTAAATGGAATAAACTAAGAGCTCAATATATTAGTATTAGGAAGCACCTTTCAAGATCATGGAGAAAGCTTTGAACATGGTAGCCCATATAATGATACGAGGGTTTGAAATCATCTCAATATTCTATGAGGTTTTTTGTATCATCATAAACATATAGTGCAAGGCAATTGAGCTTATCTTGCCCTAATGCTTTTTATATTTCCATTAATAAGGGAAGTTTAAGACTTTTTTGAGAATCCTTATGTGGTGTATCTTTCAAATTTTTTAAAGCCATAATCTATGTTTACTTGTCTTTCAATAATTTTGTTACTTGGTCCTCTTTTCGTTAATGTAGGCTAATATGCGTTGATTCCACTACCATATTCTGTTAGGACTTATAAGGGCTATTTCAAAAAGTTATTGAAGGGCTGTTAGTGTGTACTAACAATGTCAAGTTTCTTAGGGTGAACTTAATGATGAATCATTTGATCTCCTATAGTGGGAGCATTAATTGGGACTATCTTAGTACTTAAGTAAGGATTCTCCAAAATATTATGAATGCTAAATGTTTCCTTTTGGTTTCCTATAAGAGGAGCTCTCACTAGGACTTACCTTTCTAATATAAGTGGTGAGGGAAGTGGTTGGTTTATAACTTCTTGATTTCTAAGTGTAACACCTTTACGATGTTAACATTCCTCTATCTTATCCTGTTGAGACCTATTTAGGCTCCTTTAAGACATTTTTAAAGGAATTTTATGTATGCACTAATGATTTCATAGTCCTTGAGAAAAACTTGATGAGAAATCATTTGAGCTCTCATGGCAGGAATGCTGATTGGGTTTATCTTAGTGCTTAAGTAAGGATTTTTTAGTACATTGTAGATACTGAGTATTTCCTTTTTAGTTCCTTGCAAAAGGGACTCTTACCCTTCTATTATAGGTGAGAAAGGTGGTTGGTTTACATATGTTATGATTTTAAGGAGCAACCATTTGTATAATGTTAGCATTCTCTTAGTACTAAAGGATGCTTTAGTATTCTTAAGGTCGGGGTGCCTTACATTATAAGGGAGGTGTTAAAGGTGGCATGTAGGGCTTTTATGCAACTTTCAAAAGTAATAATTTGATCATTTGTTGTTACTTCTAAGGGATGACTTGTAGAGGCCTCATTTGGTCTAATGTTAGACAAGTTAGAAGTTGCTATAAGAGCAACAAAAAAAAAAAAAAGAAGTTTATATGTTTGTTTTATAGTGGTGATGTCAAGTTAGATGCACTTTAAGGTGGTGGTGTAAAGGGTGGAAAAAGTATGAGTGTGTGACGCTTTATCTGTACAACTCACTCTAAGCAATAAGTACTAAATGTCATTGTTGTTTCTTACTTAAAGCCAACTATTATAAAGAAGGAAAAGGAAAGACACACAACATATTGTTCCCACAAATGGTTCCAAATGTTGGCATCTTTAACTAAGTAGCACAACTACAACTTAGGTTTGTGATTAAGCCTGTAAAACAAAGGAAAACTTAGGTAAATACGCTGCCCAAAGTTAGCTTGGACTTAAGCTATAAGTATGGGTTGAGGCCTAGGCCTAGGCTTATATTTACAGCTAGAGTTGACCCAAGTCCTTATCAAAATTCAGAAAAGGAACAATGTCTAAAATCTTATTAAATTGTCAAAAGATTAAAAAAGAGTTAGTTACAAATGAGTCTTTTAGCCTAAATTGGATTTAAATGGTAATATTGAATAATATAAATCTAAACTTGCTAAGGGTTTTACTTAAAAAATGGCATTAATTATGGTAAAATATTTTCTCAAATCATAAAGAAAGATCAAATAAGGATAATTTTGGTATTAATGGCATACTATAATTTGAAGTTATACCAAATAAATGTGTAAATCACCTAAAAAGAAAATTTACATGGATTAACTTAAAAGTATATCCATAAAACATAAAATTAAATGGTATGTAAACTTAAGAAGCCAATATATGGATTAAAACATGGTTTCTGATAATGGTATAATAAGTTAATAACATAGTAACATCTTTTTAAGGAAAATGTCATAGATTAGTGTATATATCAAAAGATTCATGAAAGTCAGTTTATTCTTATAATTCTGTACTTGATGATTTTTCACTTACTACTAAAGTTTCTAGTGAACACTAAAAAATCTTTTAAAAAATTTTGAAATTGAAGATATCAAAAAGACATCCTATGTGATAGAAATAAAAATATTTTGGTATAGATCACATAGATTATTAGAATTGTTTTAAGAAGGCTATATTGAGAAAATCATATAGGAATTCAATCTAAATAAATGTTCACCTAAGTTGTTTTTATGTATAAAGGTAACAAATTTAGTTTCACGCAATGTATCATAAATGATTTAGAATATAAAGAAATGGAATGAATTTCACATGTCTCTATTTTTGGTACCTTAATGTATCTATAAACTTATATTAACCCAAATATTAGTTTTGCAATGAGAATGTTATGCAAGTGTAAAAGTAATTCTGAAATAGATCATTTGAAAGTTGTAAAAAAAAAAAAAGTGATAAGGTACCTATAGGTACAAAGAATTACATGCTCATGCATTGACCATCCTAATATTTATAAATGATTGAATATATAGATTTTGATTTTATTAGATACATGGATGGAAAAATGTCCACTTTTGATTATACATTCCTATTAAATGAATAGAAAATTATATATCATTACTTCATCCATCATGACAGAAGAGTTTATGATATAATTAAAGTTACAATTTATATATTATAACTATGAAACTATACTTTTAAACTTGAAATTATTAATGTCATTACCAAGTTATTAAGAACTTATATGATAATTCCAAAACAATATTCTTCTCAAAGGACAACAAATATTTAAGGTTATCAAACTTACAAAATTAAAGTAATTTGTTGTTGCAGAGGAGGTTCACAAACAAAAAATATTTATCAAGCACATTAATATTGAACTTATGATAACAAATTATTATGAAGATTTATAATTAACATTATGTAAAAGATATATTCTCAAAATGGGTCTTTATTATACTATGAAGAATTGATAATATATGATATAATTACACTTTAAGCTCACCGATGTATTTCTAACATACATTATGTATTTTTTATTGTCTTGTAATCATGTAAACACTATCATTTTAAAGTTAATGAGAAAGTCTCCATAAAACATCATTATGGACTAATATGAAATTATACTTCATATATATAACTTATGAGTTTTATATGATAAATTGCAAGTGTTGTGGTACATAAAATAAAATATTTTAAATAAATAGAACATAATTGTAATAAGTCACATTAAATAGATTATCATATGAGTTAATATCTAAAAAAATCACAAACTTTATGCATATTAGCAAAAATATTACAACTTTTAAAAATTAACAATTTAAGTTTCGTAGAATTTTTTTTCATAACAAATCTACCACAATATTAAGGTAAGTGAATGTAAATCATTAGTAGTAGCAATATGGCTAATGATGTAGTAAACATGATGACATAAAATAAAAATAAAAGTCTTAGAAAGAACCACCTTAGATAAATACTTTATTAGGTTTAATGGACATTTTAGGTCCAATTCATTTAACATTATCCAAATAAAATCATAAAAAAATAATTTGAGAATGAAAAAAGAATCATTTTTTGTTAAATTAAAATAAAAAGCAAAAGTTTAACCTTAATTTCTTTATTCCCAAATTAAGCACCCTAGCTACCCAAAATACTACCCAAGTTGCTCTTTTAATTTCTTAGCCCTACCAAAAAAGATGATTGGAGGGAAAGTGTTAATGATCCTAAGCATCAATCTAAGCTTATCCCAATCTATCTATTTTGGAAGCTACAAAGTCTTCTTTAACTTTTAACTTTATAGATTTCATTTCCCAAAATCCATATAGGAAGCAAAAATAGTCATTATTGTTAATATGGGGATAATTGTTATTGCCACTTTATCACACATGACTATAAAAATTTCTTGCTAGGGTTGTCTACTAAAAATAATGGGATTCTTAAAGGACTCAATGGTGTGTATGATATAAATCTAAAGGAAAAATTTGAACATATTATAGAATACATGCTAAGGTTTGCTATAAAGGGCAAAAGATTTGGCAAGAATAATGAAAGTGCAAACTTGAGATATTTTTGCAACAATTATTGTTTTATGAAATCACCTCCCTTTGTTTTTTATTTTTTTCTCTTACTTTGCATTAAATCCAAAACAAAACAACTATAACCATTTTCTTTAAAAATTGTGCTCCTAAAATGCTTCTGATTTTAGGAATTAAATATTCACAATTAGTTAGATTTTTGTTTTATGTTTTAGTTTAACTAAAATTTATTTTTATATTTTGATAATTAATTTTTATAATTCTAATTGAATAAAATTAAATTAGTTAGTCTTAAAAGTCCATTTAACACAATAAGATCCTTGTCACAAGTAAATCCTAATAGGACTTGTATTTGGGTACATATCATCATGTTTGTCTTATCAACATGTCATGTCACTTGTTTGAATGGTTTCCGTCCATTAAACTTAATAACGAGGTAGATTTGTTACAAAAAAATTATAAAACCTAAATTATTAATTTATAAATATTATGATATATTTGTTAATTTACCTAATATTGTTTTTTTTTTAGATATTAACTCTTATCATATTATGATATTATGATAAAATTGTAAAAGATTACTTGTTATCACTTTATACACATAATGATTAATATAATAGATTTTTAATTAATCCAAATAAGAGAATAAGAAAATATTTTCAAATAATATATACTATTAAGAATAAATTTTAATGAGTTATAGTACGATTGATTAATAAAGAAATAATATTAATATTATTATATAAATTAAGAAATATAATCTCAAATATGATTAGATCATAAATAAAATACTTAATTTAAACTATAAAGTTATGTATAGGTATGATTGGTTTACTTTCTTTTTGACATACATAAAACTTCATTTAAAAGCATATAATTATGGAAGAGATTATGAGAGAAAAGTTTGTTATTAATGCAAACTCCTCAAATGCATTAATACCTTAACCTTTGTAAATTTAAAGATACTATTTATAATAATTTTCACATTAAAATATTCAATTTTAAAATCTAAAAATTTTTGCAATGATAGATGTATTAAGAAATCTAACAAAATAATCATTATTGCTTTAAGGTTGCCACTAAGAAAAAATGCATAAGAAATTTTAAATTTTCACTATTGTTTTTGCAATGCTTATTTTTCATGATTGAATGCTACTTGGAGAAATTTTATAATTTATAGTTAAAATCATCATCAAACTTAATTTAAAATCTTTAACTCAAATGACATGGACAAATCTAAAACTAGCTTTTTATGCTTATATTAAGGACACATAAATTTATGAACACTTGAATTTTGAATTATAATCCCTATATAAGGTTAAGAAGTTCTTATACTTCTGTTTAGTAATTATCCTAAGCTTTTGTAGTTTAATTGCCTCAAATCTATTCCACACCTTTAAATGTGCATTTTCATGAACTTGTCAAACAAACAGTTGAAGCATCAAAATCTCATACCAAAAAAGAGTAACCAAAAGCACAAAAAATACAAGCAAGTCTTGACATGGTAATCCTAAATCAAAAAAATAGGTGACTGGGGTAAGAGATCAGGTAAATATTAATATATGTGATTCATAGTAATTTAATATTTATGTTCTTTATTATTAGTTTTGAAAAGTTAAGGGTCATTTGACTCTTTATTTTCTTACAATAAATTTTTTACTTAATTTAGTGATAGTAATTAAATTTAATTGACCTTTTAGCTTCTCATAAAAAATTATTTACTTTATTACATTCTTTCTAAGTTCATATGTATTTTAAGAGAAATCGATCATTTACATTCTAAATAAAAAGTATATTTTTGCCCATTAATATGGAGAAAATGAAAAGATCTTCCTTAAAATGAACAATAAAAGAGGTAAGTTATGTCATATGATATACCCATGTCATACAAATATGTATGATATATAGATTTCAAAAATGTTTCAACTTTATATATCAACCAATCATTTTTGTTTTAAATTATTTTTTAAAAAAAAAATTTTAATGACCAGTGTGACATAAGATATGTTAGAAAAACTATTTTCTTATCATCTTATAAATTATATTATAATTACTATTTTGTAATTTATTTACTTGTTTTAGCATAATTAGGAATTTCAGTTAAATTATTTAGGAAAGATATGTGAACTACTTGAGATTCTTTCTTATTTTGATTTATTTTAAAATATTTCTCATTTAACTTAAAGTATTTTTTCAATTAGATAAATAGTTTTAGTTATAAATAAACACCATGTAAGCATAAAAGTTAAGACATCTCACTAATAATAAAATTTTATAAATTATTTTATTCTTTTTTTTTAAGTTATTATGATATATTTCAAAAATTTTTGTTAAAAGTTCAATTAAATGTTAGCTTTTTGTTATCTATTTCTCTCACTTTCATCCTATGCCAAGTGGTATTAGAATTTGGATTTGCCTTGTTTGATATCATCTAACATCCTTGCGCTTCTGCCTCGCGTTAAGTGGTATCAAAGCAGGTTTGGTGTATGTTGATGTTATCTTACGAGATCTAAGGCAATCTCTTTAATGACAAAGATCGTGAAGGGAAAACCCTATCTAAAGTAATTCTACATAATCATGAATACAACAAATCTTGTACTGAAGATATCACTCACAATTAATATGTTTGTACTCACATTCCTGATTTAAAAAAATTTTTTTAAGGAAATTTTTTCATTAAAGATTTTGTCAGTTAGTTAATAGAAATTGAAGTCTATTTCTAATACAATGATATTTTTGAAGAGGAGAAAATGACTCTTGCATATTTTAAACTTTGAGATTATGCATTTAAATGGTGGAATTATACTCAATACTTTCAATTACAGTGTAGTAAGTCTGAAATTTTATCATGGACAGATATGAGAAATTTATTAGTATTGGAATTTTATGGTGATGATATATTTGACAAGAATTTAGAAAAAGTTAAAAATTTAATTCTTATTTTTTACCAATTGATAAATTGCATGATAATATGTTTGCTTATAATGACATATTTATATATTAAGCGTCAGTGGTTAAAAAAAAGAAATATTAGTTGATAATCATGTGCTGATTAAGACATACAATTCCTTTTATATTAAGAACTCAACGAGGACCAAGTATTGTCTGTGAATTCTATTAACTCAAAAATTGGACCCATAACCCACAAGTTCTAAGATTTTGTCGATTTTTCATCCTTTTATATTGATTTTCTTATAATAGAGTATCAAGCAAATTATGGTTTGGTATTAATTGTTCACATGATAATTCACCATAGGAATTATTGGTTTATATTAAAGATAATAATTTATTCGAAGTATTTATTTTTATACTATAAAAGATGTCAATTCTTCATTATTAACTCGAGAGTGAGTTTCTTTTAAATGGAGAGGTCTGACATAAGACATGTTATAAAGACTATTTTCTTATCATCTTATAAATTATATTATAATTACTATTTTGTAATTTATTTACTTGTTTTAGTATAATTAGGAATTTTAGTTAAACTATTTAAGAAAAATATGTGAACTACTTGAGATTCTTTTTAATTTTGATTTATTTTAGGATATTTTCTCATTTAGTTTAAATTATTTTTCTAATTAAATAATTAGTTTTAATTATAAATACTATGTAAACCTAAAGGCTAAAAAATCTCACAAATAATAAAATTCAATGAATCATTTTATTTTCTATTTAAGAGTTATTACGGTGAATTTTAAAAATTTTTATTAAAGGTTTAATTACTTTTTGTTATCTATTTCTCACATTTTCATCCCACTTCAAGTGATATCAAAACTTAGATTGGTCTTGTTTGAAATCATCTAAAGTTCCACACTTCCATTTTGTCTTAAGTGGTATTAGAGTTTGAATTTACCTTATTTGATATCATCTAACGTCCCTACGCTCCTGTCTCATATTACAGTGTCATTGAATTCCATATTTCTAGTTAGTCTCGACGATTTTTTTTGGGCCAAACAATCGACATTCGAATTCAATATACTCCAATAGAACTCCGGAAGAATGTTTCTTGATTTGGCTGGATACGAAAGTTTAGTCAAAAATTCAATTTCAAATGCAATTTAGAGTACAGCTAATTTGAAAATGCTTTTACCTTTCTCTACATGGGCTCACTTTTTGCTCCGTTTCTAACGCAATCGACTGCTCATGCATTTACAGCAGGCTAATTAATCTTAAGGGGCTTTTGCATCATTTTTTATATGATAGGTTTGTAGTGGGCTATTCTTCGATCAAAAAAGAGATGAGGAGGTGGAGAGCAAGGCTGAGAGGTATCATTGGCCGAAGGATATCTACTTTGGATCCATCCGCGTCATTATGCAAAACATGCATGACCCCTTTAGGCTGTTTAATTAGCCTTTGAAGTTGTGACCTTTCTTCATGCTTGCACATTTTTGGTTCCATTCATATCGCATGGCATCTCCATTACTAGTTGGGAGAAAGCTAGAAGAAGGTAAAAAAAAAAAAACAAAAAAAGGCTTTCACGTGAATATTCCTCTTGCATCAACAAAATTCTGAAATCCATAGTTTAATTAATTAGGCCACTTGCAAACTGTACGTTAAAATTCCATTGCATAAGAGTTTGATTATACTTAATACTTCCATTGATATTCAATTTCCCATGTCAATATTCTTACCCAATTAGAATTTGAATCCGGCATTTTTAAATAGTTTCAAATTCTATAGTTCTTATTTGTCTATGGTATTAACATTTAAAATCTAATATTAATTTTAATATTAAAAGGGAAAATCAGTAAAAAAAAAAGAAAGGAAGAAAATAAAAATTCATATAGAATTTGTCTTAGAAATTCAATTATAGCGAGATCAAATTGTTTGAAAATTATAATTTAAATGAGAAACATTATATTTCACTCTTTTTTATTGATGAATAATTCAGGCTTAAAGAATAATTTAAGTAATAATTTTTATTCTAACACCTATGCAAGTCAAAACAAAATACGAAAGCCTGTACATGGAATAGTGTTATACCCTAACATAGCTTTAGACAAAAGAGAAAAATATATAAAGCAAAAAGTTTAGATTATTAAAAAGAAGAAAAGTTATTGAACAAGGAGGCAAAAAAAAAAAAAAAAAACCCAATTGCCCAGAAAAAGAAAAGAAAAAAGATTGGGCGTAAAACCACAGTATGACAGAGGGGGGGGGGGGGTGGGAAAGAAATAAAATATCAACTTACGTCTCGAGCAGAAGTGGATACATGACTAATTCTTTTTGTCCTTTTCGTTGCAATGCAAAATGCCAGTGGAAGGTGGTGCGTATGGAAAAAAGAGTTAACTGGGATTGGCAAAAGCTGCTAATTTCAAAGGGCATGCAATCAATCTGGCACCCACCAATACGATACAAAACGCAAACCGCGTAGTGGACGACCCACTAATCCTTGGTATTTATAGCTTATGTGATCCACATAAGACCACATATTTTTTTAATTTTATTTATTTTTTTTATGTTTTTCAGGTCACGTACACATGACCTAACAATTTAAGGAGACAAAGCCCACCGGCTGCACATCAGGTCACCAAAAAGAAACGATTGTGTCATGTAATGTAAGATATCCACTTGTTATCAATGGACCAACGTAGATACATTATCTTTTTGCTTTTCCCAAACGTGGAACGGAGCGCATTACGATATTCCCCTTATACTCCGCACTAAAGATAGACGAGTTAATAATATTATTTGGACTGAATCATTTGGTCGTAATTGGCAATATCTTATTATTATTATTATTGGTTAAAATTCGAATTCTTTTCCTAACACTTTTCTCAGAAATTGAAAAAGAATTCATGATATAGTGTGACCTTGAGTTCTAAATTCGATACATCATATTCAAGTATAAGAGAATCTTATTCAAAGTCATCATTCGAAAAAGAGATTTAATTAATATACTAATGAACATATCTTGACTTGGGCTTATAAAAATAATAATTAATATCCTTAAGTTACTTTTTTTAATAAAAAATTATTTGCACCCCAAAGAGATTTAATTATTGTTGAATTACTTCAATTTATTGAACATTGAAAGTGGAGCTAAACTTTAAAATGTTATAGCTAAATTATCCACTTACTTTAAAAAATTAAAAGTTACCATCAACCCTTCAGAATGTATAAATTAATTTAGATTTTCTGACTACTCAATACTCAAGAGGAAAGTAAATTAGCACATGATATCTCAATTTACTTAGTTTTCTTAATTTATTGTGCATGCTGTTTTGAAATTGATAAAATTGAGATAATTTATTTTAATATTTACATTGTAGTATTTAATTGGGAAAAGGAGTAGAAAAGTTTCACCCCTACTAAAATCATCGTCAAACTTTCTCTCTGTTGTCGGATAAACCCAATCCTCCACTTGCCACTTTTTATGTCAAACTAGACTGTCAAATATTGGTAAGACCATTTTCAACCTCAAGGCACTCACTGGAAGCCAAAAACGTTGTAGATGTACAAAAATTTGAAACTTCATCTACAACACTCCAATGTCCATGCACTGCCAATAAGTATGTTATATGTATAATGTTTATTTTTTTATATTTATTTTTATAGTGTATTTTGTCTTAAATGTACTTAATTGATTTGTTCTATATTTTAGAACAAGAACAAATAATTGAAACTATTTGTAAGTTTAAAAATATAATTTTAAGAAAATTTGACCACTATAAGTTATTTTAAAAACTTTACATTCTAAATATTATTGTATGAATATGAGGCCTTTATGAGAATTTAAATAAACATCTTAAACTTTTTAAAATAGGTTTATTTGTAAGGTTTCAAGAAGAATTGAGCCATGTGTAAGTATTTTTTATCTAACTTATAAGCTAATCAAAGTTATTCTTCAAATAAGTTAAGTTGATTTTAAAGAAAAAATATTCATCTTTCTTTGAGTTATTTTTGTTATTCCTCAAAGTTATAAATATACATGTTAAATTACCAAAAACACATAAATATGTGACTTCTTTTTTTGTCTCTTTGCACTTGCTTACAATATGTAAGTTTAGGTTTTTATTTTTGGTTGTAAGAATTAAAATCAATGGAGAAAGCATTCTCAAACTTATTGGTTTTTATTTCTAATTTAATTCTTTATTTTGAATTCTCATATTATTTTATTATAATTATTTATAATTATATTATTTGATTAATAGGATACAACTAGACAATTATATTTTATGATTTAATGTTAATTTAGAATTTAGGTTCTTAATTGTTTAATAATTTTAATACTAAATAACAAATAAAATTGATAATTATGATCAAGTTTTTGTTTAATTTTTGTGGAGAATAAGGTCTAAAACTAAACAAATCAATTTGTTAATCTATTGTTTAAATTTGACTATCTTTCTTATTGTGATGCTATCAATTATATCCAAGGAGTTTGTTTTAAGTAGTTTAACGAATAAAAGAATAATTCAATAAATTATCGTAATTAACAATAAACTAAGGAAATATTTAGAATAATAAAATTTATTATTATTATAAGTTGAATATTGAATTAAAAAATTAACAATCTTTAGTGTCAATAATCAATATGTTAATCCAATAGTGTAAATATTCTTATTGTTGTAGGTCCGTTTATATATTAATTTTATTTGTAATTAGTTTTCTTTCTTTGGATTTTTATTAGTTTAATTACAATTGAATTCTTTCCTATTTATTCTATTATTTGTGTGAACTGAATAAGATTAAAATCATTAGCTAACTAATTAATAAAAACTCAATGGTTATGGATTCGACCTCTACTTACCTTAATTACAAACTTGTTAATTGAGTGATTTAGAGTAATTTTGTTATATTCAACAAATATCAAATTTTGGTGCCATTATTTAAGATTAATTATTTAATTAATCCATTTTTTTGTGATTGTAGTCTTATAATTTGTGTTGTAAATTTGTATGTTTAACAAAAATTTTAACTAAAAGCTTTGTCAAATAAGAAATTACATTGAACCAACAAGTGCATGATTTTTCCACCTTGATTTGGACCTGCACTTATTTTTCCACCAACAACTTTGCATCATCATCCATCATATCAAGTGATATTGAAATAGAAATCATAACTACAAATGCCAATAACAATGATCAAATTCTTAAGGAGTTAGTGGCACTTAATCTAAACTAATAACCATTTTGCATAAAGTATCCTAATATTATTATTGCTTTTAAGTTAAACTAAAATTTAATTCAATTCTTATCAACTTTTTATGATCTTGCAGGTAAATATCTATATAAGTATTTAAAGGAATTCCATATAATCAATTAAAGCATGAAAATTATTAATGTATCTAAAGAACAAATAATTAAAGGCTTTTCATTCACCTTGACTAACCTAACATAGAATTGGATATAGTACTTACCTTTACAAACCATCACTACATGGAATGAGAAAGAAGTACTTTCTAGCTTTTAAGGTAACTATCATTTGAAAGGAGATATATAACATTTAGCAATGTAATGAAGATTCTCTATATAAACATTAGAAACATTTTAAGAAGCATTGCATGAGTTACCCCCATCATCAAATTAATGATCAAATTTTTTAATTCAATATTTTTATGAAGGACTTCAAATGATAAATGTATATAATGGAGGAGTATTCATAAACATAACTTTAGAAGCTAAAAAAGATTTGATGAGTGAGAATTTATTTATTTATTCCTTTTTAAATTTAATTATTTTTAATAAGTTTTATACTTATTTAAGTTAATTAAAGTATTTTTTTTCACTTGGATATGTTTTGAGGGGGGATTTTACAAAGTTGTAATTTTAGTAAGCAAAATTTCAGTATTTTACTATTTTAACCATTATTGCTTATTTTAGGTTTTGATTAACTGAAATGTTTAGATTAAAAAAATAACATTTCATAAAATTGTAGTAGACATATCAAATTTTCCAAATTGAGGTTTTGAACCTAAATCTAAATTTGTTTGAACTTTAAGATATTGTTTCAATTATAGGGTAGAAAATGTAAGTCTAAATCCAAATTAGATTAAGATTCTTATCTAAGCATTACACGTTCAAATAGCCATATCTTGAGCCTCATACATGCAAATTAGGTGATTAAAAAGCCTACATTAAAATTCACATTCCATCCTATAATTCTTATGAAAATACCTAAGCTCAAATTAGTTGTTAAGTGGTTTAAAAATAGTTAAGAATTTATTGCAAAATTTATCATAAGCTGGATAAGGTCATTCTTGGTTTTTAGATCATAAGTTAGGCTTTAAACTTTTATTTTAGACAAAATTAGATGTATTGAAAAGATAAATAAAAGGAATATGACTTTGATGAAAAAGGCAAACCTTAATACATACTATATATATTCAAAAATTATTTTAGAACTCATTATAAAAATTATGTCATATTTAAGGAAATAAGTTCATTGCAACCTTAATAATGTTTTAGATTTTTTTGAAGTGCCTTACTATTTTTTTCATGTTTATTATGTATAGTCTCTAAAAAATAAATAAGGGTCCTTTTAACTATTAAGAGGGAGAGAAAAATAAGCATAAGGATGGCAATAGATAGCCTCAAAAGAATTTGGTTTATAAGTATATGCAGTTATGGTTTTTCAATAGTTTTAGGAAAATTAAAAATATTTGGTATTTTGATTGAAGTTCCCAACTTTACCCTAAGATCTACTAGTCTGTGATACTGAGAGGGGGGATGAATTAGTATCACACCCCTTAAAAACACAATCTAATAATTTAAACCAAAATATTCTACTTATTTAATACTCTAACTCTCATCAATACACAAATATGTGAACAACTTCAAATTCTTCTTAAAAGCGAACTCTTTCTCAAATTCGATTAAGGTAAATCTATTATTACCTACTAATCACAATAGTCTCCAAAGTCACCTTTCAGACACCTTGCTTATTAGATAGATTGAATGTTCTTAATTAGGTCTTCTTTAAGTTATGGGTTCGATGATACTTTAACTGCATTCATAACTCAATTCAAAACACAGAATGTAAATCAAAGTAAGGATACAAGAAATTTACGTAGTTCCGTCAATGTAAAGTATGTCCACGGTGGTAAGGTCTTTTCCTCTACCGAAACAATAAACTATACTTAAGAATACCAATGTGGTACTCCTGATATTCACAATGTAGTTACGATGGATGTCTTAATCCTCTTATCCTCTTACTATTACAAATACAAAGCAAGTACAATACAAAGAGTGTCATTTATTATGTCTACCCTTTTTCTAACTTGTCTTACCTATGTTGAATTGAATAGGCTACTTTATTGCTGCTTAGAAGTCTACCTCAACACTCTCTAACCTCTCTTGAAAAAATATGAAAATACATTGAGTTTTTTCTAATGTTTCACCAAATTCCTTCTTTAGGTTGTTTCACATAACTCCTGCTTTTACAGTCTTACAGGTTCATGGCTTCTGGTCTACTGTTTCATATCTCACAGCTTCATGACTTGCATTCACGCTTCTAGTCTACCGTTTCATGTCTCACGACTTGCCCCACACTTCTGATCAGTCACACCGTTACACGTTCTAGTCTCACGCAGACGCACGTTGTGGCCTCATGTCGTTGCATATTATGATCTCACGTCGACGCACATTCTGGTCTCACGTTTCAGATCTGCACCCGCTTTGATGTTCTCAAACCTTACGAATACCAGATTTGCTCTCCTCGTCTGTTTCATGGTTTCATTGGTCTCCCGTATTTGGTTTTTGCCCTCACCTCATGTTTCTGGTTTTCTTCTTTTTTAGGGGTGGTGTGTTTTTGGTTTTGCTATTGGTGTGCCGGTGGTTGTATGTTTCTCAGGGGTTTCTCTCTCTTATTTTCACATAGTTTTCTCCTTACTGCGTCGTCCGTTTCTCTCCCGGTGGTTGTACGTCTCTTACGGATTTTCTTTCTCACCGTTCGGCCATGTTTTCTCTCTCTCCGTCTGGCCATGTACCCCTATTTTGCCGTCTACTGTTGTTTTTTTGTTCTTTCTGCTGGTGGTTTGTTTTTTTTTTTTTCGTCCACCACATTTGTCTTATAATTTAGGGTTTACTATATTTTAATTTACTTTCTTGCCCCTTCATGTAGCTTCAAATTACTCTCTTGCCCTTCCATGTGACTTTGCTTTCTTACCCCTTCATATAGCTTCAAATTACTTGCACACTTAAATCTAGTTGATAATAATTACAACCCATACAAGGTTATGGGAACAACAACCTCCCCTTTTGTAATTGTTGGCAACACTCATAACAAAAGCCATTATGCAGCAATTACAACTCCCTCTAAATATGCACTCCCCTTTTATTAATAGCTCCTCCTGCATTGTTGCTTCTCTCCCCCTTTGCCAACCACTTACAAAAAAACTTGCAAAGTAGAGATAAAGGATTCACCTGAACTTCAAGCTTGAGGAGGCATTTGCACAGACAGACTCATTTTGTACTTTTCAAACAACTCTATGGACAAAGGTTTAGTTAGAATATCTGAAATTTGATTTTTAGTGCCAGTATACTCCAACTAAATTGTATCCTGTTCCACTTGATCTTTAATGAAATGATATCGGATGTTAATATGCTTGCTCCTTGAATGTTGAACCGGATTCTTACTGAGATCAATAACACTTTAATTATCACAAAGTATACTCACTGGTAACTTCACTTCGACACCCAAGTCTGCCAATTGTCTTTGCATTCATATCACTTGAGTACATGCTGTACAAGTAGCCATATACTCAGCATTAGCTGTGCTTAAAGCAACACTGTTTTGCTTTCTACTTAACCTTGCAACACACTTTGAACCTAAGTAAAAACTACAGCCGCTAGTTGATTTTTGTCATCTGTATTTCCTGCCTAGTCTGTATCAGTGTATGCCTGTAGTTTTATAGAATCCATGGTAGGATACCATAAACCCATTTCCAATGTCCCTTTGAGGTGTCTTAGGATTCTTTTCACCGCCAACACATGAGATTCTTTAGGATCATCTTAGAATCTGCCAGTAACACATATAGCTTGTATAAGATCAGGCCTTGATGCTGTAAGGTACAAAAGGCTCCCTATCATCTTCTTGTATTTTGTAGGGCTTGTACTCCTTCCCTTCTAATCTTTTGTTAACTTGTAGCTCACTGTCATAGGGGTACTAATAGGTCTGCTATCCTGCATGCCAAGCTTTTTCAGTATCTTTTTGGCATATTTCTTTTGAGAAATAAAAATACCTTCTTCACACTATTTTATCTGTAATCCAAGAAAGTAATTCATTTTTCCCATTAATGACATCTTAAATTCCTCACTTATTTTCTATGCAAAATCTTGGCATAGCTCAGAGTGATCCCCTTTAAAGATGATGTCATCTACATATACTATAGTTATCAGTTGGCCTTTCTCTGAGTTGAACACATATAGGTTATTATCAACTGTTCCTCTTCTGAAATTCAACCTTCTTAGCCTACTGTACCATGCTTTTGGGGCTTGTTTAAAGCCATACATGGCTTTCTTTAGCTTGCACACTTGTGTCTCATCCTCATTGATTTATACTCCATTAGGTTATTAAATATGCACTTATTCTTTCAGGAGCCCATTTAGAAAAGTTGATTTCACATCCATCTAATAAACTTTATACCTCTTATGTGCTGCCAAAGTTAAGAACATTCTAATAGTTTCTAACTTTGCCACTGGTGCAAAATTTTCATCAACATCTACTTTTTCTATCTGAATATAGCCTTTGCAAACTAGTCTCGCCTTATTCCTCACCATATTGCCATCTTCATTGTGTTTATTCCTAAACACCCATTTTATTCCTATGACATTCTTGTTAGTGGGTCTTAGAAATAGCTCCCATGTATCATTTTTCTCAATTTGATCCAACTCCTCATTAATAGCTTTGACCCAGGCTTTGTCTTGTATAGCCTCTTCAACAGATTTAGGTTCAACTTGTGAGAGTAAAGTAGTAGCTCCCATAATTCTTCTTCTTGTTGTAACTCCTATTGATAGGTCATCTATGATCTGATTTCCTTAATAAGCACTGGTCCACATTTTCTTTGTCCTTCTTTCTTGCACAATCTTAATTACAATAGGATCTCTTTCTTCATCTTTAAACTCACTCTTCTCCAAGTCTGAACTTACTTCTTGTTCCTTTTCTTCAGTTGGTTTGATTCTTCATCTATATTGAAATCATCTTCTTCATTGTGCTTAGCTTCTCCATTATTCATTGTTTTCCAATTCTCATCTATTCTCACATCACTGGACGTGATAACTTTTCCCAGCTTATGTAGAAAAACTCTATAACCTTTTGTCTTTACTGAGTATCCCACAATGATGCCTTCATTAGACCTAACATTGAATTTTCCCAAGTTTTGCTCCTTGTTCTTTACAAAACATGGGCTACCAAAGATTTTGAGATACTTGGCTCTTGTCTTCTTCCCACTCCATAGCTCATATGGAGTTTTATTAGTATTAGGCCTTAGTAAGACTCTATTTAGTAGATGTACAGCTGTAAATGTTGCTTCTATCCAAAATCTTATGTGAAACTTGAATTCTAGTAGTAGAGTTCTTACCATTTTAACCATAACTCTATTTTTCCTCCTCACCACCCTGTTCTATTAAGGTGTTCTTGCTGTTGCCATTTGATGGTGAATACCATACTTCTCAAGGTAATCTTCAAAAGTTTCATTTGTAAATTCAATGCCTTAATCTGACCTCAATACTTTGATCTTCCTTCCACTCTCATTTTCAGCCAATCTTCTATATCTCTTGAAGCAATTTAGAACTTCTGACTTATGTTTGAGGTGCATGATGCAAGTCCTTCTGAAATAATCATCAACAAACAAGATGAAGTACCTCTCACTATTTAACCACTTTGTCCTCATCGGCCCACACAAATCAGTATGCACAATGTTAAGCACTGCTTCAGAACTAAACTCTTTGGTCTTATACTTGTTTTCCTTGAGAGCATGCTAAGCAAACATACTCTCTCTCTCTCTCTCTCTCTCTCTTATGAGGTCAGGAATGTCTCTGATTGCATAAGTAGTAGTCAGCTTCCTCATGTTCTTCTGTGTTAAGTGTCCCAGCCTCCTATGCCAAAGTTGATTTTCTTCTTCTTTAGTGAGTAAACAGCTGCTTATCTTGTCCTCATCAATCACATATAAGTTTTCAATTGTTCTCTTCTAGGCTGCAACAATATTGCCTTATTTACTCTTTACTTAGCAACCTATTTTTGTAAATATCACTTTATGGTCTTCATTGCATAGTTGGCTGGCAGATGCTAGATTATATCTGAGTCTTTCAACATGCAGAATATCTTTCAGCTTTTCTTTTCCAATATTTACCGACATCTGACCACTGATGTTGAGTGAATCATTATTGCCAAACTTGACTCTGCCTTCTCTTGACTTGTTTAGCTTTGATAATTTACTCTTGTCTCCTGTCATGTGTAAAGTGCATCCACTGTTAAAGATCCACTGCTTATCCTTGTAGTCAGCCTTCAGTGCAATTTCAGCTATATTAGCCACCTCCCTTTTAACTTTATATTCCTTCTTTTGAATTAACTGGAAGATAACTTTCTCCTTTTTTTCAGCTTTAACTGCACCACTTGTTTTTACTGTGCCATTAAGTGTCTTCTCTTGCTCAGGGAGATGTTTCATGCATCTCTTGACATTATGGTTATCCTGCTACACCTTTCACACTGCTCCAAGTTTACCAATACAATAAACTTGTTCTTTGAAACCACTGGTTTAGGCTTCCACCAATACTCCTTATCAGTGTGTCCTTGCTTTTTACAATATGTGCAAGAACTCACGATATGTACAACAAACTTGTCTCCCCTTGTATGCAGCATCATATCTTCTCAAGTTAGAGACATATACTGGCCTTCTCTACCAACAGTTACTCGTCTTATGACCCCAAACTCTACAATAAAGACAGTGACCTTGAAACTGCCTATTTTTGAGTCTAATCAAAACTTTTTTTTTTTATTCATTACTTGCTATGTAGGCAACGTAGCTGGCTTATTTGCTTGTGTGACTTTCATTTTAGTTACCTTCTTTTCCTTCTTCTGTTCAGTCGTAACCCTTTGCTAGCTGACCTTTTTTTCTTCATTTTTGTTTACCAACCTAGGTTACTTCTTCAAATCCTCTTTATTCTCAATTATCTTTTCTTGAGTCACAACTTTCTCTTTCAACTTCTGTAGCACATTCTTATTATATTTAGGCAATACAGACTCAGATTACTGCACTTTCTCTTCATTCTTCTTTTTTCTTGTAGAACTTATTTCTCTTATCATTTCAATCTTCTCCACGTTCTTTTCACTCCTTTTGAATTATTGCTAAAGTCTTAGCAACTCTTTCTTCATTCCTTCAATTTTTAAAGTCCTTGAGCTAAGCTCTATTGTAAGGTCTTCACATATTTTGATCTGTTCTTCAAATCTTCTCTTCAAGTCAATATGTTCAGCCCTTATTTCATCTTTTTGACTTTCTGTTTTCTTAGACTTTGCTTCAACTTGTTTTATGTGAGCTTCCAACTTTCTTATGGTTCTGCCCCATTTGATTATCTCCTTTGAAGCTGCTTCCAACTTAGCTTCAATATCTAGTTGTTCTTCATCAACCTCCTTTTCCTCTTCAAAGGTTGAACCATCACCTTGAGCTGATGCCATAAAGGCATGCTCATCTAATGAGTCTTTATCTTCCTCCTCATCAACTTCTTTTGTCTAACTCACATAACTCTTGAATGTGCCTCTCTTCTCCTTTTATGGGTTAGCAGTCTTCTTGCTGGACTTCTTTGATTTGAATGATGGTTTTCTCGATTTTGAATTTGACTCATCATCACCATCCTCATCTTCATCATCAAGTTTCACTTTACACTGAGAAGCAAAGTGTCCAATCTGCCCACAACGATAACATATCAAGGACAACTATCCTTTTCCCTTCTTAGATCCTTTTTTGAACATCCTTATGAAGTATGCCAACACTTCACCTTCACTTTCTTCATCATCATCATCATCATCATCATCCTCACTGGATGATTCTTCCTCTTCTTTTATCTTTAAATGTTTCATAACTTTGAAAGCTACCTCCTTTGATACCTTTGATGTTGAGGAGCTCTTAATTGACTTTATTCTAATCTCATATGCAATGGGATTGCACTAGAGATCATGCAGAGACATAGAATTAAGATCTCTACTCTCTTCTGTGGCTGCCACCTTTGAGGCAAAATTCTCAGAATTTTCTTCACAATAGATGAGTCCTTTTTATTCTTCCCATAACTTCTAAGGTCATTTATAGCATCAATAACCCTAGTGAAGAACTCTTGGATTGTCTCAATTTTCTACATTCTGAGAGATTCATATCTCTCCTTGAAAACTTAAAGCTTGGCCTCCTTCGTTTTTCCATCACCTTCATAGACTTTCTGCAATCTGTCCCATATCTCCTTAGCAGATTTGTAGTCTATAACTTTAGCATATTCAGCATCTGTCAATGCTGAAATGATGACGTTTGAGGCTTTCCCATTTATCTCAAACTGCCTTCATTCCTCTAGGGTTGGATCTTTACCTTCTTCTAGGGCCATAAAACCCTCATATACGGATTTCACCACGTTTATGTCCATGGTTACAAATACCACCTACATTCTCACTCTTCACATATGGTAGTTGGTTCTGTTGAAGATTGGAACCTTCTTATTATAAGTAGTGCTGGTACTGGTACCAACATCCATTTCTCAGTATACTAAACAAGTTAAAACATCTAAAACCATTCAAACTAGTACACTAAGCTGTTAAGCTTCAAACTGGTGAACCAGTACTCTGATGCCAATTGAAATTCCCAACTTCACCCTAAGATCTACTAGTCTGTGATATTGAGAGGGGGGTGAATCAATATCACACCCTTTAAAAACATAATCTAATAATTTAAGTCAAAGTATTATACTTATTTAATACTCTAGCTCTCATCAATACACAGGTATGTGAACAACTTTAAATTCTTCTCAAAAGCAAACTCTTTCTCAGATTCGACTAAGATAGATCTATTGTTACCTACTAATTATAATAGTCCCCAAAGTCACCTTTCAGACACCTTGGCTATTAGATAGATCAGATGTTCTTGATTAAATCTTTTTTAAGTTATGGATTTGATGATACTTTAGCTGCATTCACAACTCAATTCAAAACACATAATGTAAATCAAAGTAAGGACACAAGAAATTTATGTGGTTCCATCAATGTGACATACGTCCACGGTGGTAGGGTCTCTTTCTATACCGAGACAATCCACTATACTTGAGAATACCAGTATGGTACTCCCGATGTTCACAATGTATTTATGATGGATATCTTAATCCTCTTATCCTTTCACTATTGCAAATACAAAGCAAGTACAATACAAAGAGTGTCAGTTACTATGTCTACCCTTCTTTTAACTTGTTTTACCTCTGTTGAATTGAATAGGCTGCTTCACTACTACTTAGAAGTCCACCACAACACTCTCTAACCTCTTTTAAAGAAATCTGGAAATACGTTAAGCTCTTTCCAAAGCTTCACTGAATTCTTTCTCTAGGTTATTTCACACAACTCCTGCTTTCACAGTCTCACGGCTTCACTGCTTGTACTCATGCTTTTAGTCTGTTGTTTCACGTCTCACAGCCTACCCCACGCTTCTGATCAGTCACGTCGTTGCACATTATGGTCTCACACTGTCACATGTTCTGAACTTACGCCAACGCATGTTCTGGTCTCACATTTTAGATCTGTACCCGCTTCACTATTCTCAAGCCTCATAGATACTAGATCTGCTTTCCTCGTTCGTTTCATAGTTTGGTCTCCCATTTATGGTTTTTGCCCTCACCTCAAGTTTCTGTTTTTCTTCTTTTCTAGGGATGGTGCGTTTCTGGTTTTGCCATTGGTGTGCCAGTGGTTGTACTTTTCTCACGGGTTTCTCTCTCTTGTCGTCACATGGTTTTCTCCTTGTCGTGTTGTCCATTTCTCTCCCAATGGTTGTACATCTCTCACGAGTTTTCTCTCTCACCATCCAGCTGTGTTTTCTCTCTCTCTATCCAGTCGTATACCTTTATTCTGTCGTCAACTCTTTTTTTTTCTTTCTACTGGTGGTCAATTTTTTTTTCTTCCACCATATTTATCTTCCAATTTATGACTTATTATATTGTGATTTACTTTCTTACCCCTTCATGTGGCTTTACTTTTTTGCCCCTCATGGAGTTTCAAATTACTGTCTTGCCCTTCCATGTGACTTTACTTTCTTGCCCCCTCTATGTAGTTTCAAATTACTTGCACACTTAAATCTAGTTGAAAACAATTACAACCCATATAAGGCTGTGAGAACAACATTGATAAAATTGATTATTTTGTTATATTGTTTTCTTTTTTATTAGAATTATTTATGTTGCTTTGATCAAATTATTGAATGATTGTTTGTTTAATTGATTTGGTTAGACTTATTAAATTGATTAAATGGATATCAATTGATAAAATTAGGGATTGTGACCCACATTTACCTATTCCTAATCACCAAGTAGCAATTAACAATAAATGATTATTGACAAATTTTTTTCTTATTTTTATGAATAACTTAATCTAAGTTAAATATTTTGAACTTATATAATTGTTGCTTAAATCAATCTATTTACTTAATTTTGAAAGTTGCCAGTATATAACTTTAGAGCACTTATTATAGTGGTATAATAGTTAGAATCTAAGTGAAGAATTTATTTTACTTAGTAAATATTTAAAGGAGAATTTAGATGACAGACTTATTGTTATTTAAAATTAATAGTTACAATAAATTTGAAACAATAATGGATAATTAAAAGTATCAAATATCATGATTGAAAGCAAACTTCAAGTTGAAATTTGGTTGATCAATATTTCTATAAATTGTTTTGTTTAATTAAGTCATTTACTTTGATTTTACAAAGTTAAAATTCAACATTACCTCTCATTTATATTATTATCCTTAAGTTTTATTTATTTGATATTAAATTTATAGCATTTTTTGTGAGATCAATCCTTATTCATACTATTTACCATTATATGATTAAAAATAAAGTAATTAATTTTTTTAACTGTGATGACAGTTGCAAGAATTTGATAGTAAACATGGTCATGAATTTCTAACCATTTAGCATTCGATATGATCCACATCTAAGAATATTAATAAGATAAGTATATCTTTCTTTGATCAAAAAATTACTAATTTGATCCACATTTGCATTTTACTTCTCTTATGTGTAAAATGGTTATAGGAAAAATGTTATAACTTTAGGCATATGACATTTGCTTGAATCAAAGATATCAAACTAATATATGCCCAGTAGTTCAAGATGATCTATTGGGGTAAGCTAATGTCATAAGAGGATTATAAAAGAAACTAAAATGCAAATGTGATCCTTTCTTTAATACCTCTAATCCCATATAGAGAGATCATCTTAACTTTAATTATGGTAATCAACAAGCAATTCATAATGCCCTTAATAATTAATTTTAATAAGTATTAATATCCTTTCAAGCTAAACATAATACATCCCAAAATATAAACACGTCTTTTGATAAAATTGTTAAGCCTTATGCTAATAACATGAAACAATTTAAATAGGAAACAAAGGCAAGCATTCAAAACATGGAAAATTAAAGAAGTCAAATTAACATAATCATGAGTAAATTAGTGGCATAAGGATTAGACAAATTATCTTCTCAAATTATGGTAAATCTAAAAGATAACACAAGTAACATAGTCTTGAGAAGTGAAAAAGAAGTGGAAGTACTAATAAAGACATATTCTAGGGCAAAAAAGGAGGTCATGGATGAAAAAATTATGTTAATTGAAGATAAACTCATTAAAGCCTAAGCTTTACCACCTAAAGTAAGCCCTTAATCTCCTATTTCCTCCAATGTTACCATACCTCCTTTCCTAATTAAATTTGCAAAATCTATAAAAGAGGGGTAAGGAAAGGAGATTTTTGAGATGTTTCAAAAGGTAAAAGTACATAAACCCCTCTTAAAGACAATTAAACAGTTACCTCAATATGCAAAGTTTTTCAAAGAATTATGCAACTCTAAAAGGAAACTTAAAAGAAATAAAAAGGTAAGTTTAAGGGAGAATGTCTCAACTATTATTTGAAGAAAACTTTCCCTTAAGTGCAAAGACCTTAATATATTCATTATTTCTTACACAATATGCAACATTAAATCTAAAAAAGCCATGCTAGATTTAGAAGTATCAATTAATGTTATGTTATACTCTATTTATACTTTTTTAAATCTTGGTCTTTAAAAAGAAATTAATATGATTGTACAACTTGCTAATAAATCTAGTGCTTATCCTAAAGGAGTTATTAAGCATGTTTTTGTACAAGTTAATAAAATTAGTTTTTTTCAGCAAATTGCTACATTTTTAATAAAGAGGATGAAATTTTCTCCAATATTGCTACTATCATGTTAGGAAAGCCTTTCTTCAAAAGATCACAAACAAAATTAAATGTTTATGATAATATACTTACCATAGAATTCAATGATGAAATTATTTAATTCAACTTCTTTAAAGCCTTAAGGTATCTTAGTGATATGCATTCAATTTTTTCTATTGATATTCTTAATTCCTTAACATAGCAAGTTTTTAAACTCAATAAGAAAGATGAATTAATAGTAGTCCTTAATCAACATCTTTAGAAGGAAGATATTAAAAAACTAAATAGAGAACTACCTTTGTATGAAAGTGTAAAAAACATGATAATGACATTGTATTCATTACAACTTGTTCTAAGAAGGCATGATATATCTCATATTGAATTGTTTACTTCTAACAACAAATTTCTACCTTTTATTATTTGGTTGCCTATATTAAAATTGAAAACATTATCAAAGCTTCTTACATTGTAAAGAATGTAACCCTATTACAAGAAGAAAAACTTGTTTGAGTTTTAAGAAATCATAATATGGTAATTTTATAAATCATACTAAACATCAAGAGGATAAGCCTATCCATATGTATGCATCACATCTTACTTAAGGAAGGTTTAAAACCATTAAAAGAAATAAAACATCAATTAATCCCTTCCATAATGGATGTAGTAAAGAAAGAGCTATTGAAACTTCTTGATATTAGTGTAATCTACTTAATCTTAGATAGCAAATAGGTTAATCTAATGCAAGTGATTCTAAAGAAGTCAAGCATCATGATGGTCAAAAATCAAGATAATGAGTAAATTCCTGCCTAAATACAAAACAAGTGAAGGGTTTATATTAATTATCGTAAGTTAAACATTATAACTCTTAATGATTACATTCTTTGAACTTTTATTAAACAAATGCTTGAAACGTTGGTTGGTTAGTCTCAATATTGTTTTGTTAATGGTTATTCAATTTACAATTAGATTGTAATTGCAACAAAAGACTAAAAGAAGATAACCTTTACATGCCATTTTGACAATAATTAAATTTGGTTTTCTCTTCCTTTTCATTTTTATTTTTCTTTTTATGTGTAATTTTATATTTTTGTATTTTTTTTTTATAGATTTCATTCTTACATACAATGTACAGTTTAAATATAAGGAAAGTTTAATTTTGTGTGATTTGCTTGATTGAACTATTTTGAATATATTGTTTAATTTCATAAAATTTTTATTTTGTTAAAGCATAATGATACAAATGAATGAGATTTCCTTACTTGATAACTGACTTGAAAATTAACAATATCAGATAAAGTGAGTTAAGAGTGTTTTGGTTACTATGAATGTTAAAGTGCATACTCTTTAGGGAGGTTTGTGTAGGTTTATGATTTGACATCATTGCTCATGTGATGTTTAACTTGTGATTACTCCTCAAAGGTTAAAATTTTAAGTAAATAATAGAACAAGAAACAAAAGAAGGAAAAAAAAAGAAAAAAAATAAAGGATAAAATGGTTAAAAGTTTGTTAAAATAATTTTCTTTAATGTTTTAAGGTACTTAGTAATTGGAGTTCTTTATCACACATGTTGATCTTTACATCAAAAAATGGTTTAAAATATAAGTATGCAAAGCACTCTAAGTATTTTACTTATGAAGTAATTGGATACTTTCATTACAAGTGTTAGTGTTTGTATCAAAAAGTAAAGGAACATTTAGAAAAGACCATATTGTAACTTAAAATAAAAGGAAACTACATAGGAGAAAAATCTCAATTTCTTGTTTTTGTCATATTAAGATGAAGGTAATTGCTTATTAGATGTCACTTGTTGTAATTATGTTAAGTATGGATTTACATGAGCTTATTTAAAAGTACATTTGGATATATAAGTGATAGTTAGAGCAAGATTGGCTTGCTTATTTGGTCATGTTAAGTTTGAAGTTAAAATTTATGTTTAAGAGATGTCATAAGCTTGATTACTATTTAGTGTTTTCTTTTATTTTGTGTGTTAATATATTGCATTTATAAATGATTTTATTTGTATTCTTATAGAAACCCTTACGACACAAAATTTACACTAATAATGGCTAGGGGTTTAAAGACTTATTGCTTATGCTAAATACAATTATCATTGTTGTGAAAATGAGTTAGGATTTATTTTATTTTGTTTTCTTTCACTTGAAAACTAATAAAGTTAAGTGTTAAGGAACTTGATAAGCAAGTTATGTGCATTATATTTATTTTCTCATATTTAATCTTTTTAGTATGCTTTCATCCTAAATGTGCTTATTTAAGTTGATTTTAAATTTTATGAAAAAGCCAAACAAATTGAAACAATTTGGAAGATTAAAATATAATTTTAAGAAAATTTGAAAACTTGAGGTTATTTTAGAAATTTGACATTCTAAACATTCTTGGATGGATTTGGAACCTTTATAAGAATTAAAAATGATATCTTGAACTTTCTCCAATGGACTTATTTACAAAGATCTAAGAAAAATTAGGTTAAAACATATATTTTAATCTAATATATTAAATATATTACAAAGCTATTCTAATTCAAATAAAAGTTGTTCTCTAAATAAAAGTATTCATCTTTCTTTAGATTATTTTCATTGTCCCTTATAAATTGACATTTTAAGGTACCAAAAACGCATGAAAACATCTCTGTTTTTTTAACATATTTATGATATATAAGCTTAGATTTTTATTTTCAATTTTAAGAATTGAAGTCAATAAAGGAGTATTATGAGACTTATTAATTTTTTTAATTTAATTCTTTATTATGATTTCTTACATTTTTCTGTTATAATAATTGATAATTATATTATTTGATTTTATGATGCATACTAGACAATTACACTTTATGATATAATGCTAATTTAAAATTCAAATTTGTAATTACGTAACATTTCTAATGTTAAATAGTAAATTGTTTCAATTTAGATAGTGTTATTGGAAAGAAGTGAATTTGTTATTTAGATTTAGTTATATTTCTTATCTTCATATTGTTAATAAATTATATCTAAAGAGTTTATTTTAAGTAAGGTAATTGATAAAAGATAAATTAAAAAGCTTGTCTCAATTAACTATGAACTAAGGAAAGGTTAAGAATAATAAAACTTGTTATTATTCTAAGTTGAATATTTAATTAAAAAATTAATGATCTTTAGTATTAATAATTAATGTGTGAATCCAGTTGTGTAAATATTCTTATTATCGAATGTGTGTTTATCTATTAACTTTATTTGTAATTATTTTTTTTGTCTTCATTTTTATTAGTTTAATTAAAACCAAATTTGTCTCCTTTTGCTCTCTTATTTGTGTGAACAAAATAAGACTAAGATCATTACTTAACTAATTAATTAAAACTCAATCACTATGAATTCGACCTCCAATTATCTTAATAACAAATTTATTAATTGAATGATTTAGAGTAATTTTAGTAGTATTCAACACATTAACACCATTTTCCACTTTAAAATTATCTCTATCATCAACACATTGAATTATTTGTGAAAAACTAGCAAAACACTAGCTTGCCCCTTTTCATTATTTTTGTGAATTTTAGGTCATTATTCATTCTTGAAACCTTTTATTAATCTTGTTACTTATCCTTAAGTCATCTTAACAACCATCTGTCCCAATCTTTCATCCATTTATCTATCCTACGTTGTCATCTGTCATTAGTTAAAACACAAGGAAACAATTAGGCTGTTAACAAATCCAAAAAAGAAATAAAAGAAAGAAAAATAAAAATGAAAAAAGGACCAAAAAAATTAGTAAAAAGATGAGAAGAAATAAAAAAAGGATAATTAGCAATAATAAAGAAAAATAAAAGGGAAATATATTGTAAGCAATAAAAAATTTAACTTGTTAATTTAAAAGTTAAAAATATGAATATAATGACTTAATTTTATTATCAAATCCCATTTTGGATGGGAAAAATTACAATTAAATATCTTTAATTACAATAAATTGTTAAGTGCTATAGAAAATGAAGTTGCCAAAATTTATAGTTGATGTAAAAAAAGAGTAATGAACAAGGAAAAATATACTATCTACTAAAAGCTAAAGAAAAAAGATAGAAAGACACTTCATTTCATTAATCAAGAAGTGAATGATGATGATTACTAAAACCAATAAATATCAAATTACAATTCATGGCTTCTTAACACTAAGTGCACTAATCACATATGTTGCAAGAATGATAACTTTGTTGATTTTGTGGGTTGATTTCCTTAATAATCAAATTTGTTGATAATAATATTATTTTAGTTATTGGAAAGGAGTGAATTCTCATTAAGTTAAAGAATAGTGGTCATAAGTACATCTTAACGTGTTTCATATATTAGACATGAAGAGCAACTTACTCGGTTTAAGCCAATTACTTAAAAATGAATATAACATTTATTTACTTAATAATTTTTTATCAATTTTTTATATAAGAAAAAAAGTTACATGTATTCTTAAGTCCCCTATAACAATGATTTAAATTTTTTGAGTTAATATTGTCACTAATGTTTATACTTATTATTTTAAAAGATATGTTTTGGTTATGACATATTTTTTTAAGACATTTAAATTTCCAAAGTTTGAATTTAATTGTATATGGAAATATGATGACTGGTCTACCTTTGATAAATCATAATGATTATTAGATTATGAAAGCTATATTTTTAAAAAGCAAAGCAAATTGACTTTTATGAAAAAAGGAATTTTTGTGCAAGGCAACTACACTAACTTATTCATTTTGATATTAATAGTATAATGAGTGTTTTGTCAAATGGTAATGATGGATATTTTCTTACCATTGTTGATGATTTTACTAAAATGACTTTGGTCTATATCTTGCAAAGGAAGTTTAAAGTATTTAATTATTTTTATAATTTCAAAAGTCTATTTTAAAAGATATAATGGATATTATTTTTAAATTTTATGAACAATGGAAATAGTGAGTATATATTTAATAAGTTCATAGAGTATTATGAAATATAAGAAATAAGGTATAAAGACATAACTCTTTACATCTCATAATTTAATAAAGTTGTTAAAGAAAAAAATAGATTTATCATAAAAATAATGAAAAGCTTGTTAAAGGCTAAAAGAGTCACAATTTGTTTTAAGTTAAACATGTTTTATGTTCTATTTGCTTATTAAACATATCCTCTACAATAAGTATTCTCAATGTCACTCCTACAAAAATATAAAATAAATTGAAATCCATTATAAGGTATCTTAAGGTATTTATCTCTATTGTTTATGCTAACATTTCAATAAAGATCAAGACATGGCTAGATGATTGAGAAATAAGGATAATTTTTCATTGTCTTATCAAAAAAGGTGATTGTAATTAAAGACATAATTTTTGTTAAAGATGAAACCTAAAAATTTAATCTTGGGGAGTAAAAAACTCTCAAAGCTAATACAATACTATTTTATATAAGAAAGTCTCTTAAGTTATAATCCCCACTATAAATGAAGAAGTTTAACCAATTATTGTTCAAAATCTAATTTCACAAACTCCTCAAAAGAATGAAAGACTATGAAGAAATCACTAACAATATGCTATTAATGATAAGGAGGATTTGGTTCACTTTGTCGTATTTATAGATTGTGAACATATTTCATTTAAAAAAAAGATTTAATGAACCAACAAGATAAATGTCATTAATGAAAAAATTAAAACAATTGATAAGAATAATACTTGGGAGCTTATTGATCTCTTACGAGGACAAAAAGTTAGTAAAATGAAGTAAGTGTTCAAAACAAAGATAAATTCAAATGGTAAAGTGGAGAAATATAAAGCAATATTGGTTGCAAAAGAATTTAAAAGGCTTAGCTATTATTGGTCCATAATACAATCCAAGATAGTGGGTGAATTAAGTTTAGATGATTAAGGTCATTCTTAACACTATATACATAACAAAATAATAAATAAAGCTTGAGTGAGAGAGATAAGACATTATGATTTATACAAATTTAATTATTTTTTGAGTTTACATTCTTTCCTTAAGGTCTTTTCTTCCATTGGTGAAGATTAAATCTTTTATAACTTTACTTATTAATCTGGTGTTAGACTTACTAGTTAGGCTACATATTGTGGTGCTAAGCTTATTCTTACAATATGTATACCATTTGACCTTTAATAAAAGACTTTCATAAAATTTTTCTTAAGAATGCAAAATTCTTATTCACACTAAAGCACTTTTACTTTTTTTCTTCCTCACTAGAGCCTCATGCTCTTGATTATTTTATGTTTAGCATTTGTATAATTTTACTCTATTGGTAAATTCTCAATTTTTTTTTGGTATATCCAAGGTACTTAGCCCAAATACAAAATGTTCAAAGATATAGATATTTAAGTCTAACTAATCATGATGATAAGGATCTCTAATCATATATAGAGTCAAACATAATCTAAACCAAATTTGAAAGCTTTATCTACGAAGTATCAATTAACCATATCTAATATTGGTTAAATATAACACTAAGTCTAGTCAATTAATCTAAAGTCTAAGCTATAATGAAGCTTTATATAGTTCAAATTCTTCTACTCATTTAATTGACCATAATGATTGTTTGGTTAACTAATTTTAAGTCTTAGCCAACAGTATCTTTTATGTAGTTTATTTTGATCTCTTCAATTCATTTGTTTAACAATTATACATATTCTTATTAATTGCTTGAGACTATAAAACTTTTTAGCTTTTTGAACTCTTTCCTTTTATGCTTAATTTCTTTCTCTCTCTATTTTTTTTTGGTAAAATTGTTTTCAATCTTCTTTAATCTCTTTCAAACAATATTCCTTGTTTTGCAAAATCTCATTCAATTTTTTTTCCTTTTTTTTCCTAACCTTATTTAAATTCAAACTTTCTTTTTTTTAATACCCTTTTTTTTCAACTTTATAACTTTTACTTCCTTCAATAAATTGTTAGTAACTCTCTTTACAAAATACCAAGCTATGTGTCACATTATTTTTGCATTGGAAACTAGGCTAAAATATCTTGCCAATCATATATAGTTCATGACCTAATTCAACTTCAACTATATATGACATCTTCTTAAAGTTAATCAATATACTTTGTTATATAAATTTCCTTTCTTTTTATAATATTATTTAAATTTTAATTTTTTATTTCTTTTAACAAATCTTATTCAAATACTTTCCTTTTTTTTTTTTCAACTTTATAACCTATACTCTATTGAATAAATTAGTTGCAATTCTCTCCATAGAATATCAAATCATATGCTACATTTTTGCATTATAAACTAAATTGAAATATCCTTTTAGTTATACATAGCTCACCATTTATGGCATCTTCTAAAAGTTAACCAATACAACTTATTATGATAGCTTTGACATGTTTTAATATTTTGGTCACCCAAAACTATACACTTTTAGATTTTTAACCATGTATTGCTCTTGATCTAATTCAACTCTAGTTGAGAGCAACTACCTCTGAAAGTGTACTAATTATGAACTCCATATTGTATTCATATGCTTTTCAAGCTAATGACTTGTCATTCTCTAGGCTCTATAATTTGGTCTTCAATAAGCAATATTAAGCTTGAGAGTTTTCTTCTCCAATATTGAGTTGATCATATGATATTTTTCAAATGAGACTTCATCTATTGTTTTTGCTTAATAACTAGCCCTTTTCTTTTTCGATGCTTATTTTGCTTTCTTTTATATTTCTATATTTGTGTGATTTAATTTTTCTACTAACCATTCAAACAAACATATTAATAATGTTTGATGTTTTGTTATCATCAAAATATAATATGAAACTTTAAAGTCACAATAGTTATGACTATTAAGAAGTATTCTCCCATGTTACTCAAATGGATACAATTTAACTTATAATCACTTTGTTGTATAAAATCATTGAAAAATTCATCAAATTAATGTAACATCAACCTTTCTTAATGATCCACATAAATAACAAGTTTTTATTTTTTTTCAAATACAATCAAACGATGTGAAGTTAAAATGTATAAGTTGAGAAAAGCTTTCTATTAATTGAAATAAGCACCTAAAGCTAAAACAAGCACTTTCATTCTTTCTTCCTTGAAATCAACTTTCAAAAATGTCATTTTGAGTATGTCTTATACATTATGGTCAATAATTACAATGGTATGTTATTAGTGCATCTATGTTAACAATTGGATCTTTACGAGTAATAATCTCATATTGATTAAAGATTTTAAAAAGTCTATCATGTATAAATCTAAGATGATAGATATTGAATTAATGTCATTCTTTCTTGGCATTAAAGTTGTAAAAGTGATGATTGAAATTTTTATTTGTCACAAAAGATATACTACTAAATTGTCAAAGAAATTAGAAATGCATAATTGTAATCTTACAAAAACTCTTGTAGAAGTTGACACTAAATGTTTAAAGGAAGGCAAAAGGCACCTATTGATTCTACTCACTTAAAGTAAATTATAGGAAATTTGAGATTTTTGACATGTATAAAGCTTGATAAATACTCTAAAGTTGGTTTATTAAGCTTTTAGAATCTTCTTATCAATCTCATATATATATATATATATATAAAGGGCATTTATGATCATGGTCTACTTTATTTTTTATCTAACAATCATGCTTTTTTAGGGTCTTTTGATAATAATTAAGATAGATATATAAATTATTATAAAAGAACTTATGATTATTATTTCAACTTTGATGTTCATGGTCATCCAAAAGATAATCTATTGTCACACATTCAGCTTGTGAAGTCGAGTATGCAGTTGTAGCTTCAAATATTTGTTAAGCAATTTAGTTGTGTAATTTGATAAATTAAATTTATATTTCAGTTAAAGGTCTTACAAAAATTTTTATTAATAATGTTTTTGTAATTAACTTGACTAAGAATTTAGCAATACATGGAAAGATTAAGTATATTCAATACATGGAAAGATTAAGTATATTAACTTTGATTTTCATTTTCTAAGAGATCAAGTTGAAAAAAAAAATTAATATGTTGCAAGTATGAAGATTAAGTGGTTAATATCATCACAAAGTCATTAAAAGTAAATGCTAGGAATACAATGCTATAAAATTAAAATTAAAATTGATGCTAAAGTTAATTCAAATTCTTGGTTAGTTGGTATTTAGTTGGAAGTTAAACTAAAGAAGTCTAATTTAATATGTTTTTAGTAATTAAGTATAACTATATTTATGTTACTATATACAGGCATGATGACTCAATTTATTGTGGGGTTTTCTTAGTTAATTGTGTCTGGTGTTAATAAAATTGAGAAAGTTGTTCCAAGGTCACACATCTTGTGAGCGCTATTGAATGACTCATGAACTCGGGGATGTTTCGGGCGGTTTTCTTAATTTGAAAATTTTCTTCCATTGCATAAAGTCTCCCACCCCAACCCATTGAGCAGTGAGGTCAATCACTTGAAAATAGACGGTTTTGATATAAATTTGATTCTTAAACGCCAAAATATCTCCCTACGAGGGGCATTGCCACAATATAGGTTACAAACTTTATTTTGTAAATTAAGTACAATGGTGATTTCCGATGTACAATTAAAAAAAGAAAAGAAAAAGAAAAGAAAAAGGAAAGGGGGGGCACATTGCATGTGGTAGACCAAAACTAAACCAACTAAAAATTAACTTAAACATAAGTTAGCAAAAAAAAAAAATTATAGGACTCATTGACACATAATTGGCTTATTCTATTATTCACCGTACCACACTGCCCCTCTTTTAAGCGTATATTGGCTTAGAAACGAGAAAATTCATGTTGCTGGACGGTGGATTATGCTAGGATTGGACCAAGGTCTGGCTCAACATGAAAGGTGAAAAGACAAACGGCAGTTTGTTTCTCTCAAAAGCACTAGAGAATCAAATTCGCTTTCTGATTCGTCGTTGTTTCATTTATTTTCTTTCTGTACAAGTGGCGGTCCCGTACATTTTATAAATTTCATCTTCACCGATCAAAGATTCACAGGGGCGATCTTCCGCGGATTTGACCGAAAACGTAGAAGGAAGTGAACGCATACTAATATCCGGGCCCTACACATAATCTCCCATAGTTAGTCAAGTGGGAATGACGAACTTGGGATTACGTGGTTTTGTATTTAAATTGATTTTTTTTTTTTTTAAGTGCATTCCGATGCTTCAAGTGGTAGCCAGCCTGAGAAGTATCAAGCCATAAAATCTACCCTCATCGCTAAGACGCCTGAATGCATAAATATTCTATAAAAGCTCAAGGATTTATCAGCAAAACAAAACAGATAGGAGTTTATCAACATTTTTTTTTTCCTTTTGAGAAGATAGAAAACTCAACGGGAACTTGCTAGCAAATTTCGCGCCGGCGGAGCTCTCTGTGAAGAAACATGTCCATGTAAAGTGTTTTCCAGCTTTCTGGTTGATTCAAGGTACATTAAAGCTCTCGCCCACTTATGAAATAGTTAAAAATATACTCTCAAAACATGGCCCGGGGAACATGAAAGATGTGGCAAAAGTTTTTAAAAAATGTTGCTCAAATGTTAATTAACAGCTCAGTTACCAGAATGTAGTTGCTTATTAATTGCTTAAAATCTTGACTTGAATAATCTGCCTCAAATTGGCTGATTGGAAGGCGGACTTGATCTGATGCGTGCAAACTCCTCGTTCACCGAGCTATAATGCCAAAAATAAATCAAGATCATCATAATTTATTACCACGAAGGTCTGAAGGCTCAGTTGCGTTTGTGAAAGGTCGACAACTCCAAAAGCTAATGAGTCAACAATGACTCGGGTAGTTCTGAGCAATACAGGAGTTTACATGTGAATGACTAATATTTATTTATTTATTCTGACCAGAAGATGACATTTAATTAAAGCTAGCATCTTTATGATCACTAAAATATAATCTAATAATTTCTAAGCATAAAATTTAGGCTAAGACCTATCCTCGCTTCACCGCCACTCATTATCAAACTTCCTACTGTCCAATTCAACTGAAAAGTAAAAGTATCACAGGCAGTTGCATCACATGGCCCGCGCTCCTTTTGAATTTTGGACCCGTTGCTCTTTCAGGACCTATGTGGTCTTGCTAGACCTCGTGTGGGCCTTTAATTGTCTTAAGATGGAAATGAAATCCAAGTGATGCCCCAACCATGTTCTGTCTCACGGAATCATATTAGATAGATGAGAAAGATACGTGCGCGTTACACATTC
>JAHLGO010000351.1:5115728-5189887 GCA_020615895.1 Ceriops decandra | reverse complement strand
AGAACTTTAGCCCATACGATGTTAACCCAATGTATAAAGTAGCACTGGCCCATGAGACCTAACAAATGAACCAGAAGGATCAAGTTGCTAAGTTACTTAGAATATCATTTTTAGTTATCAATTGCTGAGAGACGATAGAAGGAAAATATGGAACCTTAACTCACCTTACATGTTGTGCGATATAAGGAAAGAGTTAGTTATTGATTAATTGAACAATACAATCTATTACCTCTCAATTCTTCTAATTCTCTTTGTCTCTCTCACACACACGCTTAATCTCTACATTAATTCTTCTCTGTTTCTTATTTTCCCTCTGGTCCTAGCATTTTACCTACAAATAGAACAACTGGTACGCCCCTTGGAATTACAATTTAGAACCAGAGATACCCATTCAAGTCCTTAAATCCGTCGATTCATAGTTTCGTCTACCGGAGGAGTTAGCCTGTTGCTCTGTCAAAGTATCACAGAAATCTTGCTCTATCAAAGCGCTAGCCTACTGGTCTACCTAAGTGTGACAAAAATTTTGGTAGCCGACAGATCTGGTCTACCTAAGTGTGGTAGAATTTCAGGTCCGATGGTCCATCAGCTCATCGGTGGACTGCATTTGTGTAATTGGCACTTACTGCTCGTTTGTGTAATTAAGCTCAACAGAGACGTAAGCGTACCGATGGACCATGCTTCTTTAAGTCTCTTTGCTCTCGCCCCCCAGCAATAGATGTATCAGTTTTAAATCCGAGTAAGCGTTTTGTTTTTGTATCTGTATATTTGTACTCAATGCATCACCACGACGTAATGATATGATGACGTGGCGTATCAGCTTGCTTGCTTTCAGGGGAGGTGACGACGACGGGAAGGAGCAACAACAAAAATCAGAGGAGGACAAGTCGAAAATAATTACGTTGTTAGCAAATCCAAGTAGAACAAATTTAATGGAAATGGGAAATGCGTTGGAACAGATGAGGATGTACTTGCGTGTAAATCCGCATCCACCACGCAACTGAATTGGCTGTCGATCTTATCCATGCGGATTTGCAGTTCACTCTTCTGCGCCCGTCAGTAAGGCGTCAGCTTCTCCTTCCCTCCTAAAATTCCCTACTCACCTCACCTCACCTCACCTCAATCAATGCTCGTCGTCAAACCGCCCCCCCGCCCCTCTCCCACTCCACTCCAAAATTTGGGCTCGTGACATTGCAAAGCAGCTCCCGTCTTTCTTTCTTTCTTGTAAATTCTCTCTGTCTTCCGCCCAAGACATACAAGGCTGTTGTATGTAAAAATAACAAATAAAAAATGACAATGGTAGAGAAAGAGAGTGACGGAGTGTCGGCGCCAAGCAGGCACCTGGTGTTCGCTTACTATGTCACCGGTCATGGTTTCGGCCATGCCACCCGTGTCGTTGAGGTCTCTCCATGACTTCCCTCTCTCTCTCTCTCTCTCTATATATATATATATATCCTTCGATCGCTCTTTTCTTGATTACTTTTATGGTTTTTTTTTTTTTTCAAATCTGAATTATCTCGCTTGCTTATCTTTCAATGTATTGCCCTTGAAATCATCCTCTGCCGTGGATCCTCTCGTATGTTAAAATTATCGGCTACCTGATGAAATAAAGGATAATCCAGTATGATGCAATGCGCAGATCGTTAGGCACCTGATTCTGGCTGGACATGATGTGTACGTGGTCACTGGTGCACCCGACTTTGTGTTCACTTCCGAGATACAGTCCCCTCGGCTCTTCATTCGCAAGGTAACGTGTCTTTGGAAACTTGTTTCTCCTCTTAAAAAAAAAAAAAAAAAACTTGTTTCTTACGCAATAACATCATGTGGTCATTGTTATTCGTATTATATCTTTGATATTAGTTTCTCAATTTGTTGCTTTAGCGTGTTATAGACTGCCAGTGTTTGATGAACTAACCGCAGTCCATTCAGGACCCACCCATATCAGCATTTAAGTTGGCGCACTTCTCTGTTTTGTACCTTTATGATTGATCCCATCCCCAGGTACTGTTGGACTCTGGAGCAGTTCAGACTGATGCATTGACCGTGGACCGCCTTGCTTCTTTGGAGAAGGTAAATAAGTATATCCTGATGAAGTCCCTCTTTTATTCTTTTTTTTTTTTTTTTTATAGCTGTATGTATAATGTATATGCTTCGCATGCATGATTTTGACTGAGTCATTTCATATTTTTAACTAAACCCTTTTTTTGTTTCGTTTGTGGGACGATACGTTAGTATTTGGAGACAGCCGTCAAACCCCGGGAATCTATTTTGGAAACAGAAGTAGAGTGGCTTAACTCCATCAAAGCTGACCTTGTGGTACTTACATCCCTTCTTCTCTTACTTGGCCTTATCCTTAAAACTGTTGCAATAAATGGATTGGTTGAATTCATTTGTTTCTGTGGCATACACAGGTTTCAGATGTTGTTCCAGTTGCATGCCCTGCAGCAGCTGATGCTGGAATCAGATGTGTTTGTGTCACCAACTTCAGGTTACTTTGCTGCCGTCAGCATTTCATTCCCTTCATCTTTATACCCTCCATAATTTCTCCTGTTGGCTTTGAAATATCTTGAATAATCACTAACATTGCACTCTGAAGGAGCACAGTGATGTTGAGAACCCGGCCTCTTTTTTTTTTTTTATTGGAAGATTTCTGATTGGTTACTCTTTTTGCTGTTCTAGTGATTTTCAAGGTGAATTTTTCCTAAAGAATTTTTTATCTATTCACTGTTGAACTATTGATTTCTTTTGAAATAGAAACTGAATGGAGAACTTCCCCCCTTTTTAGATCTCGGTAATTCCCCTCAGAAGCCAATGTTATACAATTACATGTCCTGACCTCACATAAGAGACTACAAAGCCGAATGAAAAGCTGCCAGTTGCTCTGGATTACTACATATTGCTTGAATTGAAGTGTGCTTGACTGCTCCTGTATTTGATTATTCTTCTTTTTTGAGCATCTACTTCTCACCAGAGATATATTACGATACCAGAGTAATTCATGTTAAGAACTTGCATTTGCTTTTTGTTCAAGTTTATAGTTTGAATTTCTATCAATTATTTTTTCTCTCCTGCTTGATGATTTTACTGTAAGTGAGCAAGTAGTTTCATCATTAGGCAAACTTTATTATTTTTTTTTAACTCATATCTTTTACTTTTTGGCAGTTGGGACTTCATATATGCAGATTATGTCATGGCTGCTGGTAATCAACATCGTTCAACTGTCTGGCAGGTGCCCTGATATTTCATTTTATGGAATCATTTTCACTTGGTCTCATGACTGTCCAATTATTATTTCTCTTTCTGTTGTAGGAACTCTACTTCTTCTTCCTTCATCTTTGTAAAATTGAATTACATTAAAAGCAAATTCCAGCTCAATCATGTAATGCACACTAAATCCTTTCTTTGGTGATTGTCCATGCAAAATATTCTCATAAAGTATACTAATATTTCTTCAAATCAGTGAAATGAGCTAGCTTTATATAGAATTTGAGGTGGTAGATTTGGTCAATGAACTTTTTCTATGCTCTGCCTTTAGTATTTATTGTAGTGAGTGTACTGCTTTCCTGCCATATATACTTTCTAATGCTTTTTATTCTTTAAAAATACAGATAGCAGAGGACTATTCCCATTGTAAATTCCTTATCCGTCTTCCAGGATATTGCCCTAGTATGTTAAATCTTAGACGCCCTCTAAATAAGAGATTTCATTGTGCCTCTTTTTTTTTCTTTTTTTCTGTGCATTGGAGAGTTGGTTTAACTGAGTTTTTTTTTTTTCTTAGTGCCTGCCTTCAGTGATGTTGTTGATGTGCCTCTAGTTGTGAGGAGATTGCATAAGTCTCGCGAAGAGGTTTGGTACCCAAACACCGTTACTTCCCTTCCCTTTCATCATTTAATTCTTTGTTTATGTCCTCAATATTTCCTAATATTATTGAAGGTGAGGAAGGAATTAGGTATCAGTGATGAAGTGAAGCTAGTTATCCTTAACTTCGGTGGACAGGTTAGAAACTAATGCTTTTGCTGAACCTAATATTTTGGTACAGATCCTGTAAACGTGGTTTCTTTTAAATACTTGTAAGGTCAAATAGTTGTATTGTGGTTTTTGACCTCCAATATGTGTTGAGATCATTATGTGCTGGTCAGATGAATTATATGACATCATTTTTGTTGTAACTGTAACGCCAAACCTCTTTGTATTGGATGCAGCCATCGGGCTGGAAGTTAAAGGAGCATTACGTGCCTTCTGGTTGGCTGTGCCTGGTATTTTTCTTACCATAGTTACATCTTTGTTCTGTTTAAATTTACCGTCATAGTCACTGGTGAAGCGTGCTTCTCATTGGTTCCAGGTTTGTGGTGCTTCCAACAGCCAGGAACTTCCCCCAAATTTCATCAAACTTGCAAAGGATGCCTATACACCTGATATTATTGCAGCATCTGACTGTATGCTTGGTCTGTATTTGACTCTGCCAATTAGCTGAACTAAATTAATTACTCAAAAAGCTAAAATAATGGGATTTCAATGACTCCAGGGAAAATTGGGTATGGCAGTGTAAGTGAAGCCCTGGCATACAAGTTACCATTTGTCTTTGTACGAAGAGATTATTTCAATGAAGAGCCCTTCTTGAGAAATATGCTTGAGGTGCAATCATCTTCTTGATCGATAGTCTCCGTTGTCTTCTTATCTTCATTTTTATTTCCTCTCTCCTTGTTTGTTTCTTCACCCCAATTCCACACCACCCCGCCCCCCCACCAACAAAAATTAGTGTTCTCACAGTTCTGATACCTTTGTGATGTTATATCTTGAAACAGTATTATCACAGTGGGGTCGAGATGATTAGGAGAGACTTACTCATAGGTCATTGGGAGCCTTATCTAGAACGTGCAGTCAGTTTGAAACCATGTTATGAAGGAGGCATAAATGGTGGTGAGGTACTGTTTTCTTTTTCTTCCTTATGTTTCTTCCACATCTTTGAACATTTGAAGGATCAACATGATTATGCTGAATATCCTTGCTTGTTTGTTAGTGATAACACAATTTTTTGATTTGTATACAATACCCACCAGAAAATTAACAGTGGAATGGATTATCTACAAATTACATTAAAAGGGTTGTGTAAAAGGATTAATGCTTTTTAGAATTGTTGGCCTACAGGCTTTTTCTCCCAACTGTTTCAAGCACTTTTTTGTGAGCTTTTGTGTTCATGCTTTTATCACTTCTGACAGTGAGATGGATACATTGCTTCCTGATATGATGTTAAAATTTTAGGTGGCAGCTCGAATCTTGCAAGAAACAGCAATTGGAAAGGCCTATACTTCAAATAAGGTAAACAAACTGTCTCTAGTTCTTTGTGCTCTATGATTTCATGACATTCCTTTAATATTGTTGAAGTGATTCTGATTGTATTCTGAATCAGATTTCTATGTCCAATATATCTTGAGACGTCTTATAAACAATCATTCATCCATGCTTCAGCTCCACCACATCGGTGTTGCCAGAAAGAAGTGCTAGGGGTAAAAAATAAAATTTTTCACTACATAGATGATGATGTGCATGATGCTGTTATTAAGAGTAGATGACTAAACTTTCTTGCAAGCTATTACATTGTAACCAAGTTCTCTGATTTTCTGCTAACATTTCTGTTTGTGTGAGTTCCGTTTCATGTCTGTCTGGGTTTGTGCCATCTCAGAATCGCATCCCAACAAGCTGCGTCAGTTTTAATGCTCAAATTTTTGCAAGCTTTGTTTTCATGGCCAAGCTATCTTATGTCGCTCTTTCCATCTTGCTACCAATTGGTGTTGTCTTTAACATGGTGTGTGTGTCTAAGGTCAAGTAATGGCTTTGTGTAGCAATATCTAGAGGAAACGTTTCTCTGGAGGATAAAACATGTGATGCCCAGTTCTAGGTTTAAATTAAAATACATCTCATTGTAGGTTTTTATACTAAAATGTAGTTTAGTGGGGCAAGAAGATTAAGAGATGCCATTGTTCTTGGATATCAAATGCAAAGGGTCCCTGGGCGAGATATCAGCATTCCGGAATGGTATACAAATGCCAAAAATGAACTTAGCAAAACCACTGGGTCACCAACTGCCCAAAGAAATGAGAATGGATCCCTGATGAGGACGTAAGCTTCACCTTTCTTTGCAGAAAATTCTTAATCTTCACAATAAAGTCAATTGTACATTTTCTTGAGCCATCCATAACATTTTTCTTTAGATGTACCGAAGATTTTGAGATTCTTCATGGAGATTTTCAAGGTCTTTCAGACACAATGAGCTTTGTGAAGAGCTTGGTAGCACTAGATACTGTGTATGACTCAGAGAAGAACAACGAGAAGTGCCAGAGGCGGGAGCGCAAGGCTACTGTAGCACTCTTCAATTGGGAGGTTATTTTAATTTCAACCAAAACCTATTTCTTGTTAATCTGTTTGGTTTTTTTTCATTTGTTGTTGTCTGTCAGATATAGTATTTTAGTAGCAACTATGCATAAGGCTGATATAATAAAATGGTATAGAGATTTCATGACCCATGCTGAACTATTTGCATTCACACAACCTATTGGGTCCATAGCTTGGTGAAGGATCATTTCTATTGACTCTCTACAAGTAAATTAAATTTTCTTAATCTATTGTACTTCATTTGCCAATGAACACAAAAAGCTGTTCATTTACCAACTGAAAACCACCAAAATTTGCTATGTTGTTTTTTGTGCAGGAAGATATCTTTGTTGCAAGAGCTCCTGGAAGGTTAGATGTAATGGGAGGAATTGCTGACTATTCAGGGAGTCTTGTCTTGCAGGTTAGGTAGTTCCTGTTAATGATTTTTCCTGGACTAGAAATCTTTCTTTATCTGTCTTTAATTAATTTTCTGTGTATAAAATTGCCTTTTTAACTTGCATTCCTTACAGACATTTGAAAATTCCATGTTGAACTCTGCACCGTGTTTCAAAAATTACCTTTCCCACCCTAAACTTCTTGCCTCTTCTTCCTCTTCAAAGTTGCCAGCTTGACGAGCTTGACAAAAATAAAAGTTTCAATTAGTCTGCATTTTCAAGGGCCCTTAGTGCAGATATTTATCTTTCTATCTGTTTTATGTGGATGTTATTTTTGTTAAATTCGAATATTTTTTCGATAAACAATTCAGTCATATATCAGATATCTGCTTTGTTCTTCTCTTGCATTGCGTTGATTGGTTGACACGTAATTTACTTGTATCCTTTCTCGTAGATGCCCATAAAAGAAGCTTGCCATGTTGCCATACAAAGGACTCATCCTAGTAAACATAGGCTCTGGAAACATGCCCAAGCTCGGCAAACTGCAAAAGGAAATGGACCCACCCCTGTTCTGCAAATTGTAAGTGCAGACATTTCAATCATCGGTGGCTCCGCACACCCAACCACACCATGCAAGTTTCTTTCTATTTGCAATAGAATGTTCATCCACACGTGCAGATTTGTGTACTTATGTGCTTGATTTGATAACTTCATTGTCTCCCATTTCATGGGCATTAGGTTTCCTATGGCTCAGAGTTGAGTAATCGCAGCCCAACTTTTGACATGGATTTGTCTGATTTTATGGATAGTGGAAAGCCAATTTCATATTCAAAGGCAAAGGAATATTTTTCCCGAGACCCATCACAGAAGTAGGTCACTTTTTTCTGTCCTGAATACAAGTCTGAGTCTATGCTGTACTTACCTTGCCATTTTACAGGTGGGCAGCTTATGTTGCTGGAACAATTCTTGTTCTGATGACAGAACTGGGTGTTTGCTTCGAGGATAGTATCAGCATGCTGGTATCAGTTGCATTCTATTAACTTTGATGGCCTTGTCTGTTACTCCACTGCCTGTTGTGTTATTCCTTATTGCCTTAGCTGTTGATGTTGTAGGCTTTCCTTTCTTTTTCTCTATTTCTTCAGTTGATTTAATTTGCACAAAAAGATGGGGCATAAGTCAAATGTGCAAGGCAAACCAATTTGCACTGTATTTGTCAAATTTGATGATGAATCCCATTATAGCTGCATTGTAGCTTTTTGTTGCAGTAGTGGTGCTCTTGTTAAACAATCAACTTATCCTGCATCCCTTTGTTTACATCTCTCTGATGTTTTATATTTTCTGCACATGGAAACCTTCATGATAACAAACTGAATACAAAAAATGCAGGTTTCTTCTGCAGTGCCAGAAGGTAAAGGTGTATCTTCATCTGCTTCTGTGGAGGTTGCCTGCATGTCTGCTATAGCTTCTGCTCACGGTAATTATTGCTGTTTTTGGGAGCATTGCAAAGCTGCACTTAATATTTGTTTGTTTTGTGTGTGCACACACATGTTGTCTAGTCCTCTGATCTTCTTTTACATATTGGAAAGCTACACCACTACAGCTTCATGATTAATGTTCTTAAAAGTATTAAGGACTTTTTATGATGTAAGAAATTGATATTTTAACGCAAATAAAATGCCTTGACAGCGCCGTTGAGATTGCCAATAATTCAGTGCAAATCACTGTCCTAAATCAGGCATATCAATGACATTTTGTTTCTTAAAAGATATTTTGAAAGTTTCTTGGACATGTGATCTAGTCACATTTTATCGATATTTGCACCCATGTCGTATTTGAAAATATGATGTTTATAATTTGTATATCTGGCAAAGACAGTTTAGTCTGTAAATTTCAGGCTTCATTGCCATTAATCTAGACTATAGCCTCTGAAATTATGATGGTGCTTGCTTCAACTCTATCAAATATGTTGGAGTTTAATATATGATACATTCATGGGCCTTATATAACAGCTTAAGCTCTTGGGTTGAATGGTTTCTTGACATAATGTCATAACCTTTATGACCAAGAAATTCTGCTCTCACATTTAATTATAAATTATTTGTGAATTTCTAGAGCCCAAGAGAGTCTTGTTTGTTTTTTTTTTCATGCTCTCAGTCCAAGAGGGTTGAGCTTTCGTGTGAGGAGGTGTGTTGGAGTTTAATATGTGATAATGGGCCTCACCTATTGACTTGAGCTTTTGAATTAAATGGTTGCTTGTAAAAAGATCAAGCTCTATGTTTGTTTATTCTGCACAGAACTACTGTTTTGTCCTTTTTCTGGTGGACCTCAATATTCCTGGTTGTGTTATGCATGCATTTGACTAGATCTATTGTAATCAGTTGACCTCAGAGTTCAATTTTATTTATCCTTCGCAGGATTAAGTATTAGCCCAAGAGATATTGCATTGCTCTGCCAAAAGGTTTGATATTATGGACTTTGGAATATCATTAGCACATTATTAGCATTGCTTCTGAGGTAGCTTGTGCAAATTATGGCATCACTTAATTTGTATGAGTTCTTTAATAGGTTGAGAATCACATTGTTGGAGCCCCATGTGGTGTCATGGACCAGATGACTTCAGCTTGTGGTGAAGCCAACAAACTTCTTGCAATGTTGTGCCAGGTATGTTTCATCAGTTCTGCTGATGAAATCTTCTCTGAGGTTGCTTTAAAGATGAAATAATGCCATGGCCTATTTACTATTTCTGCAGCCTGCTGAGGTGATTGGGCTTGTAGAGATTCCTAACCACATTCGATTCTGGGGCATTGACTCTGGAATCCGTCACAGGTGTTTGATCTGTCAATCCCTTTTTCCATTCCATTCGAGATTGTCATTTACCTGTTCCATAAATTGCATTTGGGTATAAATTTTTCGTTTTTTTAAGCTCATTGGCCCTGTCTTTTTCAGTACTCTCTTTGTTGCTTCTTCATCATTTCTTCCCATCGAAAGATATTGTCCGGATCTATCACTTAGATCTCTGTTGAGGGGATATAGTGGGAAAGGAGGAATAGTAACAAATGATTCCAATACACCTTCTATTACAATAAAACCTAAGAGAATAGGATATCCGATTTGTAATAACATTCAAGGATTTCTCATTGTGCTTGTTATTTTAGTGGAAGAACGTATCATCCTGTTTGCTATTTGTGTCAATTTTTATACTTTAGTTTAATTTTTACTGTTGCCTTTTCAATCAACATTCTATTCGGCAATGACTTCTTTCGTTGCAAATGGTTCAGAGTGTTTATGTTCCATTCATCTTCTAAATGTTGAAAACATAGGTCAGCTTTGTTTTCTTTTGCAGTCTATAACTTGATACTAGTATGGAATTTGAGCTTCCCATCATATTCTCTTGCCAGATATTGCTTACATGCCATGCAGCATCCCCGACTCCTAATCAGTTGATGTTTTGCTTTGACAGTGTTGGTGGTGCTGACTATGGATCTGTCAGAATAGGTGCCTTCATGGGCCGACAGATGATAAAGTCTACAGCATCCACTATTTTGTCTAGATCCTTGTGCACTGCTAATGGGTCAACCCTTGATGATTTGGATGATGATGGTGTTGAACTACTCAAAGCTGAAGCTTCATTAGATTACTTGTGCAACTTGTCACCGCACAGGTGATGTTCTTTACCAAAATTGTAAACTTGCATGGGTAGAAAATGGAGCTGCTTACGGTAATAAAAATACACCATTTGGAAAACTGCTAAAATGTTTACTCTGTTCGTAGCTCCATTACTTCATGGAAATGTTTTACTTTCACATTTGTTGCTAGAAGAAAGTGATTATCTGTACCCTTCATTTTTACTTAAAAAAGAGGGAATACTGAAAAGGTTTATTATATCAAATTTCTCTTCTTAAGCTCCTTGTGTTTTTTAATTTTATTAAGAACATTAAATTCTGTTTTGTGGATAAGAAAATAGTCAATTTAATTGAATTTTAAGGATTTCTATAAAATAAAGTAGGATACGGAAAAGGATTACACCAATGCGCCTTTCTTTTCCTTTCTTTGTTTTTTCATTTTATTTTTTGTTATGGTATTGCAGAAATTCTCTAATTTTACACACAAATAATTTATTGGATATGTTTGTTTTATTTCTATTTTAAAATCAAATACAGATTTGAAGCTGTTTATGCTGAAATCCTTCCAGAAGCTATACTTGGTGAGACATTTTTTGAGAAATACAATGATCACAATGATCCTGTTACAGTAATTGATCAGGAACAGAAATATTGGGTGAAGGCTCCGGCTAAGCATCCGATATATGAAAATTTCAGGGTCAAGGTCAGTTAGCTTCGAATATTGAACTTCAGGATGAGTAGTTGTTGCATGGTGCACGGTGGGTAAACTCCTGCATATTCATACTTCTAGCATCTAATCCTGTGTTCTGCCACTTGATGTCAGGCTTTCAAAGCTTTGTTGACTTCCACATCTTCAGACGAGCAGCTCACAGCTCTTGGAGAGCTGATGTACCAGGTATGTGCAACATTGTAGCCTTGATCTACGGATTATGGCACAAAAACGACAGAAGTAGTTGATGAACAATCCCGTTTCAGTGTCACTACAGCTATAGCGCTTGCGGACTTGGCTCTGATGGGACAGATAGACTTGTAAGGTTGGCACAAGAAATGCAACATGAGAAGTGGTCTAAATCCAACGATGGGACTTTGTATGGGGCTAAAATCACTGGTGGTGGCTCTGGTGGAACTGTTTGTGTCGTTGGTAGGAACTGCCTACGAAGCAGCCAACAAATTCTCGAGGTAAACTCCAGACTGTAAGGAGGTGGAGCATTTCTCTCTTCTTCCCCTTTTCCTTTTCATATTTTTTGCCTGACTTTTCTAGCTTTCTTATGACTTTTGTCCATTTGTTCTTGTCCTTTTTTTTTTTTTTTGGGGCGTCGCCATCTGAACAGAAAGATCATGGCCGTGGACAGGGCATTCTTTTCCAATTACTTCATTTACTTTACTTCCTATAGGGTGATTGACATTAAGAAATTTCCTGTTCAATCTCGACTGCTTGAATTATTATATTGCACGTCTTGGAAATGTGGTACTCCTATATACTGAATTTTATCATTTTTCATGGTTTATTCTTCCACATTTTGTAGTGTAGGTATTATTTACAAATTTTTTAGTACTCCTAATGAGCTATTTGCCTTTTGAACAGATTCAGCAGAGGTACAAAGGTGCAACTGGCTATTTGCCATTTGCTTTTGAGGGTTCATCACCTGGAGCAGGAAATTTTGGTTATTTGCGAATTCGGCGACGCATGGCTCCGAATTAAGTTTGTTATTTGGCATGGTAATTATTGTAATTGCGGAATAAAAGCACCATGCTGAGCGCCATGATCTTTGTCAAGTCACCACCAATTAGTCAATTTCTTACCTCTCAGTATCGCAATTCGTCTACTTCCTACCCTGGGCTCTGTATAATGTAATCCATTTAAGACAACAAAACTTATTACCGTGTCCGTCGGAAGCTTACAATGTAATGGCAATTTGAGGCCGGTTTGTTGGCATTAAAATATTCTCCTCGATACTAACTTTACACATTTTCCGGTGTTCGAGTAGCAAGCTTGGAAATTAGCTCAAAGGCCAAGGTTAGTAGCATTTTGGGGAAAATGACTTGGGTTTCCGGCCAATTGCAAAGAGAGCGAGAGAAGCGCGACCATGTCGTCGGCATCCCCAATTCAGTCACCCCTTTCAATCTCTGTATTTGCATTCCGATCATTTTTTAGCACCGTCGGTTAGAAGATCACCTCGGGTTCTCAAACTCACAATATCATTAAAATTCTCACCTTCATCCCTGTGCAACGAGCTTCTCGACTCCGTGACTGACACCATTGGCGTTAACCCTGGATAAATTTTGTTAATCAAATTAACCCATGCGAGATTCTTCACCGTCAACAGGATTTTCCAGTTCCAGCTTATGCAACGCTCCCCCAATTCCGCTACCTTACTCTTGGACCACCAATACACACTGGTGACAAACGGTGTGGCCATCACATTGCACCTTTCAACGAGAAACTGTCGACAAGGACGTGGGAGGCTGGCTAAAGTTCAGTCAAATCTACGAGGCACTCTACGTTCCCGGAGACCCACAGAAGTGACAAATCTACCTATGGTTTGGAACATGAAATTTAAGCAGTTCGGCCGCTGCCTTTGCCAGGGTCGCCCATGCACATTGACAAGCACCATTACCATTTCAAAGTTCAAACCCAAAAATGTAGATCATTTATGCATCTTTTGCGAATCTACAGTCTCGTGTATGTTTTTGCATCCCATTTTAGTAGTCAAACATTGAAAAAGAATTCATTGTCTTAAAAAAATTAAGTTGTTTACAAAATATTTTCCTTAAGACTATAGATCATTTTTGTGTGGATCCGTAGTGTATCAAAGAGTTTTTGAACAGCTTCATCCAGCAAGCATTCTCCGAAATCTTCTAGACCATGATCATTCTTAGCATTTTCCATCGCCTATGGCTTTTAACTTCAATGACAAATGAACGCCGACTCGGAAGGCCCAAGTCATAATTAGAGGTGCACTAGACCAATTAGCTTGTGCAACTTTGACAAGCAGAAAATTGAGTGATGCAGAAACCACGCCCCAAATTACGTTCGAGCCATAAATAATTATCCCAAAGTGAATGTGCACATGGGTTCTTGAGATACAATGGCATTATTAAAGCACACAATAATCTCTTGGGAAGAGTATAAAAAGAGAGAACTGGTGAACTTACTGCCCTCTCTTGGGAAAAGAATAATATTTATGCCCATAATCAAGGACACTAATAAGGTATCGGCCAAATTAACTGTTGCCATCCTGCTGATAGAAGCTTTCATATGTGGCAACTCTTGTTTTTGACTCGGGCAGCTCCAATTCTTCCATAAAACCCATGGTCATCTTGATAAAATCATCCATGTGTTCTCTTTTCCATTCCTTTGACAAACACATGAAAGTAGGGCAGTCAGTAAGGGAAAATAAAAAGGGAATGAAATGTATTAACAAGAAATACCAGAAATATATCTCATATACACCAAATGATCAACTGCATTAACTGACATACAACTTGATTTGTATTCCAGGGGCAATTATTGTCAACAGGCTTGACAACTCATTATGCTTATCTTATCTTCTGTGTCGGTCATAGGACAGGATTAATAAAATGATCTACAATGATATTGGATGCTTTCCCTAGTGCCGAACGAAAGTAGAGATGGCTGGCGAGGTGACTTTTCATATTATATAACAGTTGTAAGATTTCAGTGGAAAAAAGATCGTTGATACCATAGAGCGCAAGGAGGAAAAGTCTAAGAGGCTCCAAAGCTTAAAAATGCACTCCCAACAAACACGCTGGGATAATACAAATAGCCATGCCTAAGAAACAGACAAGGACTATACGATGAGAATTCAAGGTGACAGAGTCTGCCCAAATTCAAGGGAAGTTGCTTCTTTTTTATTCATTGTTGGAACAAGCTTGGTTCACAAGCCCCATCCTTCCTGAAAAAGGAAAACACAAAAGACCCAACCTTTGGACTTTTCTGTCTCAAGCTCAATGCCAAAACATCACCACCAACTACAACATAGTGAAACAAAATAAATAGAAAACAAAATGAAGACGAAAAATTCACCTCAAAATCCCACTCCCCGTACAAGTTTGGATCATCTTGGTTGGCCCAAACGTACGCATGTGCTTGCACCTTCTCAGAGCCATCCTGCAAAAAATTACCACAGTGCTTCTTTAAGCAACACCAACTGAGCATTAAAAATGAACTGGAATTCAAAATGTGCAAATTCAATTTGGTTACCAATTCACACAATACAGAAGAACCTACCGTCAAAGAAACATCAACGGTCCTTCTTGCATACTCAACATCCTCAAATGTGTCCAGAATATCCATTTCATGATCAGTGATGCCAAAAAATACCTGCATTGAATTTCGCAGATAGTGTCTTAAAAACAATCCATAATTGGTAAAATTGATCTATCTCCAAAATATCAAACTACAATTTAACATCCCGCCCTTTTTGTAGATAGACTATCCAATTCGGGAAACGAAATTTAGGAGAAATCAAATGTAACACAAATTTGACAGAGAGAAAGGCCAGCAAAAGCATACCCTGCCAGTGACCTTGCTGTTGTCCACAGGCCGAATGGCTGGATAAACACGTCCTTTTATGCTAAATCTATGGCTGCCCCCCAAAACACATTCCCCAAAAACAACAACACAACCCAACAAACAGGAAAAAAAAAAAAAAGACAAGAAGAAGAAGGTGTTAGCAGACTACACACATGGTTGAATCATATTCAAAATAGGAAATGGTCATGCAAAAGATCCGAGTGAATTGCCCTTATTATTACATAATAATACCAACACATAAGCTTACGAAAAATTAAGAATCGGGACATCTGTTTTTTATTCTTCATAAATCAATAACAAAGCGAGGCAGGGAGAAAGTGTGTGTGTGTGTGTGAGAGAGAGAGAGAGAGAGAGACGAACTGGCCATTGAGGACGCCAGTGGAGGACCGAGGGATGCGGTTTAATAGGACGCGAACAACGTTATCCGCTAGGAGACTGCCATAGACGAACACGTTGCGAAGCTCGCTGGCCATCGTTGGTGGTGCTGCTGAGGGACTCGTTTACCTATTCTCTCTGGTGCGATTAGGCGGGATTAAATATGTGAATTCTTATTAATTATCTTTTATTATTTTTATATTAATAGTTAGATTATATTCTTAATCGATGAGATTGTCTTTTATTACTTCCAATGAGATTATATTATTAATAGTAATCTATTAAATTTATATAAGTATAATACCTATTATTTTTAAATTTAATTAAGTAATAATATTAACAAAACATTTAGTTTATTAAAGTCCCATATTCTGGAAACAATAAATCCTATCTCTTTTATTTTTACAAAACCCTTATTTTCAATCCATACTTCTTAATTCCTATTTCAAATTTCTTGTTTTAAAAGTCTAGGTTCTTATCATTTAGTATCATAGCAACGTTTTTAGCGAATCTGTTTCTATTATATATATATAAAAAAAGTATTTATGTCACAACAAAAGAAAATTTTGGGTATCACCAATTTGCGATCTTATAGTATGTCTTCATACAACACTTCTGATTGTAACACCCGAATATCTCGAGTTGAAGAATCATTATCTCTCATACAAGAGTCTTTCAAGAGGCTTTAACAAATAATATTCTCTATTGCACAGAGGGAGTCAGGACACAACATTCCCAAATTTGCTAACAAACAAAAAGAATCTGTGAAATCATATAGAGGCTCCAATCGTGACTATACCCAACTACACACAAGGGTAGAATTTCCTTGTTGCGATGAGAGTGATCCTAGATGTTGGATCTCCTGGGTTGAAAAATATTTTTGCTTCCATTGTATGCCAGAGCTCTCTAAAATTGAAATTGTTTCTATTCAATTAAAAGGTGATGCAATCTAATGACATAATGAGGTCGAAATATATGGTGGAATTTTCACATTGGCTGAATTCACTAAAGGTCTTTTTGTGCGATTTGGGCCCTCGGAATATCACAATGTTGACGGAGTGCTCGTAAAAATTCGCCAAACTTCCACCATCCTTAAATATTAGAGTTGATTTGAACGGCTTGCCAATCGAGCTAAAGATTGGTTCGAAAGGCAATTGGTGAGAACATTCATTAAAGAGCTTACTTCTGACATCTAACGGGAAGTCAAGGCTGGCCAACCACGAACAATAGTAACAGCTATTTCCTTTGCTCGCTTACAAGAGGAGAAGTTAGGTGTTAAAAATCGTCGACCATATGCTAATGCAATTAGCAAACCTATTGAAGGTAACATCAACTTATCTTCTTTTACTCGTCCTTTTAATACTAGGCGCCTAACTAAAAAACAATTAAAAGAACAAATGACAAAAAAGTTGTGTTGGCATTATGATGAGAAGTGGCACAAAGAGCACCATTGTAAGTAAAGGAAGCTTTTAATAATTGAGCCAGTTGATGAAACTAAAGAAATAAGGAATGACCACACGGGCCTAGATGATGATGACACCTTTGTTAAATTCATAAATGAGCCTGTAGTGCATGTTTTAGCTAGGTATTCAAACTCACAAACTATGAAGATTGATTGAGTCATTAAGGGATGACCAGTAATGGTATTGGTTGACTCGGGTAGTACCAATAACTTTATGGATGAGAAGATTACCAAAAAACTTGCTTTTCCAATCGAGGATTGTGACAAGTTTACTATATAGGTTGCAGACATGAGAAACTTGACATGTTAAGGGAATTGCATAAAGGTCGCGTTACAAGGTCAGATTGTTTATGTTGATCTTTTCTTACTACCCCTAAAAAATTATGAAATTGTCCTTATATTGATTGGTTGCGAACCTTAATAGATATTACTTGTAATTTCTTTAGGTTAAGAATGAAGTTTCAATTGAATGGACATCTAGTAGAATTATATGGAAGACATGGGAGAAAAATTATCATTGTTAGTAGTCATCGAATGGAGAAGGTCCTACAGAAGGCAGGACAAGGGTTTCTAATACAGTTGACAGGTGCAGAGGTGGCCAAATCACATTCTATACAAGAGAGGGAGGTTATAGCATTATTGACTGAATTCTCTAGTTTATTTGTTAAGTTTGCAGATTTACCCCCGCAAAGGACACACGACCATCGTCTTCTATTATTATCCTAAAATACACTTGTTAATGTTCGACTTTACCATTATCCACACTTCCAAAAAAGAGAAATTGAGAAAATTGCTAAGGAGATGTTAGAAGCAAGCATTCTCAGACTGAGTGTTAGCCCATATTTATCTCTTGTCCTTTTAGTAGAAAAGAAGGATGGTTCTTAGAGGATGTGTGAGGAAATCTAATTGTTATCCAAATCTTGGTTTAATGGACTAACCTCCCTGTTAATGATACTATCTAGGAGTTCTATCATTCTTTTACAATTTAATTTCCAAATTTTATTATCAATCAGTCTTGAGGACAAGGCTATTTTGAAAGGCAGCAGAATGATACGATTCCTAATAGGCAAGATTAGTAGGCATTATTCTTAATAATTATTTTTTATTATTTCTGAATTAATAGGAAAAATTATATCCCTAATAAGTGGGATTGTCTTTTATTACTCTCGAATTAGTAAGTATGATTATATTCTTAATAATAGTCTGTCAAGTCTATATAAGTGTAATACTTATGATATTTAGATTCAATTAAGTAATAATATTACTAAAGTATTTAACTTATTGGAGGTCGATTCCCTTGAATTGATCATTGGAGTTTTCGGTTGATTTTCTCGAAACGATCAATCTTATCTCTTTTATTTTTACAAAACCCTTGTTTTCGATCCATACTTTCTAATTTCTATTCCAAATTCTTTGTTCGAAAACTCTAAGTTATCATCACTCTCACTCTCTCTCTCTCCCTCCCTCCCTCATTCATTAATGTTTTGTTGTGTAACCAACCAATCACCAGTTGTCACTTTTCCTTTTATTTCTGTCTCTCTCTCTACATATATATATATATAGGGAGAGAGAGAGAATTTTTATTTTATTTTATTTGGATTGATTTCATAATGAGTTACCAAATAAAGGCAAATTTAGATGCCATTTTTTGGCTTTTGGTTGATAATTTAACAGAAACATTCCAAAAAGACTAATTCAAAATTTATTTTTTTTATATTTTTTAATGAAAATATTCTTATTTTAAATATTATTATATTTTTTTATTTAAATGCAACAATAAGTATGAAAATATTTTTTAATGAATATAATTAATTTATGTAATTTTATGCATTATATAAGTTTAATATTAGGATAAATATATAGTGTTAAAATTAAAAGAAAATTAATGATTTATTTATGCGATGATATTTAAGTATTTAAATATTTATTTTAAATTTTAAATTTTTTTAAATAATCTCATTATTTATAACATCTAATGCTAATTATTAACTTAATAATTAATATATAATTTTACTAATTTAATAAAATTATTATTTCAATATATATCTAATTTACGTAATTATAATTTATTTAATTCATATTAATAATTTTATATATTTATAAAATATGTATAATATAAACATTTATAATTTTTAAAAATAAAAGAGTAATAATTTCTCAAAATATGCCTTAAATTTTTATTTTTATTTTCTTAAAAAGTCTGCAAAATGATGCACATAATTTAAAATGAAATTTTTTATTTTCTCCTTTTGTTTTCAAAAAAATAATTACTCTCAAAATTTTTTGTATTTTTAAATAAAATACATTATCAATTAATATAATAAATCTTTACATCACATGGATCTAATATTGATGTGTATACATGTGTGTACATATAAGCTTAATTGCAAATATAATTCATTCGACACAAACTCAGGCCACAATTACATTCTGTCCTCTTTTTTTTTTTTTTTGCTGGTCAGAACCAAAATTACATTCTAAACTCCACGGGTTTGTGCGTTCAGTTATTTATGGAAACAGCAAGGATGGACCGTGAAGTGCTTGAGGGTGCCGTATGTGTAAGGTCATAGCCCGGCCCCAGATGTCCTATCAGATGAATCTTTCACAGTCTCATGGAGATAGCACCCATGATAAAATAAAAGAAAGGACACAAAATACACACACAGATCACAAATGCAAAGATTTGAAACTCATGCCACCAAAACTCAAAAAGAGTCCAACAATAAGTTGAATTGTCTTCCAAGGATTGAAGACATCCCATTAGAGTTACGGTGTGCAACAATCGAATATTAGCAGGGCCATCCATTGATGGCAACACAACTTCATATGTTCATTGGCTCTGGACCACCTGCATTCCGTGTGTCCAACAATGAATTCTGAGGCTCCAACTCCTCGTGCCAAAGCGGTAGTTTGTCACCAGGATAAAAGTTTCTGGTCACCCCCTCAGAGTTAATCTACAAAAACCCATTAAGAGGAAGAGGACTGAGTTTGAGCCATTCTGAAAAACAGCCTACTTACTATCAAGTGCTCTGAAAATCTTACAATGACAGTGCGAACAACACCTCCGCTTGCACCATCTCGTGCAATGGCAAGAGAAACTGCCTTTACCACTAATTGCTGAAAAAAGAAACAAAATGCCATTATCAACAATGCTTAAGGAACAAAATTCACCAAAAGACAAATTGTATCTCTCTCAAAGGTCATTCGTTATTCAGAGAGTACAGGCCAATATACAATAACTAGATGTAGCAGGATCAGGTTCAACTGGATACCATGCGTTAATAAAGGCTAACAAACACTGGCTTATATTTCAATATGGTCTGTACCCTGATTGTTTGCAATGTTGTTGATTACATAAATGCTTGAGGACCAGAGGCCAAGTCAAACTAAATGTGCAGGAAAATTGATGCAAAACTTGTAATCAGTGTTGTTTGCATTTGCAAACATCAAGTAAATACCTCAGCTTCATATTTTGTCATTCCTTCTTTCCATGCTTGATCAAAGAATCCATACAAGTAACTGGAGCCAGACCCTGTTAAAACCCATCATTATAAGATGCAAGCCTCTTTCAGCATTTGATACAAGAAAAACCAAAGTTACACAGATGCAAAAGGAACATGGTGCGACAACATAAATTTCCCAACAGATATCAAAATATAACCTTCATAAGTTCATGCAATTTAGACAGCCATACAGTCAGAGCACATATTCCAATCATGAAACTGAATTTGTCATTTGTTCATGTTTTCAAGAAATATCATCGTTGTATTCATTTGAACCTTGTTCCTAATCCTGTCCAGTTCCTGTCAGTTTTGTTGCCTCCTATCTCCAATCAATGCTAATTTAAGGAACCTTAACATGTGGTGGTGATGAGAAATAAGCTCACATCAGATTCAACCATAGATCGCCTGAACAGCAACCACAACTATCACCAAATCATGCTCATCCCACCACCAGCAGAGCAACAGGACCTTACACAAAACACTATCATTCATTGTCAACAAGATTACTAGAAAGTTCACCAACAGTATCAAAGAGTTCATTTCTGAAAAATGCAACAAAAGCTTTAGGCCCATAACAACAGTAGCTTTGACCACAAATGAGACTTTATTTTTTCAATCATGGCTCAGGAGCTAACTATTGTCACAAAATCACAGTACAGCATAAGGTTGTGCTATCAAGCAGAACTGTGGTAAGGAACACATCCCAAAATGTCAACATATGGTTCAACAAGGTATGCTCCAACCACTTGAATTGCACCTCCCTTTACCTTTTTACAGTCACTTGATTTAGACCTTACCAGATACACCGATTAAATCACAACTTTCCACCACATCTGGCAGTGTAGGTAGTCAAGTAGCATGGTTGCAATTGTTAGCAAAAAAAAACTTTTACTATGATGACAATATGGAAGCCTGTAAGGTCAGCAATGGGTTACTAAGAAATGACTTTTAAGGCCAACATCTTACCTAAACCATAAAGAATTGGAAAATGCAATGAACAAAACAGCAACCAAATGAAGCTATAGTCCCCGATTCACAGAGAAAAAGGGGTAAATAAATACCTCCAATAGCAAAAGGCTGCTCTATTATTGTTCCGCTAAGAGGAATTCCGTAAATCTTACCACCTTCATACTTGTCCCATCCACCAACAATCAGGCCAGTCTCCAGCATGTTCTGGAATGCCAAAAGAATTACAGAAAGACGAACATAGACACAAAAAGAAAGAAAAAAGAAAAAAAAAAAAAAAACCCTCATTAGGCAAACTCACACCTTGTTGTTGTATGATAGTAATCTAACAAGGTTTGCAGCAACTTTAACAGTTGCAGGCTGCCCCAACTGTATGCTGTACAGAAGCATGCAATTAATTAATTAATTCATTCACTCATGCGAAGAAATTGATAAAATTAACAGAAAAGGCCAACCAAAAAAAAAAAAGAAAAGAGCAATCACTGACGTATGCTGATGGAGAAAGTAACGAACATAGTCAGAGACAATCTGGGAATCCGCGGCCTACAAAAGAAAATGGAAACCAGAGTTACAAACAGAAACAGAGGAACACACAATAGCCAGCAAAGAAAGCCTAAACGAATAAATAAATAAATACCGATCCAGAACGGCAAGCGTAGACGTTGTCAGTGAGCTGTGTGATTTTATCAGATGCCCGATTAGCAACATAAACCCCTTCCATTAGAGTAGTTGTTCGAGAGATTAAAAAAAAAAAAAAGGGAAGAAGAAATCAGAACATTTAAAAGAGAACAAAATAAGAAGAACAATAACAGATATAACAAAAATACCAGTGCTGGTACGGGAGTCGGCTCCAAGGACAACGCCGCTGTCGTAAGTGACGCCGATGATGGTGGTGCCCATAGAGTGAGGAGCGCTCAGATCAGCCTTGCTGTCCATCCTTTCGCTTGCTTTCCTTAAACCTACAAGCGAGCGCTGTATATATTAACGATGATAAGGCAGGTTAGGTTTTGTTTTGATGAAGGGGAGGATTTGAGTTTGCAGATCAACTCAAGCCAAGTAGATTTGAGTTGCCCAAAGCTAGTCCCTTTTAGGCCTGGTCTGACTTCGTTCTCAAGTTTTTTCTCTCTCTCTCTCTCTCTCTCTCTCTCTCTTTTTCGATATCATTTTATAAAAAAAAATATATTTTTCTATATGCTTTTATTCTTTATTTATCTAATTATCTTTCCATCCGAGGTGGGAAAAACAAAAAGAATTTTATTTGCTTTGTAAAGAAAAGGATTTTAGTTAGATGCGTCAGATATCTGAAAATATAGTGTTTATTATATTTATTTATATTTTTTATGAAAATAAAAAATATATATAATTTAGAAATACAAAAAAATATAATTTTTATTTTTATTTACAACTAAAATTGTATTAATTCATATTTTATGTGAATTAAAACATAATTATTAGAATTTATGATTTTATTTGCATAATCATGATAGAGTATTTTTATTTTGAGTTCTCTCTGTTTTTTTTTTGTTTTTTTCAATTTTATTTTTTAACCACAGATTCAATTCAACAATGTACATTTCTGAGTAGTGGGATGGATCCATCGTTCTTTCTCCACTATGATCAGAAAAAATCAATCGATGATCGCCCCATCAATAGGAGGACCAAGAAATGAAAAGAGGGTTACCATGCCTGAGTTTGTCCACCTTAAATTCCCGGCAAGGAAAAAAGGAAACCCATCCATAGAGCTAAGCAGACGCGCTTGAATGAATGAAAGAAACCACGATGGATTTTATAGCACACCATGTCGTGAATGAAAACCAGCAGTAATATGGCCCCGTGCCGTTACATTCAAAACATTTTCAGACATTTGGCTACTACAAAAGCTACATCTATCTAACTATTTCTTGGGCGGGACTGCCACTAAATTCCACGCCCCAAATCGTGGCAACAATGGAATCGTAAACTCAGATAAACTTAGAGAAGGAGCACCAAGACAGAAAGTGAGAACCGAAATTTGTCTATTGCCCTTTCAAGGAATGAAAACAACATCTGTTGTTCACTGGTGAAAAACAGAGAGAAAACCCTGCTATCATGGTAATCAGGTTAGAGAGACTTGATTCTATGTCATCTTCCTTCAGTTCAGGCCCTTTGCTTCAGGAGTCCATGGCAACGGCCTCTGGAAGTGGACGTAGTTTAGGGACTGGCATATGAGATTTCAGAGTTATATGGGCTGCCCCAGCCAGCGTTTTCTCCTTGTAAATCCCATTTCCTACAATCCCGAGTACCTTCCTCACTTCATTTGCCAGCTCTATCACCGTATCATCCTCATGACCTGTTTACATACCCCCGGAATTCATATACAATATGCATACAACTTATCTGATAAATTCAGGCTCAATAACCAAGTGATTTTGTGACATCTTACCAATATCAAACATGGCCTTCTCAAGTAAGAACAAATAGTCTCTGTTGTTGCCACAAGGTCCAAAAGCCACTGCAATTTGCCTGAAAAATGAATAAGAATCATAAACATGCTGAATGTTTTGAGGATAATGAATAAAAATAGGGAGAAAATAAAAACCAAGATAATGATGCTAGAAAGTTTGACTAGGCCATCTGTTGTACCAAGCCATTTCTTCCAATGGAGCAGGCCCCAGGTAGTACTTGTTCGTGATTTTGTCAGGAGTGGATGTGAAACTGCGCACATGGACTCATCGTCATAAGAAATCATGCAAACTTAGTAAAATCAGTCAAAATAGCAGATAACATTTCAACGCAATGATACAAACAAATACTACAAAAAATGAAAATTACACAATGACGCCTCCCAGAGCAGGTATCGAGGGGTCCGCTTCCTAAACAAATAAAAAGCACGTCGCATATCAGAACAAAACAGATATAAAACGACGAAGGCAGGCAATTAATCGACAATTTAGGACATAAGATATTGACAAAGAACAGCTATCATCTCTCTCACCTTGTAAAAGTCTACGAGGGTTTTTTTATCATATTCGCATTCCCTGCGCTCCACGTACTACAAATGCAGAGAATATCAGTCTACGTCTGACCAAAATACAAGCAAATTTAAATGACCAAATAAACAATTATTGCCTGATCCTCAACAAATCAGGGAAAGGAAGATTTCCCGTTCTACAGTAAAGCAATTTGCATAAATTTTTGTTGAGAGAATCTATTAGATCCTTTTTGACATAAAGTGAAAATTATTGAGTAATAAACAAAACAAATGTGTAAGGTATGCATAACACAATATCTTTTGATGAAAAAGAGGAAGAAAAAAAGAAAAGAAAAAAGTTATTTCCTTTATTCTAGAATGTCACTTCACTTCAAATCATTATTTACTATATACATTAATGCAGATCCCAGGAAACGCACACAAGATTACAACGACATGTACATTACATAGCTGATCAAACAAGGCTAACTTAAAGAGACCGTTAAGAGATATATATACCTCCATTGCCGATAATTCCTTTTCGGGGCCTCCTCGCACACAATAGGCGGCACCCCACTACAAATAGAAAGAAAATTGAAAATGAAAGGAAGTAAGAATCAAAGGGGGAAAAGCAGGCCAATGATTAAAACAAATCTTACAATAGCAAAGATAGAGTCTGTTATGTGAGAAAAATGTGGTACTATTTGCATAAAATATAAGTTCTACTTACGCAAATGGCTCCTTCCACGTAGTCCAATGTGCAAGTTCTTGCAGGATGCTCGGGTGTACCTCTGTGATCGATGCAAGCTGTAACGGATGAGAATGAGAAGACAAAATCAATTACAAGAGGACAGCACTATTGGATCTATATTGCCAAAAAGTTCATACAAGCCAGCAACCAAAACATACCGAGATCAAATACACGCCGGTAGTCCTTGATGAAGCCTACCACCTTTTCTTCATAATCAAATCCAGGGTTCCACACCAACGAACCGTAGCCAAAAACCCAGAACACCATTTTCTGTTTAAGCCCTGGAAAAATAAAAGTCTTTATTCAATCCTCAAACCACATACTTAAAAGCCAAATATCATAAGTGGTAACATCCCAGGATAGTTATACTGACCAATAATCATCAAAAGAGTTAAATTAGTAGATCTTAATGTTCAAAATTGATTATCTTGATCTTAATCCATGTACAAACTACTCTCACGTAACTCGTCTTCTCTTTAGGGGTAGGTAAAAAGATTAATCTCTCACGCTTTTCCATTTCAGAGAAATTAAAACCCCACAATTAAAAAAAAAGAAAAAGAAACAAGTCAATGCCCGAGTTTTCACTTGCTGTATACCCCTCCATGTTACAGGCAAACGACCAACACGACAATGTCGTTTCATGGATAAGCAACAACCAATGAAGCGAGCGGACAACGAACCGGTAAATCAGCAAATAACAGTACATGAAATTAGGAGTTTCGAGTTTCTTACGAGAAAAAAACAAAGAAAGAAAAAAAGTTGCCCGCAACAATCAATGCAGAGAAAGTGTTGGATATAATTAAAACCTGCAATCTCTCCGATCAGGCCCCGGAAAAGCTGAGGTTTTGGGAGATGGCGAAGCAGGTGTCTGGCTTCGGGCTGCGGAGAAGGCCAGAAGAGAGAGAAATAAAAAGCTTCAAGATTTCTGGGTTTCCCCTAGCAGGTTTCTCCGGCTTTGAGGTTGGGATGAGGGCCAAGAAAGGAGGGGGGAGCAGGAGAGACTATTTATCAAACGAGCCGTTGCTCAACGCAACGGAGAAACCACACCCTTGTGCACCATCTTCTCATATCATGTGTCTGTCATTGACGTGCGATTCAGTATCATATGTCAACTGTCACACAATTTTCATTTTTTATGCTAATCCCTTTTTTTTTGTTTTTTTTTTCAATCTCCCTGTTGGATTGTTTTTGCAATTTATCATATGCAAATTATGGGTTAGGGCATGCATGACGAAGACCTGCCGGGCTCGCAGGGCGCGGGGGTTAACGATTGGGTACATTGAACCTGGACATGAGACAAACGGTAGCTCGGTCTTTAACTACTTCGGGATTTGCTTTCTTTGAAATCCAAGCCTTCCCCCCCACCGCCCCCCCAACTACTTTGGCTTTAGACACAGTCAAAACAACTTGAGTTCATTGACTTGTGGTGCCAGTCAAAAACAAAAAACAAAAGGAAGGAGGAGACTCATTCTCATTCTAGGTTCAATGTACCTGGGGCGATTTGTCATACCTCCCTCAAATTTTATGCCTCTCTTCTATCTCACGCGTCAGTGACGCCACCCTTGTTCAGATTTTCTGTTGCTTTTTTCGTATTTCTCCCGCATCATTCTAGTAACCGTTCTTATAATATATTGTTATAATAGTATAAAATTATAAAAAAATTTTATATACTGTATTAAAAATTATTAAAATAATACATAATATTTTTATTATAATAATATAATATAATATAATATAATATTTTTCTTTTCAACAATGTTCACGTGATCGTTCTCGTAACACATGGATGCTACGTTGATTGATCACCACAGTAAGCAAGTGAGCCTGTGATTGAGGCACTGATTTCGTTAATTAAATCTTTTATTTTGTTTCATTAATGACATAAATGCATGCACTTGCACTCACATAAAGCATATATATATATATATATCCATTAGAATATATATATATATATATATATAAATGAAGATATGTCCGTATAGCAATGTTCTTCCTTTTGTTTAGTTTATTTTGTTCGTTTTAATTCTTTATCTTGCACACAATGCCCAGATGAAAATGGTTTGTGCCAACAACATATTGTTTTTAAAAAATGAATAGTTGAGGAATAATTCATAACTGATTTAGATTTTGAATAACATTTCTCATTTATATTTGATGTATAAGCCATGATATAAAATTAGTTGAATCTCGTTCCCAAATTAGAATTAATATGATCGGTTTGTATATGGATTTCTAAAGATTTTTAAGAAGAGATACGTGAAAGTTATCGACAAACACAATAACAATAACAATAACAATAACAATAATAATAATAATAATAATAATAATAATAATAATAATAAAGATGCTAGTTTAACTTTGACCAACACAAAAACGACAAGGAAAACATAAGACCCTTGAGCATGATTTTATTGTTTTCAATTAGAAAAGGAACTCTTTAAACTCTCTAAGAAATGGGCGCAATGATCATTGTATAAGTGAGTTTAAAGATAAATAGTTATATGGAGAAACACATTATATATGGTAGCCCTTTATTATAACACTTATATGTATGTATGTGTGTGTATATATATATAAGTGTGTGTCTATGTAGGGAGATTCTATCTCTAATCTCTGTACTTTTTTTGGAATCTGCAAGTGTGTCCGGCAAAAATAGGAATGGCCATGTCTAATCTTTGATGTGCATGGGTAAATTGAACGTTGACTGGCTTTGAAAGCATAGGTGGAGGAAATTGTCTTAGTCCTCATATGGCATTTGAAAAATTCCCGACGCTCTCATTTTAATATAACATGCGACTGACTCTATCCCATGCCCATCGCATAAAAACTCAAGTTGACTGGTTGTCGATTTGTAGGAATGGGTGAGCCAAAATGACAAATGACAAAAAAAAAAGAGGTTAATATTACATACCCAAGGATCCGGGGGGTCAAAGTAATAAAACACAAAGAATTTTGGGAGTGCCTTAAAAATATACGTATATATAAAACGCAAAAAGGGCTAAACTTTTGAAGTTATTTTTCCAATCTCACAAACGTTGTTCCGCCTAGATGGTCTGGTCAAGGCAAGATTTGGAAATTTGAGTTCAACTAGTTAAATTCAAATTGAATTGGACAAATTATTATTCAATTTAACTATATAAAATTTTGATATTTATATATTATTTAAATTTTATTTTTAAGTAAAATGTAATAATATAAAGAATATATATGTGTTGCATATATTACAATATTATAGTTGGTAGAATTAATTTGTGTTGAATTAAAAAATTCACATTATTTATTTATTTTTCTTAAAATCAACCCAAAACTAATATTTTTGTTTACACATGTCAATCAAATCACAGGCTAAGAAATCTTAAATTACTAGCATTATTAGCTTTTGAGAGTAGGAGACAAGCCAGCCACCCACTTTTGACTTTACATAACAAATAGCAGACTGACCCATCACTATTATCGTCAAGTTATGTAAGAGATCAATGGTCTGAGACTGAGTTGGATTGAACAATTTCGAAAAGTCAAAAGAAAAAAAAAACCCTCGAAAATTCAATGGCCTATCCTTTCTTCCTTCTCTTCAAATCTTTTCTTTTTTCTTGGAGAATAGATCTAGGATTCAAATTGGTGGCATGCGCAACGCCAGAAATGGGCTCCACGGGCTAGATTTATTGACCCGGTAGACGGGAATGGGGGAGCTGCCATGACGACTCAAGCGACTGACAGGAAGAGAAGAGAAGAGGGCAGGGAAGCGTAGCACACCGTCCAACAAATACTTAACAAGGCAGGCTGCTTCGATTTTGTTTTTTTGAAAAATACCATCTAATGGAAGAAAGACTGGAAGTCTTGACTTTCAGGAGGAGTCAGAATCTTTCAGGAAGAAGACAAATGATAAGGGTATTACCACTAAAATATTTTGACCCAATATTCACGAGGGTCGAGCCTCGGCTCGAGTACTCCCCTGCTCTGAGCCCGGACTCCCCATGATAAGGGCTCCTTGCCATCATGTCTCCATGCAAAATAAACTCTCCTGGACGATGGACCTCCCTCGAGCGAGCCTACCTCAACAAGGGAGACTTGTGTCATAACCGGCGACACTCATTCACTCGTACAGGGGACAATCATCCCAAGCCCCTGAAATGTAATGCCTGGCAAGACGTCTCTCCGCTGCGTTATTGTTAAATTTAGAAGAACTTGAAAAAGTATTTTTTATGTATTCTTTTCATTACAATTTGTTATATTTATACAAATACAATGTACACTTCTAATTCTCGTAATTTCAACCGATAACTTTCTGATTTTCTTGTAAAGTGTGCTTTATCTTTATTCACCAAATATACACACTAATACCCCTATCAAGTTAGAACATGAAGATCAGAAATGCCTAATTTGCAAAGAATATCATCAAACGAATGTTTGTCAAGATCTTTGGTAAGAATATCAATTAGTTGGTGAGACGAGGATACAGATTGAGGAAGAATGATACCATGACGAATCTTATCATGACTGACTATCATAATAAATTCGCATAGGAGATGAGTGAGGAATGCCAAGAGAAACTACCAAACCCTTGAGCCATTTCAATTCACAAGTTGTAGAAGTCAAAGATTGATACTCTACCTAAGTCGAAGATCAAAATACAGTATGCTGTTTTTTCGTTTTTTAGGAAATTAGAAAATCTCCAAGAAAGACAAAATATGCCGTCAAAGAACGTCGAATCAAGGGGCAACTTGCCCAATCTGCATCACAATAAGCCGTAAGATGAAGAGAGGAATTAGAGCGGAGCAAAAGACCTTGCCCAGGATGAATTTTTAAGAAACGAACAACCCAAAGGGCCGCTTCCCAATGATTGTGCCGTGGCTCCTGTATAAATTATGCCAAAATATGCATACAATAAGACAATTCAAGTCGAGTAATTGTCAGATAGATAAGACGACTAATAAGATTCTGATAAGACATAGGATTAGGAAGAGTCACGTCCTTAGCTAAAGTGAGGTGATGATTTTACTCCATTGGTGTACTGGCAGGTTTAGCACCTAATAAATCGGTCTTAGAAATAATATCGAGAACATACTTTCTCTGCCAAAAAAAAAATCCCCATCGAATTTTGTGCTACTTCAAGACCAAGGAAGTACTTCAATTTGCTAAGGTCTTTCATGTGAAAACAAGCATTCAAGTAAGTTTTAAACGCATGAATGACATCACTATCAATCCCACTTATCACCAGATCACCCACATAGACCAAAATAGTCAACTGAACTTTGCCATGCCGAAACATGAACAAAGAATAGTCTGAGCCAGATTGCTAAAATCCATATTGAACCAGAGCCACAGCAAGCTTGGCAAACCAACACTGCAGTGCCTATCGCAGTCCGTAGAGAGACTTGCGCAGACGACACACTTTATCCACCCTGGGTGTTGTAAAGCCTGGTGGAAAGCACATATAAACTTCCTCCTCAAGATCGATATGCAAAAATGCATTGTGCACATCCATTTGATGCAATTCCTACCCACGGATAGCTGCTACTACTAAGAAGGTACAAACCATGACCATCTTTGCAGTAGGTGCGAACGTCTCATTATAATCAAGACCTTCGATTTGGTGATTCTAAAAAACAACCAAGCGTGCCTTGTATCGTTCGATTGTTCCGTCTGCATGATACTTGATTTTCTAGACCCATTTACTACCAAGAGCCTTTTTTCCCTTAGGTAAAGTAGCAACTGTCCATCTCCTATTATCCTCCAGTGCCTCAACCTCCTTTTTCATTGCCTTACGCCAACATGAATGTTGCATGGCCTCTTTAAAATTGGTTGGTTTGATCACTGTAGTTATTGTAGCCACGAATTGACGATGTGACAGGGAAAATTTAGCATAATTCACATAGTTTGTGATGGGGTAGGGCGTACCTGAGGATGCCAAGGAAGAGGAAGGAGAGCTCGAGGGACTAAAGGCAGCTGTATGCAACATATAATCATGCAAACGAATTGAAGGTTGTCATGCTTGTTTGCTGCGACCAAGATCGTCCGCTGCACCCGTAACCTCTGCAATGTTAGGTACTGGTACGACCTCATCTGCTGTCACACCCTCTTCCACATACTGTCTATCATATTAAGAGGCTGACAGAGGTGCCTCAATCTAAGGCACATCCTCTAATATAGTAGGCTTAATGACAGTAGGCAGGGAATCTAGAGTTGCTGGCCTGGCAGAGTCCGTATGGGCAAAAGGAAACACGTGTTTAACGAACTCAACGTTTCGACTTTCAAAGCAAACCTTTCTATTTAGATTATACACCCTCCACCCCTTTTTACCATAAGGATAACCTATGAATATGCACTTATGACTTCGACTTGCAAACTTATCCTGATCTCGATTAATGTTCTTAGCATAGCATAGACAACTAAATACTCTAAGATGAGAAATAGATGGAGGGCTTCCAAACAAAATTTCATATGGAGTTTTTCCAAATAAAATCAATGATGGAGTACGATTAATTAAATATCCTGCAGTGAGAATGCATTCTCCCCAAAATTGAATAGGTAAGTTAGCTTGAAAACGAAGTGCCCTACCAATATTCAAAATGTGTTGATGTTTCTTCTCAACTTTTCCATTTTGTTGAGGTGTCCCAACCATGAAAATCTGATAAATAATGTCACATTCCTTAAAATAATCACCTAAACAAATAAATTCTATACCATTGTCACGACGTATAATTTTGACTTGTTTATTGAATTATCTCTCGGTCATAGCCAAAAAATTCTTAACAACACATGGGACCGCATGTTTTCCCTTTAACAAATAGATCCATACACCACGAGAACAATCATTAACAATAGTCAGAAAATAAGTAGCACCACAAAAACTAGCCTCTCAATAAGCTCCCCACAAATCACAATGAATTAATTCAAAGATATCACCAGCTTTATTATCACTAATAGAAAAAGGAATGTGAGTTTATTTTTCCTGGAAACAAACATCACAAGGTTTATGAACCCCTTTATTTATTTTAATACTACCTTCTATTGTAGGGAGTTTTCCTATGACTCGCATAGAGAGATGTCCCAACCTTTTATGCCATAAACCCATATTCTTGACTACAACGGCTCCATGAGCACTGACTAGAAGCTCCCTTTGTGAGACATACAGCCCCTCTAGCTCTTCACCCACTCCAATTAGCATCCTCAAAGTGCGGTCCTAAACAACACATAAACGATCAGTGAATTTCAAAATATGAACTTTGTCTCGAGCTAATTTTGAAACTGATATCAAATTGCATCGTATTTCAAGGATATAAAAAAGACCCTTGAGAAATAATTTTCCTACAAGAACTGTTCTTTCTCCTGTTGCCATAACGTATTCATCGTTTAACATTTTCATGGGACAAGGAGGTATTCCTTGAAGTTCTACAAATGCAGTTTCCTTGCTCGTCATATGATGCGAAACACTTGTGTCAAACAACCATTGTAAATATGCCTTACCATTAAGCCTTAGTTGAGCAACAGATGTATTATTCGTGTGAGTGTTCTAGAGAGACTTCAAAGTCTCCCAATCATCTTTGCTCAAGGTCTCTAACCTAACTTTATTAGAATCATCAAGTGGTCTCCCATGGGGAAGATTAGCATCTGCCCCTACTGCCCTTTATGCAACATTAGCTAGTGCTACTTTACCACGACCACGCCCCTGGTTACCACATCCTCTGCCTTTTCCTTGAGTCGAATTTCCTGCCTACCAATCAGGATAGCCATGTAGACGAAAGCATGTGTCCGAGCTATGTCCCAGTTTCTGGCAGTGGGAGCAAAATACTCCATTGTTTTTTCTTTCTTCCCCTGAATTCCAAGGACCCAGGCTGACTGTTTTCATGGCAAAGCTCACCGGATCAAACTGAATGGGAGTTGATCGAGTCATTACTTGCACTTGTTCTTGCTCTGTAACTTGAGAATAAACCCTATGAAGGTTTGGAAGAGGGTTTGAAGAGATGATATTGGAACAGACATTACCATAAGATGATTCATCAAGCCCCATGAGGAATTAATGCACCCACTCATCCTCTTGACGCTGTTAAAGTCATGTAACGAAATTACACTTACATCCATTACAAGAACAAGTAGGCATAGGATCATAGTCATTCAAATCATCCCACAATTTCTTGAGTTGACTATAATAAGTCAGATCGAATCCCTGTTTTGTTTGCAATTTGCAAACTCCGTTTTCAATTGATGAACTTGCGTGCCATTACGAACAGAGAATCATTGTTGGATATTATCCCATAATTCCCTTGCCATTTCCTTGTATGAGATCGTGGAACGCAAGCCTGGTTCGATGGTGTTAAAGATCCATGATACAATCATAGAGTTTGCTGTCCACCAATCATCAATTTCATCTGAGTTCTGGTTTGACTCTTTAATGGTGCCATCAATGAAACCTTGTTTCTTCTTTTCCCTCAACAAAATCGTCTTGGCCTTAGCCTATTCTTCGTAGTTTGGTCCTTTGAATTGTGTTTGAGTAATTAAATTGCTTGAGTTGTCATTTGCGCTCAAGAAGAACAACGAATTGATTTTCGAACTTGAAGCTTTTTTATCTACCATCGTCTTAGGATTTATAGTTTAGGGGTTCGTTATTGTTTCAGAGCAACTTGGCTCTGATACCATGTTAAACTTAGAAGAATTAGGAAAAGTATTTTTTGTGCCCTTTTTTCATTTCAATCTACTATATTTATACAAGTACAATGTGTACTCCTGACTCCCATAATTTCAACCCATAACTTTCTTATCTTCTTGTAAAGTGTGCCTTATCTTTAGCCATCAAATATACACATTAATAGTTACCAATGAAAAATTATAAGCAACGTCACTCAATGAAAAACCATGAGGTGTTGCAAATACTCTATGTTTCAAAAGGTGTAGCGAATACTCTATGCTTAAGATAAGGTATTTTTATCGCGCAAACACAGAAACGCCATTCTCTATTTTCCTAGAGTGTTGACGTTGGTCTACAACTCAGCACCATTAACTTTTCTTTGTCTTCCAATTCTCAATTTTTTTCACCCAAAAACTCTCAATCAAAGGTTGTAAACTATAATTTAAGTAAATTATGTCATATCTTTTTTTCAAGGGTTTTCATATTCTAATTAAATATTTTCTGAATATTTTTGTTAGTCTTTTAATATTTTTTAAGTTTTCAATAATGGAAATTTACAATAATTTCTTCATGGTTCTAAAATTTTGTTTTTATAAAAAAAATTTCTAAATATATTAAAATCATTTGTCATAACTAGAAGTAAAAAAAAAAAAACTAATCCAATTTGAATAATTAGATTTAATTTGCTTAAAAATTGATTTAGCTTAATTTATATTCACTTAAGAAACTAATCATTGAACATTTAAAATCAAAATAATTTAAAAATTAAATAACTCAAAATTTACATTAATAAAATTTAAATTTGAATAACTTAAATTCAGTGTATTTGAATTTTGATTAATTTGAAATTTAAAATACTTAAAACTTAAATGACCTAAAATTCAATGAATGTAAAATCAAAAATATTAGAAACTTTTATGACCTAGAACCTAATGACCCATAACAAAAAATATTTATAACTCGAATGACTTAAAATTTAAAATGATTAGATTTTAATTCCATATAAATTATCTATTTATGGTCTCTAAATGAAATCAATGGATAATTTTGATATTAATTAAGAGTAAATTTCAACCTCTTCGAGCCCTTAAAAGTGGCCTAAAGAAAAGAAACAAAAGACCCAAACCCATTAAAGCTACAACGATGGTTTCCCTACATTAATTATTATCACGCAATGCTTGTACACCAAGTTTAAAGTTAAGTTAAAGTTTTATCTATAGAAATAGAGTTTGAAAGAATAAGAGAGAGTGAGAAAAAGAGAGAGAGAGAGAGAGAGGAAGTGATGGAGAGAAAAGGAAAATTGTTTATCAATTAATTTGATCAATTTATGAAGGAAATTGTATGATTTATATCTCTACATTATAATGATCATTGAATGTTAACATACTAGAATACACTGATTTTATTACAATGCATATGGTATATACAATACATCCTTATACAAAGTATTACAATCTTCTTAGCAATACAACGATTCTTTCACCATTAATTCTATTGCCAGCAATTGCCACATGCTTGTTTAGAGTCTTTCCAACATTTTCATAGATATCAACTCATCCTGTTATCAGAGTAACATTTTCACATGCTTGTTAAGATTAATGAGGTAGTTTGAATAATAAGAAAGCCAAGATTTTTAACACTTCTTAGATTCTTTGATGTTCATATCTATCTTTAACCTTAGGTGCTCAAATCTATTCCTAGTTAAAGGTTGGTCAAGATATCAATAACTTAATTTTCTAAGTTGGAATGAATTAGTTTTACTTCTCCTTCTTGCTACATTTTCCTAACAAAGTAAAACTTGATCTTGAAGTGCTTTGTTTTACTATGAAATATAAGGTTCTTGGATATAGCTATTGTTTATTTGTTGTCAACATGAATCTTAGTAGTTTTATTTAGGTCTTGTTTCAAATCACTTAACATCTTTCTCAGCTATATTGCATGATTTATTGTCATAACAGTAGCAGTATATTTTTCTTCCATAATGAATTATGTAATAATTTATTACTTGTGTTAGATTTAAGATTAAACAAGTATCCATTTATGCTCATCGTTGTTGCCTACCCAATCATTTTTTGAAAAGTTAGTTAATTTGATTTTTGTTAATGTTATAAACTTATACTATCGTTTTAATCCCTTTCAAATATCTTAGGACTATTTTAGTAACTTTGAAATGTGTTCCAATTGGAATTGGCATGTATCTTGACAAAATACTTATGACATACATTAGAATAGGTTTAGTTGCTATTAAGTACAAAAAACTTCCAATTAAGGTTTTATAAGTTGTGTTGTCAACTCCTTTTGATTCATTTTCCTTGCATAGCTTTTCTTCTAGATTTAATAGGGTTGGAATAGGTTTATAATTGATTGTATTATACTTCTACAATAACTTAGTGGCATACTTCATTTGATTGATGAAAATGTTATTAGAAGCTTGCCAAATCTCCATTCCTAAAAGATAACTCATTTCACCTAAGTAAGTCATGTCAAAAAACCTTTTCATTTAATCTTTAAAGTCATTAATTAGTGGTCTACTACTATTATTGACCAAAATGCCATTTGTATAGATTAACACAATTAGTAGGTCATTTCCTTTTGACTTGGGATACAAGATAACCTCACTTTGACTTTGGGAAAAACCTGAAGCAAGTAAGTAAGTGTTAACCTTGCTATGCTTAGCTCGATGAGCTTGTTTGAGTTTATAGAGCACATTTTTGAAAACATAAAATTTGTCTTTAATTCTTTTAACTTGAAATCTTTTTGGCTATTCCATATAGATTAATTCTTTTAGAGTTCCATTTAAAATGGTTGACTTGACATTTAATTGAAAAATTTTCCAACCTTTTGTAGCAGATAAGGCTAGTAGCAACTTGATTGTTCCATACCTTGCTATAAGGGTAAAGGTTGTTATATAATCAGTACCAAATTATTGAGAATAACTTTTGACTACTAGTCTTGCTTTGTGCTTATTGATTAAACCATTTGTATTCAGTTTAATCTTATAAACCTATTTGACCCTAATCATATTTTTGTTAATTGATCTATTAATAAACTCCAAATTTTGGTTCTTGTGGACCATTTGCATTTCCTCTTTTATTATAGCCTTCCAAACATCCTCTTATGAGGCTTATGAAAAGTTTTTTTATTTTAAGCATAGTTGTATTTCCTCTTGCATAAACATTTGTTGAAGACTTGACTCTTTTCATTGGTTCATGATCAAAATTAGCCACCTTAGTTATAAGAGTATCTGTCTTTACTTATAAAGGAGTGAAGTTGAAGCAAGGTATGAATTTTCCAATTAAAGTCCACATAAAGTTCTAATTCCAACTTGCCTCTTTATTGAATTTAATGCTTCTATTCATAATTACTTTCCTAGTTGTCAAATTATAAACCTTATAGGCTTTAGATTGATTGTTATATCCTAAAAAGACACAAACCTGAGATCTGTTATCAAGCTTATCCCTTTATGCATAAGATATTAAGATATAACATACATAGTCAAAGACCTTAAGGTGTTATAAAGGGTTTTAACCCTATATTGGGCTTTTTATGGAGTCTTTCCCTTTATGGTTTTAGTGGGAACCCTATTTTGTAGATAATTGACAGCGTTTACAACCTCTGCCTAGAAAAGTGTTTGAGCATGCATACAATTTTCAAATAATAAACACCTTAAAATTTGTATCAAGATCCTATTTTTCCTTTCATTGACTCCATTCTATTAGATAGTATATGACATAGTGAGTTGGTGCTGAATTCCAAATTCTTTATAAAATTTATTGAACTTTTCCATTATAGATTTAGACCCATTATCTAATCTAAGTGAGATAACATTGCAATAAGTCTACTTTTCAATGCAGACCTCAAAAATTGAAAAGGATTTTTGTCACTTTAGACTTGAGTCTTAAAAAGTAAAATTTAGTTGCATCATTAATAAAAATAATGAAATATCTATTGCCATAGAGTAAGGGAACACTTATTAGACCATAGAGCTTTATATGGATCAATTAGAATCTCTTTGTAGCTCTTTAAGCCCATTAAGAAAAGGGAAGTTGAGATTTTTTTTTCAAGCAAACATCGCAAATGGGAGCTTGAATTCTAATTGCAAGTAAACCCAAAACTAAATCATGCATTTATCTCACAAAAAGAAAGGTTGAATGCCTTAACCTTTTATGTCACAACATGCTTTCATCAAGAGAACTAAGGTGAGAATTACTTCTATCTTCATTTAAATTTACACTAAAACTTTTATTTTGCATGGTAATAATCATAAGATTATAACCTTTCGGATTAATAATTTTGAACTTTCCATTCTTAAATATTTGTGCATATTGTTTCTCCATTAATTGACTTAATAATTTTTGGTCAATTTGTAGAACATAAAGGAATTAGAAAGGTACTTCATATTTGATGAGGCATTCAGAACATAGTTCTTTTCCTTCTAACCTTTAAATGTTCTGTGTTGCCTATCTTTACTTTGAATTAAAAGGTTTGATCAAAATCTCTAAATTTGGAAATATCGTAGGTTATGTGATGAGTGTTGTTACTATTAATTAGCCAAGTTCCAAAGATTTGTTTTTGCAATTTTGTAAGTCAGCATAAATAGTAACCCTTCCTTTTACTTCCTTTCAGCAACTTGAGCTTAACGTAGAGTTCTAAATTGCATGACTTGCTTATTTTTCCAAACCTTAGCCATATGCCCCGTTCTTTTACAAATATTATGCTAAATGTTTGGTCTATACCAATAATTTTTTCTAAATGGTTGGTCTTTTTATAGTGCTTATAAAGACCAAATTTTTTTTCTTTTTCTAACTTCTTTTCCATCTCCCTCTTCCTTTTATTTCTTTTTTTTTTCCTTATGCGCATTTGATCTACTATCTTGATCTTTACCTTTTAACACCAATATAGCCTTATAAATCTCCTTTTACCTAATTTACCTTTAAGCCTTAATGTTTATAATGCATTGAGTAACTTAGTAATGGTAAAGTTATTAAAATCTTTTGAGTCCTTTAAAGAGAAAATTTTGGTTTTAAATCCTTTTGATAAGCATACTAGAACTTTTTCAACCATCCTTTGATCATTTAAGTCTCCTCCCAATAGCTTGATCTAGTTTATAACTTTCATAAGCTTGTTAGTAAATTATTTTACAATTTTTGTTTCCTTTATTATTAGGGTCTCAAACTTTCTTTTGAAGTTTGAAACCTAAATATGCCTAGTCTTGTCACTATCATAAAATTTCTCTTTGAGCTTATCCCATCCTACCTTGGCTATTTCATAAGTCATTATTCCTGTAAAGACAACATTTGACACTATAGAGTGGATACATGTTAAGGTCTTAAAGACATTGGCTTTCTTTTCACTATAATGCCTTATCTATGGAAGGGTTAGATTTTAAGGAAGCTAAGGAAATTGATCCTTTCCCTCTATAATTTTTTAGAGGTCTAATGCCTTTAAATAATTCTTCATTTTGGCCATCTATATAAGATAATTTTCTATTGAGAAGACAAGAGGTGATAAAGTAGGGAAGCCATTATTTGCAGTTTTTTTTTTATTAAGGTTATAAGGTTTTTTATGTTTTTGATTTTAATAACAAAATGTCTTAAGTCTCTTTTGTTTTAGGTCATCTTGTAATCTTATAAGCTCTTATATCAAGTGAAAGAATTAGAGTTTTATAAAGAAGAGAAAGAGTTTTGTACTAAGAACGTTTTTACATAACAAAAAAGATGCAAAAAAGAGCATAATATTTCATTGATGTACTTAACTCTTAAATATAAGTATAATTATTAAGCAAGATATGAGTAACTTTACTTAATTAAAGGAAAAAAAAGTAAAATTAGTCAAGGAAGCAATATGATTTTACTTTTAGCAGCGTTTTTCTAGGATATAGAAACTTAATCCTATGAATCACTAAACTAAGTCCACTAATTATCTAAGCAAAAAGTCCTTTATGATAAGGACTTTCTTGGGGCTTACATTAAAAAGGAAAAGGGGTGAATTTGTGTGAGATGTTTACTTTTTTCAAATTTGTCGTAATTAAACCTTTATGACCTGTTAAAGTATATGATCTAATTTTACCTTACTTTTTTTTTTATGTAAGAATGACTGTATAGATATTAAGCAAGCATAATCACTTGAGAACACAGAATTTTTACATGGTTTACTCAAAATGTGTGAGTTACATCCACAGTGTGATAGGATCATTTCTAGATCATACGATTCATTCTCGTTATTAAGGGATGCAGTTGATGTTGTGGAAGGATCTCTCCTTAACCACTATAAAAGGATCACTCATTAACCACTTAAAATGATCTTTTGATCATTCCAAGGGTTTTTCACCTTTTTTCAAGAAGTTATTGTTGCAGAAAACTAATCTTTTCCTTTATTGCAGGTATTTGTTCAAGCTTTTTGCCGTTCTCTCCTTCTTTACTGCTGGTTTCTACTCAAGCTCTACCGGTATTTCCTTATTCATAACCGATTCACAGCTTTCTCATTATCGTGCTCCTTGTTCTCTCTCTATTGTGTTTTACAACTTTATCTTTGCCTATATCATTTTCAATTCTTTGCTAGTTTTAAACTCTCAACAACTCACACTTTCTGTTGGTTCTAAACTCTCAACCTTTGTCAGTCTTAACTTTTTGCCTTTGTTGGGTTTTTCTTTGCCTCTGTCAGGTTTCTCTCTGCTTGTTTCTGTAGCTTTCTCTACCTATTTTTATAAATCTTTCTAGTTGTTTCTATTTTTGCCTCTACTTGTTTAAATAGGTCTCTCTAACTGTTTCTACAGCCCTTTCTTCATATTTTTGCAGCTTTCTTTACTTATTTTTGTAACATTTTTTGCTTGTTTCTGTAGCACTATCTATCTATTTATACAACTCTTTATGAGTATTTTTGTAGCTCTCACTGCTGGTTCTTTCCTTTACAGGTTCTTTTCTTTTCTTTCTACCACTGCTACTATGTCTCTTTCCTTTTGCCATTGTTGTTGTCTTTCCTTTTTTTTGTCGTTGCTGTCTCTCCTCTGCGAGTTCTATCCTCTACAAGTTCTCTCTTCTATAGGTTCTTAACTCTACAAGTTCTCTCATCTACAGGTTCTCTTTTTTATAGATTTTCTCATATGTAGGTTTTCTCCTTTGTGATGAGGACCTTTTTAGGTCTTACACTAAAAAGGGGGTAAATCAGTGTGATATATTCACTTTTTACAAATTGATCTAGATTTAACCTTTGTGACTTGTTAGAGCCATTAATCCAATTTTTTTTTCTGTCTCCATTATATGAAACTAACCATATAGATATTGATCAAACATAAACGCCTAAGAACATATGATAATTTTTATATGGTTCACCCACAATGTGTGAGTTGCATCTATGGTATGATAAGATCACTCCTAAATCACATAATCCACTCTTGTTATTAAAGGATACAATAATGTTATGGAAGGATCACTCCTTAACCACTTGTAGAAGGACTACTCTTTAACCATTTACAATAATCTCTCGATCACTTTAAGGGTATTCTATCCTTTTTTAGCAAGTTTATCAAGAGTTTATGATGAAAAATTTTCTAGAGAATGATCACTTAATATGTATAAACTGCTAGTGCAAAATATGGATATTCTCTTTTCTTTACTATCAGTGTTGTCTCACCCGCTACTAATATTGCCTGCCCTATTGCTGGGGCAAGTTTTCTCCTCTTGCTGCTGCAAGTTGCTAGTCCTACTGTCAAGACACGTTTTCTCCTTGGCTGTTGCAAGCTGTTGGACTTGTTGTTATTGCTGCTTGTACACGTTACTATCATTGCTTGCACTTTCTGTTATTACTATTAGCACGTGTTGTTATCACTGTCCGCACGTGTTGCTATTGTTATACACACGTGTTGTTATCGCTCCTTGCATGTTCTACTTTTGCTATCTGCATGTGCATGGGCTACTATTGTTGTCCGCACGTGTTGCTATTACTATCTACATGTTGTGTTTAAGCTTGCTGTTGCTCCTGGAATTTTTAGTTGCTGGTTTGCTTACTCCTGCTACTTAGAGGTTGCTACTATATGTGCTACAATTGCTGGACATGTTGCACTTGCTAGAATTGCCTACTATAAGAGTTGTAATCACTATGATTACCTGTTGGATGTGCTGTAATTTTTGGGATCATAAGCTACTGAACGCACTGTAATTTCTAGGGTTTTAGGCTGTTGGACATGCTGCAATTTCTAGGATTGTAGGCTATTTGACGTATTGCTAGTGTAGGGAATGCTTACTGGTTGTGTTGCAAATTACTGGTTTGCTACCCTTATTATTGCTCCTACAATCTAAAGGTTCTGGTTTGCTACCCTTGATGCCAGACCCTGCTGATTCTCCTTTAGTTTTTATAGTTGCTGGTTTTTGCTACACCTTATGTTAGATCTTGTTGCTGCACCTCTCATTCACCTTCTGTAGTTATTGATTTTTGCTACACCTTCTACCAAATCTTGCTGATTCTCCTTCACCTTCTATAGTTATTGGTTTTTGCTACACCTTTTGCCGGATCTTGCTAATTCTACAGTACCCATTTATCTTGTAAGTTACATGAGGTTATTTATAGAGTCTTGAAATTAGGGTTATATGATCATCAATGATCATCAGTGATTTCAAAAGGTTGGTTTACAATCAACGGCCAGATTTGATTATTAAAATTGAAGGTCAATGGTCAAGGGTTAACAGTCAACCTTGACATCTAAAATTTAGGGTCAATGGTCAATTTTGACTCATTGACTTTAGTTGACCTACCATTAATGGAACACTCCCTTTTTTTGCTTCTCCCCTTTGACAATTTCTCCCCCTTTATTCATCAAGCTACTCCCCTTTTTGATCAGTATATACTCTTTTTAAATTTATGCAAAATATCTCCCATTTTGACAAAAATTCCAAAGAATAATAGAAGAGGGAAGGAGAAAGGGGTAAATAATGCCTCAACTTCTAGGGGTTGGCTAAATACATAAAGTTAGCCTTAACTTCTGGAACATGTCTTTTGATAGAGATTTGGTGAATATATTGGCAACATGTTTAGTTCTCTCTTTATTTTTCTCCACCTTTTCTTTAATGAAGTGGTACTTGATTTCAATATGTTTAATTCTAGAGTGTTGGACAAGATCCTTTAACAAATTGATGGCACTTTTGTTGTCACAACCAATCAACAATGGTAGTTGTACATCTACCTTCATATCTTTATGATATTGTTTCATCTACAGCAGTTGAGTACAAACTTGAGTAGCAACTACATATTCAGCCTTTACAATACTTAGAGTCATTGAATTTTGCTTCTTGCTATGCCATGAAACACATCTAATGCCAAAATAAAATGCACCACGGGACATTAACCTTTTGTCATCACAATTTTCAACCTAATTTGCATCTGTATACCTATATAAATTAAGTTGTCCACTTTTATCATAAAGTAACCTATAATTTGTTGTGCCTTTCATATACCTTAGAATTCTCTTAGCCATTACGAGATGAGATTCCTTGGGGTTACTTTGAAATCTGGGACAAAGTGTTACAGCAAAAACAAGATTAGGCCTTGATGCTGTCAAATACAATAAGCTTTCAATTAATTTTCTGTATTCCTTTTGATCAACCATGTTGCCTTTTTTATCCTTACTTAACTTTGTTCCAACCATGGTGGGAGTGCTTACTTTTTTAGAATTCTCCATCCTAAACCTTAGCTCACAAGCATAGTTTTCTTGGAAGAGAAAAATTCTAGCCTTACTTTGCAATACTTGTAATCCTAAGAAGAATTTCATTTCATCAAGTATGGACATTTCAAACTTCTTCTTCAGCTACTTAGTAAAGGCAGTACTCAAGGCCTCTTTTTCTACAGCAAAGATTATGTTATCAATATAGATTATAACAATTAACTGGCCCTGGTTTTCATCCTTTATGTACAAGTTGTTGTCCACATTCCCCTTTTTAAACTTCATTTATCCAATTTGGAATATCATGTTCTTGGAGCTTACTTTATACCGTATAAAGCCTTGTTCAATCTGCACACACTTGAGCCATCATGATTAAGTATAAAACCATTAAGTTGTTTGTTAAATACCTCTTTTTCAAGCTCTCCATTTAGAAATGTAGACTTCATATCCATTTGATAGACCTTGTAGTTTCTTTGAGCAACTATAGCTACAAATATTTTGATTACTTCAAGTTTGGCCACTAGAGCAAAGGTCTTTTCAAAGTCAACACCTTCTACTTATGAGTAGCCTTTGTAGACAAGTCTTGCCTTGTTCTTTACCACCTCACCTATTTTATTGAGCTTATTTTTGAACACCCACTTGGTTCCAATGATGTTTTTCCCTTTATGTCTAGGTACTAAATACCAAGTGTTGTTCTTTTCAATTTGGTCAAGCTTTTTATTCATAACACACATCCATTCCTTATGCTTTAGTGCTTCTTCTACAAACTTGGGTCAACTTTAAAAATCAATAAGGTTTATTCACCACCCCTTAAGTCTTTTTTTAGTTTGCATAAAGTTCTCTTTCTTGCCAATAATGTTTTTGGCCTTAACTTTAGCTCTGACTCTTTTATAAGTTTGGAAATGCCTTGATTCTTCTTCTTCATCACTTGTAACTTGAGAGAATCAACATCTTCCTTATTCTAAATGACCTCAAATTTATCACTTTTAGATTCTCTTTAACTATCATACATGGCTTCTTCAACTTCTTTATACTGTGATTGCATTGTAGCACCATCTTTAATCATTTTAACATCAAATATGTCTACCATTTTCAGCAACCTTTTGTTGTAGCATCTGAAGCCTCTTCTATTTGGTATATAGCCTATGAATATGCCTTCATAAGCCTTCTCATCAAATTTATCGAGATGCTTACCTTTGACTTTAATAAGGTATGGGCTTCTAAACACTTAAAAGTGTTTTATGCTTGTTTTTTTGTTCTTTTATATCATAGCTTACAGGGTGTCTTCTCAATATGTGGTTTCATGTATCTATTTTGAATTTGAGTTGTAATGGTGGTAGCCTCTATCTTGTAACCATGTAATGTACCATGCTTAACTAACATGGTTCTTGCCATCTCCACTAGGCTTCTATTGTTCCTTTCGGCATTTCCATTTTGTTGGGGTATATAAGGACTAGCATATTTATGCTTTACTTTATACTTCTCCAAATAATCTTCAAATTCACCACATATGTATTCTATCCCATTGGTTAATCTTTGTCTTATAGGACCACAAATGTTTGAGTGGATAAGCTTTAATGGCTTTTTTGTTTGGATTTCCACATTTTTTCGGCGAGCATTCACCATTTTTCCTTTTTGACATGTGTTACAAATTGCATCTCTCTCTCTTCTCAACTTGGGTACATCTCTCACAACTTTATTTTTGGATAGCTCATTTAGCCCCTTTTGTCCAAGAAGTCTCAATTTCTATGCCACAACAAGTTATCATCTTTGGTGCTCATAAAGCATGTGTTTTTGTTTCTGGAAAATTGGTATAAGTTTTCATTTGTTCTTTCACCCTTAGTAAGAACAATGTCATCTTTTAATCTCTTTACTATATAGCCACTCTTGTTGAAAGTAACTTCATGTCCATTATGTAAAAGCTAGCTAATACTAATGAGATTGTGTTTTAGCCCTTCAACATAAAGCACTTTCTTTGATTTCAATTTTTTTTCACTAATTTTAGCAGCATTGATACCTTGAATCTTTAAGGCACCATCATTGCCAAATTTAACTGACCCTCTATCATATTTTGCTACTCCCTTTAACTCAAAGTCTCCTGTTATGTGTGAAGAGCAACCACTATTCAAAATTCATGACTTTTCTTTCTTGGAAGCTTTTAAGGCTACTTCTATAACCATTGATGTTTCTCTTCCTCTTCTTTTTCTTTGGTCAAATATGGGAGCATGTATAGGTGTTCTCCTTTTCACTTCTTAACCAGGCAACAATGGTTATTGTGTTCTCTTTTGCACTCCTTGACCGGGCAATAATTTCAAACAAGCAATGGCAGTGTGTCCAAACCTTTCACATTTTTCACTGATTTCTCCTAGCAAATCAAAACTATTTCTCAGTAGAATATGACTTATTTCCACTTGAAACTATTTCCTTTCTTAATAAAGCCTCCCCCTAGACTTTTGTTTTGCACTCCTCTTTATAATAGGCTAAGTATTCCAACAATAGCCTTATACCTGTACTTACCACATTTCCAACAAAATTCTTCGAACCTAGATTTACTTCTTTTACCAAGTTTATGTCTCCTTGCTTTAGCAACTGTTGTGGCAACCTTCTATCCATCTTTGATAATCTATCTCTTTTATATGGAAGTCTTTACCACATCTTTCCTAACCTATTTTAGCTTGGATTGGTCTCTCTTCTCCATCATGTCATTGTACTTGCTTACGGGCATGACCACAATTTCCTTTTTTTCTTTTACCTTTTCACTTGGCTTTTCAATATAGCTAAGTCCTTTCTTCCCCATGAAATGAGGTCTTTGATTACTTAAACACTTATCCAATTTTTTGGTAGAATTCTTCTTGATAGCATTTGCTAAGGATGACTTTCTTTTAACTTCAATGGCTCGTATAAAGCTTTCTTTATACTTCCTTAGTTCGGATTCAGCCTTGTGGAGCTTGGCTTGCAAAGTCAACATCTCTTACTCTTGTGTAATCACCTTGACATCAAGATCTTTGTATATCTTACCTTACTTTGCCTTAAGTATGCTCGCTTCTGAATTTTTTTCAAGTACTCATTCTTTTTTGCTTTAAACTCCTTTACCTTTACCTAGATATTAGATTTACCAACAAAAGAATTTTCATATAACTTCTTGAAATGCTTTACCTCTTTTTTAACTTGCCATTTTTGTGCAAAAAAGATTTCAATTTAATCTCAAGTTGCTACACTAATTCATCCTCTTCCTCTTCTATTGATTCCTCATCATTTAAAGATTCTTGATCATCATCTACTTAAGCGACCAGCATATCCTTTGTAGTCTTATCATCAGAATTATCATCATTTTCTTCTTTAGAATCCTTTTTATCTAACTTGCTCAAGAAATTCCTTTTTTTGGATATGAAGAATTTTTTTTCCCTTTAGCACATGAATTTTTAACTTTAGAGTAATTGAATTGCTTTGTCCTTCTCCTTGGGATCGGCTCATCATCATCCTTACTATTTGCTTCTCTTCACTTTGGGCAATCCATAATAAAGTGCTTAATTGTTCTACATCTGAAGCACTTTAAAGGTTATTTTTTCTTATACTTCCATTTTCCTTTTCTCAAGTTCCTAGTGATATATGTCATAACTTTATCCAACTCAGTATCACCATCTTCTTCTTCAGAGTTGTTGTCAGATTCCTCTTTTTGGTTTTTAATCTTTAAGTTCTTCATTGCCTTGAAAGCCAACTCCTTCTCCATCTTAGACTTCTTTTCTTTCTTCATTGGGGTTCTTATTTCATAAACCACGAATATTTTTTTCAAGTCATCTAAAGGCAGTCTATCTAGATCTCTATATTTTATGAAAGAGACTTTGGTGTTGTAAGTTTCTAGTAAGGTTCTAAGTATTTTCTTTACCATAGTGGCATCATGGATCTCCTCTCCATAGCCTCTTATGGAGTACACAATTTCATTAACTCTTGTGAAGAATATATCCACAGTCTCATCATTTTGCATCTTTATATCTTCGAATCTACTCCTCCAGATTTGTAGCTTGGCTTCCTTTATAACCTTGTCTCCTTTATAAATGTTCTTCAATTTGTCCTAAATTTGCTTGGCTATGTTGCACACCATCACTTTGGTGATTCTTTATTTGATAAGGAGGCATATAAGGCATTTTTCGCCTTTTCATCACACTTTAAATTGTTCTTATTAGCCAACATCATAACGTCACCTTTAGCAATAGGGATGAAGTCACTAATAACAGACTCAAACATATCAAGACTCAGGGATATTAGATATGAGAGCATTCTATTCTTCCATAACTTATAATTTTGTCTATTAAAAGTAGGGATGCCTTTGCTGTTAACTGTGTTCATTCTATCTATGATCTTAATTAGCAGTAGAGATAAAAATTCACGCAGCAACAAATAACTTCAAATCAAAGTAGGTAAATTTGATCAATAGAGGAATTGGTTTTGAAACCACTTGATAAGGACCTTTTTAGGTCTTACACTAAAAAGAGAGGTGAATCAATGTAAGTTATTTACATTTTTACAAATCAAACCGGATTTAATCTCTATGACTTGTTAAAGTTGATAATTCAATTTTTTTTATCTTTCTCCTTTATGTGACATCGGCTGTAGGGATATTAATCAAACACAAACACCCAAAAACACATGACAATTTTTACATGTGCTGAGCCTATATTTGATGGCTAATATTGAATTTATTGTTAACACCATCTTACATGGCTATATTTGTTAATTTGATGTTATGAATATTGTTGAGATGCAAAGAGGTCATTGGGCAAAGTCGGTGATAATGGGTCAACCTTAGCATTGAGGAGTTAATGTTGATTGTGATCCTAAATTTTAGAAGTCAAGATTGACCGTTAACTTTAAATTTTAGGAATCAAATCTGGTCGTTAATTGTAGGGCAATATGTGGGAATTAACGATGACTGTTAATGATCGTGTAGCCTTAATCCCAAGGCTGTAAAACTACTCTTAGATGTCTTGCAAGAAGGGTGTGTGCTACAAAAAATTGAGAAAGCCAACCAAAGAGAGAGGTGAGCTAGTAAACCTAAGGAAAAAGAGAGGTGAATGGAAAAAGAGAAGGCAGCCACCAACAAAGGTGCAACCAACCAAGAAGGAGAGAAAGAAAGCAAGAGGCAGTTGACCAAGGAGAGAGGAGTAGCCACCAAGGAAAGGTAGCAAGGTAGCTGGCCAAGGAGAGAAAGAAAGAGGGCAAGCAGCGACCAAGGAGAGGCAGTAAGGCAACCGGCTGAGGAGAGTGCGGTAACCAATAAGGAGAAGCAGTAAGGTGTAGTTAACCATAAAGGAAAGAAAAAGAGTAAGGTAGCCAGTCATCCACATTAGCAAACCCTTACTAAGACAGCCATTGCACCAGCAAGCCCTTACAAAGGTGACAGCAATAGTTGGTCACCACACCAGCACATTTAGGAGGTTTTCCAATAGACTAGCAACACATCCTTACACTTCTAGGAGGGGATACTAGCACCAGCAGCATGTCCCTACATATCCCCAACAGTAGCAGACGTCTCTATAGGTTCAGAAGGGTATACTAGCACTAGCAGCACATTCTTACACGTCCATGAGGGTATACTAGCAGCAGCACCACCTCAGGAGGCTTCTTAGCAATAGAAGCACGCCTAGGAATCAAGTAAAAAAATCAAAATATGCAGCAATAGGTCTAGGAATTAGCAGTCACTTGCAGAAAGTGCAGCAACAGATCCAGGAATCAACCAACAAACCAGCATCAATGCAAGAAAGCAGCTGCAATTTGTGAGGAGAGCAATAACGACATAAGAAAACAGTTGCAACGTGTAGGAAGAATAGCAGCGATGTGAGAAAACAATTGAAATGTGTAGGGAGAGTAACAACGGCGTGAGAAAATAGTTGCAATGTGCGGGGATAGTAGTAACGACACGAGAAAATAGTTACAACGCGTGGGGATAGCAATAGCAACATGATAAAGTAGCAATAGCATGCGAAGAAAGCTGCAGTGGCTCAAACAGACAATAAGTATAGTGTGTATGGATAACAGGTAAAGCTTGTGTGGATAACGGGCACAACTTGTGCAGATAGCGGGTATGTATGATTAGTAGGCACAATGCATATGGACAACAAGTAGCAGTGGTAGCATGTATAAATAGCATTAACAGCGTGCACGAACTACAGCAGCAGCACGCACGGACAACAACAACAGTGGGTATGAACAGTAGGAGCAACACATACAAACAGCATTGACAGCATTAGTAGTGCGTATGGACAACAACAATAGACTGTGTAGATAGCAATAGCAGTGCATGGATAGCGATAGCAGCGTGTGCAAGAAATGATAGCAAAACTTGTAAGCAATAACAACAATGTATGCATGCAACAATAATAGCAAGTTCAGTAGCTTATAGCAACAAGAGAAGGATACATGGCAGTAAGTTTGGCAGCTTGCAGTAGTAAGAGGAGAAAGCATGTCCAACAATAAGTTCGATAACTTGTAGCAACTAAAGAGAAAACATGCTTGGTAGCAAAGGAGAGATCCTGCCAAGGCAGCAGGTGAGACAACACTAGTAGCAAAGGAAGGAAAAGATCCATATTTTGCTTCAACAATCTGTACATATTGAGTGATCGTTCCTTAGGAAAGGTTTTTCCATAAATTTTTGATAATTTATTAAATAATAGGGTGAGATACCCTTGGAGTGATTGGGAGATCATTATAAGTGATTAAGGAGTGATCATTCCATAAATGGTTAAGGAGTGATCCTCTTACAACCAAACTTTATTCTTTGATAATAAGAGTGAATTATATGATTTAAAAAGGATTCTATCACACTGTGGATGTAGCTCACACGTTGTGAGTGAACCATGTAACAATTGTCATGTGTTCTTGGGTGCTTATGCATTTATTTTTTATTTGTATGATAACATTTACACACAGGAGAAAATTAAAAATTGAATCATCGACTCTAATAAGCCACAGAGGTTAAATTCGGATTGACCCAAGAATATCTCACACTAATTCACTCTTTCTCTTAATGTGAAAACTACAATGGTCCTCATCAATGTGGTTCACCCATAATGTGTGAATTACGTCCTTGGTGTGATAGGATCACTCTTAAATCACATAATCCACTCTTGTTATCAAGGGATACAATAATGTTGTGGAAGGATCACTCCTTAACCACTTGTGAAAGGATTACTTCTTAACCACTTATAATGATCTCTCGATCACTCCAAAGGTATCCCACCCTTTTTCAAGTATTTTATTAAGATTTTATGATGAAAACTTTCTTAGAAAACAATAACTTAATATGTACAAACTGTTAGTACAAAATATGGATTTTTTCATTTCTTTGCTACTGGTGCTACCTACCCTACACCCTATGCTGCTTGCCTTATTGTTGAGGCAAGTTTTCTCCTCTTGCTACTACAAGTTGCTGGTCCTACTATCAGGACACATTTTTTCATCGGCTGCTGCAAGTTACCGAACTTACTGCTATTGTTGTTTACACATTGCAAGTTTTGGTTTGTTACCCTTATTATTGGACCCTATTGATTCTCCTTCACCTTTTGTAATTATTGGTTTTTAAAGCATTGAGTTATGCTAGCTAGTTACTCCTTTAACTATCATAATTAATTTTTTGCTATAAAGGACAAAAATGAACTTGCTTGATAAAATTTCTTAATGGTTCTCATCCTTTGTTATTACATATTATGAATTTGTCTTGTACATTATTCTTTGGAATTAAGATGGATTGTTCACTTTTTTGTAAGTTGTGCATGTTGCTCTTTCCTATTTGTCAATATATCATACTATGATGTATATTAAGAATGTTCAATCAACTTTGATGTTAGGTAAATGTTGGAATAATGCCCTTAATCTCAAAGGTCTTAATAGTGCTACCATTTTGTCATCTTATGTGGTTGTTGCTTGTTGATCAAGCTTCCCTCTGAAAAAAATTGAAAGTTGGTTATGATCATTGAATGGCTAAAGGAGTTGACATAAGCTAATCTTAGTCCAAAGACTTGTTGCTTTTTTAAACATTAGTAACTTGTCAATCAAGTAAAACAATCCTTGTATGTTAGTTTACGTATTTAAAGTTTATACTTAATAATTTCAATTCAAATTTAAAATTGAAACTAAAGTTGTATAATTGTAACTCAAAATAGCATATTAGTTTGAATTTTAAGTTTCAAACTTATTTTTTGTATATATTATGAAAATAGATCAATGAAGGTTAATCAACTGCTTTTTTTTTTTATCACACTTTTAACCATTCTCCCTTCCTTATGATTGTCATCCTTGTTTTTGGTTTAGCTTCATGTTGCTAATATGATTGTTAATACAAAACCAAAAGTAGAAGACCAACTCAATAACCTTACAATCAAAACCAATAATGGTATCAAAGCTTAAAAATCTTTATGTTACCTAATATTTGTGAGGCAAAGAGAGCTTAAACACCTTAAAAACTTAGTGAAATGTGTTAGTACCAGAAAGCCAATCCTCACATATTCTATATGGCTTTATCCAACTTTTCTCTACCTTTAACTTTAAAGTTCATAAGTGAAAATTACATTTAATGGATTGTCATAATGAATACTTATCTAAGAGCTTATAACCTTTGGGAAGTAATAGAAAAAAGGTTTGAAACTTTCCTTTTGCTAGCAAACCTTACTATAACTTAATTGAAACATCATAGTGAGCAAGTTTCTAAGCAATATAAGGCTTTGATTTGCATTCACATAGTAGTTAAAGAGACTATTTTCAATAGGATAATGGCTTATGACGTAGCAAAAGAAGCTTAAGATAGAGTGAGAGAAGAATATGATGGCAACTTTAAGACCAAAACCATACAACTCTTTCATCTTAGGAGAGAATTTAAGTTTATGAGAATGAAGGATACAAAAACAATATAGGGCTATAATGATAAGTTACTAAAAGTGGTCAACTAAATTAGGATATTAAAAGAGAACTTTCTAAACATAAACATATTCCAAAAGGTTTTTGTAAGCATTTCAAAGAGGTTTGAATCTAAAATCTCCTCTTTAAAAAACTTAAATGATCTTTACGTCATTTCTTTAGGTGAGTTAATTAGTGCACTTCAAGCTAAGGAGCAAAAAAGGCTTTTGAGGCAATAAGACATAATTAAGGGTGCTTTTTAAACGTTTTACAAATAAAAAAGTTAAGCTAAAAAGAGAAATAAAGGTAAGCAAACTGATAAAGAGGCTGAGACAACCAAAGGCATTGGCAAATAACAATACTCACTATGTAAGTATTACAAAAGAACAAATCATTTGCCTAAATTTTGCTAAAATTACAACAAAATGAGGCATTCTAAGAAGATTTGCAAAAATAAAGACAAGATACCTTAATAAAAGCTTTAACAATCTAGTTAAAAGGCTCAAGTTACTGATAGGAGTAACTTATAAAAGACCACTTATTTGTAGTAACATTAAATGCTAGGAAGAGGTTTGTAAGAGTTTGGTTGGTAAATAATGACTATACAACCATATGTCTCTAATACTTGAAGTTTTCAAAAATCTTGATTAGAATTTCAAATCTAATGTCATGATTTGTAATAGGGGGTACCTTGATATGTAATATGCAAACTTATATAAGTATCAAATACATCATTGAAGTTCTTTTTATGCCTAATATCAATTAAAATTTACTTAATGTTAAGTACTTTTTAGAGAAAGGTTTGTCATTAGTATTTAGAGATAGAAGTTGCATAATCTATAATAATGCAAATATATACCTAGTTAGTGTGCTTATGGATACAGAAAGCTTCAATCTAGACATAAAGAAATTGACATACCTTGCCTTACCTATCATGACAAGTGATTTATCTTTATGGCATAGAAGGCTTGATCACTTTTGCTATGTAACACTTCAAAAGTTGCAATAAAGGAAGTTAATGTATGATTTGCTCGATATATAACTTATTTTGTTATAGGTCATGTATGCAAAGCTTACCAATTGGAGAAGTTAACTAGACTTCTTTTCCTCTCAACTTAGCTTTTTAAAATCCATTCAAACTTTTGTAAAATTATAAGAACCAATTCTTTAGATGATAGCACATATACTATATTATTTTTATTAATAAATTTTTTTTGTACCATTGGACTTTCTTCCTCAAATAGAAGTTAAAAGTGACCATTGTATTTCAAAACCTTGAAACATAGATTGAAAGAAATTTGGTCATTCGATTAAAGCCATTAAAACATATAATGACTCAAAACTTGTTTCTTGTTCCTTTAAAACACTTTGCAATACTATTGTCATACAACAATCGTTGACAACCCTTACTCACCCTAATAAAATGGGATTTGTGAAAGGAAAAATAAAATTATAATAGAGATGGCTAAATGCTCGATAATAGATAATGACTAACCTAAAAAGTTATGGGCTGAAGTTATTATAACCTTTTTCTATCTTTCGAATGGACTGCCAACCAAGTCTATTAAACCTAACTCTCTTTTAAGCTTGGTTTAACAATAAACCTTTATTAAGCTACTTTAAGGTGTCTAGCAACATTTGTTATGCACATGTGCTTAAAAGTAAAAGAACCAAACTTGATTATAAATATTTTTGTGCAATACTTATAGGTTACTTAGTTACTTTTATATAATATAAAATCTATGATGTAAATTTTGGCAAAATTTTCATTAATAGAGATCTCAAATTTCATTAAAGTGAAAAATGGAATTTAGATATCTTTAAGGCTCAATCTAAGGAACATTCATCTTCCCATGACTTGTAGATTCAGGAACAAAATTTAAATTTATCAAAAGGAAAGGATATTGATCATCTACCTATAAAGGGAACAAAAAACCTTATAGACATTTATGAGAGATACAATATAGTAATTCTTAAACCCACTTTATATCAAAAAGTATCTAGAGTTGTAGAATGGAGAAAAGCAATGCAAAAAGAGATAGATTCCATTTATAAAAATGACACTTGGTAACTAGTTTCAAAATTATATGACCAGAGATCAATAGTAGTAAAATGAATTTATAAAATTAAGCTAAATGTTGATGGTTCGATCAATAAATTGAAAGCCAAACTTGTGGCAAAGGGTTTCATAGCAACCTAAGATGGATTACATTGATACTTATGCACTTGTTACTAGGTTGGACACTATCAAACTCTTGCTTATAATAGCAATATCCAAAGGTTGGTCTATGCACCAACTAGATGTCAAATCTTTTTTTTTTTTTTTAATGATGTGCTTTAAAAGGATATCTATATTGATTAGCCTATAGGATTTGTTAAAAAGGGCAAAGAAAACAAGGTGTACTTGCTTAAAAAGGCTTTTTACAATTTCAAGAAGGTACTAAGAGCTTGGTACACAAGAATCCATAAGTGCCTACAAAGGCTAGGTTTTAGTAAGCATTATTATGTTGTAACTCTCTATGTCAAAAAAGAAAAACCTCATGTTCTCTATCTATATCTTTATCTTGATGACCTTATGGTTATTGGAAACAATCTTAATGTTATACATCAATTTAAAACGGACATGCTAAATTAGTTTGATATGATTGACTAGGTAGGATACATTACTTTCTTAGCTTACAAGTTTATTAGTCATAATAAGGGATCTTTGTAAACTAAATGAAGTATATAACTTTAATGCTTTAAAAATTTCATATGGTAAATTACAAAAGCACAAAAACACTTATTACCCCAAGAGACAAGTTCTAAAAAGAAGATAATGGTCCTAAAATAAATGAAAATAATTACAAAAGCATTATAGGCTATATGCTATACTTATTAGCCACAGAACTTGATATCATGTATACTATGAATCTCCTGTTTAGATTCATGCATGCCCCTAGAGAAACACATCTTAAAGTAGTCAAACGAATATTAGAATACATAAAAGGCACCTCTGAATTGGGAATTATGTTTGTAGGCAGTAAAGAAATGAAGCTCATTAGTTTTTTTAGACAATGATGAAAGGGGTCACTTGATGACATGAAAAGTACTTTTGGAAATGCATTTTCATTAGGATTTGGAGCATTTACTTGGAGCTTAAAGAAGCAACCAACTGTGGCACAATCCATAATTAAGGCTAAGGATATTGCAACATCCTTAGCAATGAATCAAACTTTATGGATTAAGAAAGTGCTTTTAAAGCTTGAACAAATATAAGTAACCTCAATTTTTTGTGACTATTAGTTCATCATTGCTATATTAAAGAATCTAGTGTTGCATGGAAATACTAAACATTTTAAAATCAAACTTCATTTCATCAAAGAAGCTCAAAAGCATAATGATGCAAATATAATTCATTGTAACTCTAAATGATTTAATGACAAACATTTTCACTAAAGGTTGGCATAGACCTAAGTTTAAGGAGCTAAGAAGGAATTCAAGTATGTAAACTTATGGCATTAAAAAAGAGTGAAGGTCCTAATGGTGCCAGCATTTTGTTGTCTTATGTGGTTGTTACCCTGTTAATCAAGCTTCCCTCCAAAAAAAATAAAAGTTGGCTATGACCATTGAATGGTTAAAGGACATAAGCTAATCTTATTCTGAAGACTTTTTGCTTTTAGAAATATCAATAACTTATCAATCAAACAAAACAATCCTTGTATGATAGTCTATATGTTTAAAGTTTGTACTTGAATATTTTAATTCAAATTTAAATTTGAAATTCAAGTTGTATAGGTGCAAATTCAATAACATATTAATTTAAATTTTAAGTTTCAAACTTATTATTTATATGTATTATGAAAATCGATCAATAAAAGGCAAATCAACTACTTTCTATTACACTTTAAGCTATACTCCCTTCTTTGTGATTGCCATTGTTGTTCTTGGTTTAGCTTCATGTTGTTGATATGATCACTGGTGTAAAATTAGAAGCAAAAAACCAACTCAACAACCCTATAATTGAAACTAATAGATCTTAGTAGTTTTTAAGTTCTTTTTTAATTTCATCTTGGAGCTTTCTTTTCTAGTTTCATCTTGGAGTTTTTCATTTACTTATAGTCATTGGTGGTTTGGATGCTTTTGTATAGAAGTTTAAATGGATCCTAGCTTATGCTTTATTTTATGCTATGGTTACATGTAAAGACTCGTATGGGAGTTTTGATTTGATTTCTAAGGTTAGTGTTAAAACAGAAGGTAGAAGTTCCACTTTTAGGCTAATTTGTTAGTCTAAATGCCAGTTAGTAGTTCATGTTCGTACATTGCCACAAGATTGGGATGCTTTTCCTTCCTTAATTAATGCATGAGTCTTTTCTTTTAAATTTGTTACTTCTAGTTAGGAGACAGATTGGATTTGAAAAAAGGAATCAAGATTGCACACCATGAGGTTTTAGAATGGTCATGGTATAAGAGAAGGATGAAAATCAGAACTCAAGAATGAAATGGCCTCTATAAGAGCTTCTGTCATTGTGGGCAGAAGAACTATAATTATGGGATGGGAAAGACTATATAACTTGCATTTTGAGTTTGACTATAGGTTTGCATAGCCAGAAGTCTCTATCAACTACCATTGTTGTGTCATTGACATATTTTCCTGCTAGTTTATGAATATGTATAACATAGCTTCAAATCCTAATAGGACAGCAAAAGAGAATAAAATGCAAGTTACCTTAAATCTTAACAAATAAGAACCAAAGTTGCTTTGAAAACTTGCTTCCAAATGACTAAGGCATAGGAGAGATTTTGTAGTTTAACTTGTTGAATATTTGTAGCATTTGATTCGCATACTTAGTTTGATGTACCAAAATGCTATGCTCACAATATTGAATTTCTAAACCTAAGAAATAATTCATGTTACTAAGATCAGACATGTCAAATCTACTATACATAATCTTTTTGAACTAAGATATAAGATTTGATAAGTTACCAATAATCATCAAATCATCTTCATATATTGAAGCACATAGAAAATGCCTTTTCTCTTTATTTTCATAAAGAGTGGCATCATTACAACTTTTGTTAAAACTTACACCTATTAGATACTCATGAATCTTTAAGTACCAAACCTTAAGAGCCTACTTTAATACATAAAATGACTTTTTTAAAGGGTAAACTTTGTCTTCTTCTTATGGTTTGACAAACCCTATTAATTGATTGATATAAACTTTCTCTTGAAGTTTTCCATTTAAGAAGGTTGACTTAACATCTAAATGATGCACTAGTTATTTTTGTTGAGCAGTAATTGCAAGTAATAGCTTTATAGTGTCTAGCTTAGCCACTAATACAAAGGTTTTAATGCAATCCACTCCTATTTGCTATGTAAAGCCTTTGGCTACAAGCTTGACTTTCAATTTGTAAACAATTCCATTTATATTGTACTCTGTTTTGTAGATTTAATTTACTACAATGATCTTTTTAATTACAAGTTTAAGGACCAAGGTTCAAGCATAATTTTTATGAATAAATTTTAAGTCCTTTTACATGATAAATTTTTGTGCTACATTCTATAAGGTTTTTTGATATCTAATAAGATTTAGCTTAGCTACATAATTTCTATGATAGATATCAGTTAAGGGTCTTATACCTTTAACTAGAAAATCTTCTGCATCATTAAGCATACTGCATGATTTTTGACTTTATGACTAAATATTGGTGTAGCTTTGTTCCTTTACATACTTAAAAATTAAAGTCTATCAATTCCATCTTACATCCTTACAGAATGTAAGATTTCTGTTGACAGAAACATTTTTTGCAATAACATTAAAGATTTTACAATTACTAGGAGTATTAGTGTAGCCAATAAATATAACTAATAAGGCATTATAGTCTAGCTTACTCCTTTTTAATTCTACTACATAAGTATAATAGATACAACTAAAAAGTTTTAAACGACTAAAAGATGGCTTATAGTTGTGTTAGGCTTAATATGGAATAAAGTTAGACAAGGCTTCAGAATGCAACTTATTCAATAAATATATAACAATTACTACACTTGCTGTTGATATATATTTAGAACCATTATTAGTTTTAATAGGCTAAATTACATAATTTGCTTCTATAACCAAATTTTGAATTTTTTAAAGACAACAACTATATCTTATTTGATTTTTGGAAAATAAATCAAATAATACATAGTGGAATCATCAATGAATATGATGTAATAGCTGTTACCATTCAAAAAGCAAATGTTCATTGGCCTATAGTAATCTAAATGGACCAATTATAGATGCTTCAAGCTCTGTTGTCTTATTTGGTATAAAGAGAAGCCTAATCTACTTACTTAGTCGACAAATATTACAAGGTTTATCAAATTAATCTACATTAATTAAGTTATAAGCTCATTGTATATTTTTTAATGCTTGAATTCTTATATGGTGGAAATGACCAAGTTTTCTATGCCAAAGAGTTGCACTGTTAATAACAACAATGTAAGATGTTGCATTTTGTTGGTGTCTAAATGAAACTCTTTCCAATATGGGCATTGTGATTAATTTGTTACCATTTGAATGATAAATGACACATCTATGATCTTTAAATAGCAATGAAAACCCATTATCTATGAGATGACCAACACTTAATAGTTTGTGATAGATGTGTAAAATAAACAAAACATTTGGAATGACTTTGGTACCTAAGTTTGTATACACTATAAATTCTTTTTTTCTATGCATTTACAACAATTTACCACTACCAATCCTTACTTTTGATTTAAAGGATTTGTCAAGCACATTAAATATCTTGGGATTAGGTGATATATGGTTTGTGTAACCACCATCACTAACCAAATTCCAAGATCAAAAGAGTTAGTGCTTGTTACTACCATAAAAAGCTACTTATCTATAGATTAAACTTCGTTTGTTGGCTAAGCTTCTTGTTTGACCTATTGTGGCCTTTAATAGTGTTGAGAGTAATTGCCTTAATTTGACTAACCACTCTTACTAGTCTTCAATATAGTTTTTAACTATTTTTATTTATTTCATCTTCAAAATTTGAAATTCTCTTCTAAGGTTCAATTGCTACATAGTTGTTTTTTAACTACCCCTCTACTTTTTCTTTAGTCTATTTTAATCTTACTTTGTAATATCACGTCATAATTTTATTAAAAATTAGCTTAATGATTGGTATATGTATACAAATGGGGGTTTTGTACTATTTTGATTCTCAGCTTAATAATTGTTATGTGTATGCAAATAGGGGTTTTGTACTATTTTGATTTTTACCCTTATGATGTTTTAGTTAAGCAAGTGTTGAATTTGTAAGAAAGGGAGCTAACTTCATGCTCTTCTCAATTACTTCCCAAAGATCAAAGACCCTCAAATAAACCTTAATCATTATAATATATTGTGTATAGTTTTCACTAATGAACTTAGTTAGTGATAAGGGAAATAAGCTTGTCAATGCAATGGAAACTATCTCTTAAGTGTTTGGAATAATTTCTCACAAATGTTTGTGAGTGATTGTTCTCATACAACTCATAAGGTTAATAAGAATCTTTAACTTTGATACCAATTTGAAGGTTATTTTGTATAAACCTCAAATATGATTTCTATTTTCTAGCATACAAGGCTAATGACTTATAACAAAAGTAACCTTCTAGTTACAAAGAGCACAAAAAAGGAAGAAAACAAGAGATAGTTAATGCTTAACAACTTTAATTTTTAATAACTTAAATCCTCATTATATATAAAGATTTTGAAATATAAAATTTAAAATTAATACACCTGGTAATCTTTTAACATTTAAAATTTAAATTTTGAATTAACTATAGTGGTTCATGATTATGTTCTAATTCAAACTAAGTAATATTAAAATTTCAAAATAAAGCTTGAATCTTGGCATAAAGATGGCTACTTGAAGTTGACGAGAGAGAGAGAGAGAGAGAGCCACTAGATATAACCACTTTAACTAACTTTTCAATCTTGGTATACATAGCTTTGCTTCCCTAGTTATGCAAAAATAGAGCACCATTAGAACTTTAGAGTATCACCAAACAAATAATGCAAGCAAAAAAGAATATAAAAAGGTGGTAAAAGGAATGAACAAAGCTAATAGAGATGATGGTTTTGGTTGTAAATAGTATGGAAAGATCAACATGGATGATATCATCAATAAGGCCATTAGAAAGAAGATTGCAGAGTACTCTTCAAGCTTAAAAATTACAGCATATGGTTGTTTAGATGAGAGATCTTTATCAAATAGTCGTGAAAAAATTTTAACTTATGGTTCTTCACTCTGCATCTCTATTAAAATTTTGCATAATTAGACTTTTGCATGTGCACAATCGAGATTAAAGAATTCAAGGTAAAACCTTTTGTTCCATTTTCTCGTGTGAATCTAATTTATTAGTCCAAGAAACATTAATCTTATGAGTCCCAAAAGGGTTAGTTTAGTAAGGAGGGTGGCGTTTAAAGAATAAAGGTCTACTCAATTAACAAGTTGAAAAGTTTCCATCAACCCTAAAAGAATGTTGGGATTTTGTAGAGTCAAGTAGAGTAGATGGTAAAGATGGAGGAGAAAGAGAGGTTTTACATAATTAACACAAGACAAAAGCGAGGGGGTGTTAAATAATATCAAATAAGGCAAATCCAAGTTTTTATATACCACTTAATGCAAGATGAAAATGTGAGAAATAGATAATAAAAAGCTAACACTCAATTGGAATTTTAATAAGAATTTCTAAAATCCACCAAGATAACTCTCAAAAGAGAATAAAATAATTCATAAAATTTTATTATTTAACAGATGTCTTAGCGCATAGGTTTACATGTATTTATAACTAAAACTATTTATCTAATTGGGAAAATACTTTAAACTAAATGAGAAAATATTCTAAAATAAGTTTAAAAAATAAAAAAAATCACAAGTAATTCACATATTTTTCCTAAATAGTTTAACTAAAATTCCTAATTATGCTAAAATAAGTAAATAAATTACAAAATAATTATTATAATATAATTTATAGTATGATAAGAAAATATCCTTTATAACATGTTCTACGTCAGACTCCTTAATTTGAAAAGAAACTTGCCTTTAACTTGATAATGAGAAATTGACATTTTCCATACCATAGAAACAATTACTTTAAATAAATTAGTATTTTCAATATAACCTAATAATTCCTCTAGTAAATCATCATGTGAACAATTAATACTAAACTATCATATTTTTTATATTTAATTCCAAGAAAATCAATATACTAGAATGAAAACTCAACAAAATCTTAGGACTTATAGGTTATGGGTCTGATTTTTAAGTCAATGAAATTTACAAACGATACTTGTTTCTTATTGAGTTCTCTATTAATATAAAAGGAATTATCTACCTCAATCAGCATGTGATTATTAATTAATATTTCTTCTTCTATTTAAACCACTAACTCTTGATATATGAATATATTGTTGTAAGCAAACATATTATTATACAATTTATCAGTTAGTAGAAAATAAGAATTAAATTTCTCTTTAGTTTTTTCTAACATCTCATTAAACATATCATCATTATAACATTCCAACACTAATAAATTTCTCATATCTACCCATGATTGAATTTCAAACTTACCACACCTTAATTAAAAATATTGAGTATAATTCCACTATTTAGTTGCACCATCTTGAAATTTAAAATACACAAAAGTCATTTTCTTCTCGTCATAAATATCATTGTATTCAAAATAAATTTCAATTTCTACTAACCAACTAAAAAAAATTTAATGAAAAATTTTCCATTAAAGAAAGAAATATTTTTGAATTTAGAAATATAAGTATGAACACACTGATTGTGAGCGATATCTACAATACAAAACTTGTTGTATTCATGATCTTATAAAATTACTTTAAACAGAGTTTTTCCTTCACAATCTTTGTAGTTGAAGAAATTGCCTTAGATCTTATAAGACAATGGCAATATAGGTCAAACTTGCTCTGATGCCACCTAATGCAGGACGAACATGTGGGGAAGTCAGATGATATCAAACAAAGCAAATCCAAGTTCCAATACCACTTAATGCAGGATGAAAGTGTGAGATATGGATAACAAAAAGTTGATTCAATTGAACTTTTAATAAGAATTTTTGGAAATCATCAAAATAATTGTTAAAAAAGAATAAAATGATTCATAAAATTTTATTATTTATTAGATGTCTTAACCTATAAGCTTACATGTATTTATAACTAAAACTATTTATCTAATTGAAAAAATACTTTAAACTAAATTAGAAAATATTCTAAAATAATAAAAAAAAAGAATTTTGAGTACTTAACATATTTTTTCTAAATAATTTAACTAAAATCCCTAATTATGATAAAACAAAGAAATAAATTATAAAATAGTAATTACACTATAATTTATAAGATGATGAGAAAATATCTTTTATAACATGTCCTACATAAAAATGAAGGTTGCAAAATGATAAATTTCAGGGAAATTACAGAGAAGTTTGCTGTGTATTCACGAATTCAAGTGAATGAGTTGAAAAATCGCATGGATAAGGTAAGAAAATTTTCATGAATATGTTGTGTATGCGAGTTCGTGCCTTTCTTTCCGTGTGATGTTGTCGTCTATCTCAATAATGCAACTGGGGAAATTATTTAATGTTGATTGTTATTTTGGGCTAAAAAGCTACAAATGTGGTACCAATCATTAATTTCCACCTAAGAATGTTTCATCTTTCTAAAATCTCATGTCGTGAATGGCGATTGCAAGTAGGAATGACCATGTAGTATTGGATAGTAACCTTAGTTTCCATGGTAAAAGTTCAAACTAAAAAAGAGTACTAACCAAATCATTGGTCTCTGAAGTTTTCTGTGCTATTTGGCCAAGAACATAGACAATGAAAGGGGAAATGACTGATGAAACGGGCTGAAGTCTCTGTAAACTCTGTTCGGTTACGGAAAGGGGATTCTCGTGAATGCGCATCGTCCAAAAGCTCTCGGAAATATGTGTTTTGGTGTAAGGGGAAACACCAAAGATTGCAACCAGAAGTGAACCACATAATCTTTCAAAGCTCCTGCGAAGAGCACTAGGTGCTGCTCTGTTAGTTTTGTTTTTGTTGCTTTGAACTGGATGAATGACCATAATCTTTCAAAAATCCTGCTCTTTTTGATTTCATTATAAGACAAGGATAGCGACTATGCATCTGTCCCACGGATTTCCAAGCTCACAAGTCAGGCTTGGAGAAATGGTGGGCGAATCCAAGTAACAATGCCCAACTAACAACCACCCCAGCTCTCCATTTGATTTCCCTTCTTTCTACTAAAGTGATAAATGAGAGATATAGGCAGCAAGTTCAATTGTAGAAGTTAGCATCACTCCTCTAAGACGTTGCAGGCGATTCTCAATTGGATCCCCTTGGCCTTTCTCCAAATGGTGGGCCCGATTACATTAGAAATTCTTGTGGCAAATGCAGGGGAAAACACCTAAACTGAAAAATGCTAGAGTTGAAAATGCAGGCACAAACAAAATTGCCAAAGGACAAGCAAAACTGACTTTCCGGTACCCCTAGTGTAAGAAATTTTTGGCATCATAAGAAAATGGGCTGTGATTGATTTGCTTGGGTCAGATCTTTCACATTGTGTATGCTTTCAGCACCTTTGAAGGAGAATTATTAGTTGTGGACAAACGGTTTTGGTGGAGTTCATTACCTTTACACGTAACCTTGATCTGCTTTCAGTTGAAATCAACTTTCGTCAAACCTCAAGGCAACGATGAAATTCCATCAAGTGGGCACATTGTGCCGGCTTAAAGAAATTTTTGAAAGTGTATGCCTTTTTTCAATTTTTTTACTTTAAAATTTTTAGTTTTCATATTAAAATTCTTGTGCATCGTGCAGGTTTAAAGGTTAATATTCCCATTTTGGCTATTTTTCAGAGTTTTGCTATTTAGGGTAATAAAGTTTTATGACTTTGACTATTGGCATACCGGGTAGCTATTAATTTTAAAATTAAATTCACTGAATTAAATAAGTAAACCACCCTGCTTCTTTCTTTTCTTTTTTTTTTTTTTTTGAAATTTTGAGAGTTTTACTATTTAAAGCAATAAATATTTGAGACTACTGAATTCCTTTTGTAGCTCAATCTAATACATAGAAATAAATAAGTGAATTAATTTAATAAATACCTATTATGGTGTAAGAAGGATTTGTTAATTGAGTGTATAATGTGAAAAGAAAACAGATAGTCACACTGTCACGTTACAATTATAAGTAAAATAATAATGAACGTCCTGGTAACTAAAATTATTAATGGTTGCTGCTCAAAATTTCTTTGTTTGCTAACTCCTTTCATACATCTATGTACTCCTTTTGTGGGCTCTTGCGTGTTTCAAGATCATTGCTCTCCTCGTCTTACCATATCTCCTCTGTAGGCACGAAAACAACCCAAAAAATTCATGTCAATGCTTTCCATACCATTAACTAGTTTGATGCATTCGAGACATATAGGGACATGAATTACAAATTTATGCTTTTTTATATTTTCACATCTAATGCTATTTTTTAAAAATAAGATAATATATTTGTGGAATTTATGTTGCAGGTTTATTCCAAATCAAAAATTGGGTGGGAGAGATATGTATACGAAGTTTCCGACTTCTTCCTAAAATCTATTAATTTGTGATATTGAGAGGGGGTAAATCAGTATCACCATAATTCACAATTTACAGATAAGTAAACAACTTCAACTTCTTCTTAAAAGCAAACTCTTTCTCAAACTCGACTGAAGTGATCTATTGCTACCTACTAATTACAATAGTCCCCAAAGTCACCTTTCAGACACCTTATCTAATAGACAATATAGATGTCCTTATTTAAATCTTCGTTAAGTTATGAGTTGGCTGATACTTTAACTGCGTTCACAACTCAATTTAAAGTATAGAACGTAAAGCAAATTAAGCAAACATGAGATTTACGTGGTTCCGTCAACGTGATGTACATCCACGGTAGTAGGGATTCTCCCTTTACTGAGACTATCCACTATACTTGTGAATACAGGTTACAATAGATGTCTTTAACTCTCTGCTCCTTTCAATATTGCAATTACTAAGCAAGTACAATGTAAAGAATGTCACTTACTGTGTCTACCCTTCTTCTAACTTATCTTACCTCTATTGAATTGAAAAACTGCTCCACTACGGTTTAAAAGTTCACCGTAACACTCTCTAAACTCTCTTGAAGAAGTATGGAAATACGTTGATTTCAATACTTCGTTGAATTCCTACATTGTATCACACAATTCCTACTTTCACCGTCTTACGGTCTCACCCGTCTCCTTGTCTCACGATCTCACTGTCTCACGGCTCGCCTGTCAGTTTCTCTCTCTCTTATTGTTCAGCCGAATTTCTCTCTCTTCCGCCGGATTTCTCTCTCTTTGCCGGATTTCTCTCTTCCGTTCACCTACTTGGCCGGATTTCCTCCCTTTTCTGTCGGTGGTCTACTTTTCTTCGTCCTGTTGTCCAGCCTTCTTCACCCGTTCTCGGTTTTCTCTCCCGTCGACCGGTTTCTCTATTTTTCCGACCGTCTGTTTCTCTCTCTTCCAACATCTAGCCACCGGATCTCTCTTACCCATTCTCGATCTAGTCTCGTCTCACCGGTTCCAGTTCGGATCTAGTCTCCCTCATAGTTTTACTGCACAGCTTCGCTGTTCATTTCAGCTGCACTCCCTTTCAACCCCCTATTCTAGCGTTTTTCTCTTTCAGGCGTTTCTCTCTCTTCGTCTGTCGGTTTGCTCAATTTTCCGACCTTCGATGGCTGTGTTTTCTCTCTCCTTTCCCCCAACGACGGCTCCAATTTGGTCGTCCTTTGTTTGCTGTTCTTCGTTCAGCCCAAACTTTCGGCGTCTCCTTCTTTCTCTCTTTCGACGCAACTATTCAGGGGTAGTACTGTTCACAACGGCTCCTATTCACTTGATTCGTCCGTCGACTGTACTATTTACTCTCTTTGTCCTTGCCGGTGGTGTTCTTCTGTGTAAAGTTGGTGTTCTCTTTAGTTGATCAGTTGTATAGGTTTTGTTGAATATTCAATATTGTCAACTCACCGTTATTTGTCTTTCATTACCATTATATACTCTAGTTCATGAAACCCTAATAGGGTTTACACAGTAAATTTACTTTCTTGTCATTCTGTGTAGTTTTACTTTTTTGCCTTTCTACGTGGCTTCAATTTACTTGCACACGTAAAGTTAATTAACAACAATTACAACTCATACAAGGCTGTGGAAACAAGAGTATATTTTACCATTATTTTACATTTATACATGATGAGTTGATATACCCTCTTTTTCTTTTCATTTCTTTTTCTTATAGATTATGTTGTGATTATTTGTCATAATAATAGATTTGTCTTTCGATGTTGGTATCCTAAGGCTTCAAAGTTGATTTTACTTCCTTTTTCTTTCAATTTGTGCTACTAACAGATCTTGGAGTATAGTTTACTGTGAAAATTGTGGTATATCATTGTATTTCTAGATTATTTATGATAAAGTTTATTTACATTTTTTCCATTTATTTGTAACAAATTATATATTTTGGCAAAATCTAATAATGGAAATCGTCTATAAAAAAATGTGCATATAGATATATAATGAAAATTATGTAAAAACTGAATGATGCTTGTACATGACATTTAGTCATATACAACTCAATATTCCATGTATATCCAATTATTTCAAAATAATAATAATAACAACATGCCATAGAGTGGATAAGAAAACTAGTTAATTGATTTCTTTCATTTTCACATCGTCAAAATAAGAAAAGCTCATTCTCAATACCCCTAATATTAGTTCTTTTATTCCAATTGCTTTCCAAAAATCTCACATACTCGCACAACATGCAAGTCACGAACTCTTGGCCGGACATGCTGTATGTTGTTGGTCAAGCCATTTGTTTAGAGTGAAGTTTTAAACTCGAATATCACCTTTATTTACATAAAACATCATCCATAATTTTATTGGATAAAAAAAATGATTTTTGATCTAGGTGTCGTTCTTAAAACGATTGATGGAAAATATTTTTACATACAAACAAAGCCTATGGATGCTTGCAACACTAAACAAACTTTGGTATATAGCACTACATTCATGAATACGTTTGATGTCTATTTGTCTATTGAGATGTTCATTAAATCATAAACTCTATAAGAAAAGTAGCTTTCACCTTAATTTTTCATAAATTTCATACCTTCTCTCATGAGACTTGAATCTCACACCTAAAATCAAAGTGTAGAATTTTAGCCATATTGAAGTATCCCGTAGGGAGTAGGGACATAATATATTATAATATAATTAAATGTATGTGGTGTTTCTCTTTTTGGTTCAAATTAACTACATTTGGTGTTAATTGGTTGATTTATTTGTAAGGTTTTGTGGTATCCAAGACAACACGATTTTATTTTTTTTTTCTTTGGGGTTCAATTAAATTATTCAGAGGATTTAACTATAAGAGTGGTCTAGGATTCGACCTATATCTCATCCTACGTTTTATATTTAATGGGTCAATTTAATTAACCTATGTAGAATTGAGGTCAGTTATTCATGAACCACTCATTTGTTAATTACATCGAAACAAAAACTGTTTTCATAAGGCGAAGAAAATGACGATGAAATGTGCCATTAGCTAACTACACATGTTTGGATGGCTATAACTAATGAGTTAGAACATAAAGGATTTTTAGCTTATCCGAGACAGTTACTTGCCATCAGCTTAATAAAACAATCCGTGCATTGTAACATTATCTTTACAATAAAATAGTTAACTTTGCTTTCACGTTTCTTTTTGTTTTGGTCCACAATCCACATTTATTAAAGTAATCTCTAATTTCTTTAGTAGAATAGCTGATAAGTGTTATTATATCATCTATCATGCATTAATACTATATTGAGAAAACTTTTTCAAGACCGATTATTTAGAGCAATTGGTTTATAAACTTTGTGCTAAAGGGGGAAGCAAAGGTTTGTATTGTTATGCAATAAAAATTAGCTTCACAGTTTTGATTCTATTAAGTTAAGCTTTTGTTATCATCTATGCTTCAAGCTCTTCATTATTTTTGCAAGTACTCATAGTTATTGTTAAATCAAATTTTCTAACTTACACCACAAGTTAAGGTAAGATTTTTTTTTTTTCATGATTTATTATATATCAAACTAATCTTATGGAGCGTGACATTTAAAATAAAAGTATTCACTTGTTCTTTGACATATGTAAATTATGGAATGTCAATTAATAAATACCTTAAAATTAACAAAAGAATGCAATCATCAAAATCTTTGTCATTTACTTATGAAAATTTGTGTACAAAATGAATAAAAAAATCCTTTAATTAGTGTTGATATGATGCTAGTTGATAATGAGTTTTAATTTCTAACATTAAAAAAATAGAATAACTATTTAAAAAATCAAAATGAAGGATTAGTTCTTACCTATTTTCATAATAAGTGGTGGGTTTACATGGATTATAAAAACCTTAATCTCATAACATGTAAGGACCACTTCCCTTTACCTTTATTGATCAACTGCTGGAAAGGCTAACTTCTCATTTTTGCTATTATTTTCTTGATGGTTATTCAAGTTTTTTCATATTGCAATTGTTCTAGTGGATTAAGAAGAAATAATTTTTACATGCCCATTAGGGACTTTTGTATATCTACATGCCATTTAGTCTTTGTAATACCTTAGCTACTTTCCAAAAGTGTATAATTATCATATTTTTAGATTATATTAAACATATCATAGAAGTCTTTATAAATTATTTTACAATTTATGGAGATTTCTTTGATAATTATTTACATAATTTTATTTTTGTTCTTTAAAGATACATAAAGACCAACCTTATATTAATTTCTTGAAAAAGCCTTTTTATGGTTGAACAAATATAGTTTTGAGTCTTGTTATTTCTTTTAGGGGAATTGAGGTAGATAAAGTTAAAGTTGATATTATTCAATATTTACCTCATCCTATTAGTGTATAGAAAGTTTATTCTTTTCTTAGACATATGGATTTATATTAAAGATTCATCAAAACCTCCTTCAAAATAACATTACCTCTATACAAATTGCTACAAAAAGATGTGACTTTGGAGTTTGATAAGGCGTGTAAAAAGACATTTGATAAACTGAAGAAACTATTGACTTTTACCCCAATTATCCAACCCTTTAACTAAAACATTCCTTTTAAAATAATGTAAGATGTAAGTGATTATGCAATAGGTATTGTTTTAGGTCAAATAATTAAAAAAGTATCTTAGGCCATTTATTACACTTCAAAAACTTTGAATGATGCCTAGAGAAATTATTCTACTATTAAAAAGAACTATTAGTTATTGTTTTTGCTTTAAACAAGTTTTGATCTTATTTGTTTGGTACTAAAGTTATTGTTTAGTCTGATTATATAGCTTTTTATTATTTGATGATAAAGAAAAAGACGAAACTAAGATTAGTAAGATAGATACTTCTCTTCATTGAATTTTATTTGGAGATCAAAGACAAAAGTGGGACAAAAAATTATGTCATAAATCATTTAAGTCATTTAGTTCATGTAAAAGATGAACTTCATTTACAAAATATCTTCCTTAACAAACAATTGTTCTTCATGAATGTGACATTGCCTTGATATGCAAATATTATAAATTATTTGGTTACTAATATGTTACCTTTTCTCTTGTATAAAGGATAAAATTAACAGTGATGTCAAATATTATTTGTGGGATAACCCATGCTTATAGAAGTATTATGCAAATCAAGTGATAAAAAGGCATCTTTCTAAAAATTAAATTATTTCTATTCTCAACTTTTGTCATTTTTATGTTTATTAACAACGAGAAAAGTGCCAAAGTATAGTTTTTATTGGCCATATTTATTTTAAGATTCATATTCTTTTTGCAAGTTACGCAATTATTGCCAAAAAATGGGTAATATATCTCAAAGGAACAAGATGCCATAAACCATTATACTATTTTATAAAACTTTTTATGTTTAAGTCCTCAATTTCATAGGATTATTCCTTGTATCATTCGATTATATTCATATGTTTTTCATTGTTAATTATGTCTACCAAGACTAATGATTCTAAAGTTATTATAAATTTTATTAAGTCTAACATATTCTCTAAGTTAATATTCCAATAACTTTAATAAGTGATCAAGGCACTTACTTTTACAATCAAACTATAAAAACTTTATTGAAAAAGTGTTATAGAACGCACAAGGTGTCAATTTCTTATAATCCATAAACTAGTAGACAAGAAAAGGTGTCAAATTAAGAGATTAAGTTCATCATTGAAAAAATGGATCCAAGTAAAAAAGATTGGAGTTTACACTTAAATGATGCCTTATGGTTATATAGAATTGCATATAAGATGTTCATTGGTGTGTTACCTTATCGGTTGGTATTTAGGAAATTATACCACCTTCTAATTAAGTTATAACAAAAGACTTATTAAGCTATCAAGAATTTAAATATTAAGATAGATGAAAGTGGAGAATACAGGAAGTTACAACCACAAGAGTTAGAGGAAATTCATAATAAGGCTTATAAGAGTGCAAAGATTTACAAAGAAAAGATGAAGGCTTTTCATGATAAGATAATCTCTAAAACAAAGTTTAAAATTAGTCAAAAAAAAATCCTTTTATACCATTCATAACTTTATTTATTTTTTAGTAAGTTATATTCTAGTTGGATTGGACCTTTTGTTGTTATTAATATTTTCCTTTATAATGTAATTGAAATTTAAAACTTAACAACTTTCAATATGTTCAAGGTGAATGGCCATAAACTTAAGCCTTTCTATAAATGCTTCCAAGTAGAGAATCTGATGAAATTAAACCTTAAGGATCTAATTTATACTGTTTAAAAATAGGATGCATTGAATCGTGCCAACAATTATAACCAAAGGCACTACTTGGAAGGTGAACTAAGGGAAGTTCATTCTTTTTTTTTTTTTTTTGGCATAAGTATTTTGGTTATTTTTGCCTTTTCTTTGCATTTAACCTTACATTAAGGGCAATGTAAGTTTTAAGTATGGGTGAAGAAATTTAGGTTGTGTTTTAATTTGTATTTAAAAAAAAATAGTTTTGATTTTTGTTTTTGGTTATGCATATCATATGTAAGATTTAATTAAGCTAGAAAAACATATAATATGATTGAATAAGTAATGACTAAATTTGGTTAATAAAAGATGGTAAGATTTTAAGCCTTTAAATTGACAAATTCAAATTAGTCTCACCATTTTCTTTTATATGAGATATTCTTTCATGGATTTGTTTTTGTAAAACTTGCCTTAATTCATTTTGAGGTCAAATTAACACTTATATGCATGAATATGATCAAGACCTTCTTTGTTATAAACTATATAAGTTAAATAGTCTACTTTATAATTAAATATTCCTTTTGTTAAATCCTTTTAAGATTTATTGGCCTTTTTCGTTTATTATAAACCTATAATACAAGCTTTAGACCAAAAAAACAATGTCCTGACCCAAGTTATAAAGCTAGTAGAGACTTTTTCATCATTATGATATATATAGATTACAAGATACTAGTGTAAGTGTATTTAGATTTGTGATATAAGTATGGCTATAACTAGTGAGATGGAACATGTTTTCATTCTCAATTCATACATTCCATTGTTGATTTTTTTTATTGTAAAAAAAATAGAGATGAAAAGAAAGAAAGTAAGGAAGGAAATTACTTTTTAATATTATAAATTGTTTATGTTTATAATTCCTCCTAAAATTTAAAAAAAGATGTCAATTTCTATGTGATATATACAAAGGTCGAAGTCATTGCAAAGGATTATTCCTTGTATAAATGAACTGTTCCTTTTGAATAATCCCTTTTTTAATGTAAAGTTTACATGGTTTAAATGCTTTGAAGCCAAATTAAAGAAGTTATTGAATGAAGTGATTGATTTAACATGTATTATATATTCAAGTTTGAATTGATTCATTTTTACTCTACTAGTTTTAATGACTCTTGAGCTATATATCAAATATTTCCTACCTTAATTTTAAACCCCTTTACAACTCTTACAAAGTCCTTATGATTCATGTTATAATCCTAACATTTACTTCACAAATAAGCAAATTTTTCATTTATCATGTTTCTTTTAATTTCAATATTACAATACATAATAAGTAAGAATTTTTATAAACTTTATCATGCTTTAATTGATATAAAATATTAATAAAAATACACTAAGAAAAAAATGTATGTATTCTTATATCAACTAAAATAACAAATCATAATGAATCTTTACATTATTATGAGTACATGAATATTAACACTGAAATAAAACTAGTAAGTATTACAAGAAATTTTAATTAAATTTAATTTAAAACATATTAAGATATTTAATTACCTTTCTTTTTTAAACAAAACCTTATACTTTAAGTAATCTTTCATTGAATAATAAAAGTAGACTCTTTCCTTTAAAAAAAAAATGTTTAACTTACACTTTTATTCCTTTCCTAACTTTTTTTGCTCATAAGATTTATAAATTAACTCACTTAATTGTTTTTATTTCCTTTTAAATGAACAGACTTATCAATTTATTAACTTTTTGCCTTTCCTTTATATATTATTGTAATGAATTTGAAATAACCTATACTCAGAAAGTAGTAAAATTAAGATAAACTGCACTTAAGATCTTATGATCTTAATTTGTTTTTGTAAAATTAGTCATCATAATAATATATTCTTACATAGTTTATAATCTAATAAATTATATAGTCATGAGTTATATCATAAGAATATCAGTAAATAACTTATTTGTTAAATGGAATTATTTTTTCATAAACTAAAAATATTTTTTTATACTTTTTACTTGTTAAATAGTTTTCTTAATGTTGTTATTAATAATTACTTTTATAAACATAAAGCTTAACATATTGTTTCATTCTTAAATTTATGATGTAATTTCTATTTCTTATTATTAAAATTTTTAATAGTGGTAAATTAGTCAATAGCAGTATAAGTCAACATATATAACACATAAGTAAATATTGTCTTATTACTATCATTTGAGAAATTAAATCTTTGAGTAAAACAATAATTGAGACATGTAAGTGAATTATCATAACTAAATAACTATAAATACTTATAATTAATCATAAATTGAATAAAACAATTAGTGTATATTTTAGTTTTTCTTTGAAAAATCCTACAATATACTATCATAAGTAATATTATTAATTTTAATAGGTAATTAAATACTTTTAATCAAATATATTTGATCTCTTTGAATAAATAATTATATTTAATCAAAATATTAATTTACCTTAATTATATTATCAATCATGAAATAATAATTTATCTTTAAGTAAATCCTAAAATTTCAGTGATTAATAATATCAATTTATCTGATAATTTTTTATTTATAGTTATTTTATTTATATCATGGATAAATGACTTATTTATACTTGTTATTAAGTATACTAGTTTGACTACTTTAGTAATTAATAACAATAATGCACATATGTTAATTCAAATAATCTAATTTGGTTATTTTAATGACAATCAAGTTCGAGTGATATATATATATATGAAATTAAATCTAATAGCTTAATTACTTTGGTAGCAACAAATTACAATCTTAATACATGTATATAAAAATACAACTTAATATTTATTAATAATAAATATCATAACATTAAAACCTTAAGTTTGTTACTAGTATATATAATTTATATTCGTTTAAATTATAATTATAATCATATAGCCTAGGCCACATAAAATAGTTTTTTTTTCTTTACTTAAATTGTGATTGAACTTTAAATAGTAAATAAAGAATTTCTAATTCTTTAAATATAAATAATCATATTCATTGTATGACATCTTAATTAATGTGACAAAATTGAACTAATAATTTCAAACAATTCCTTATTTATAAGAAACAAACATGGGTTTTATTTTTATATAACCTAATTTAGTATAAGCATGTAACCTTTAACTGTAAAATCAGTAATAAAATTGGTGATATTTAAGGTTGCCACTATAATAATAAAATTGATAATA
>JAHLGO010000351.1:5023096-5082755 GCA_020615895.1 Ceriops decandra | reverse complement strand
TGTATTAAGGAACATTATTTAAGGCTTCCCATTATGTTGGTGTGCTTAAATATTAAGGGCATAAAGTTCATTTTTCATATAGTCAAGCAAAAGACCTGAAAGTAGAAGCAAAAACTTCTTTCCCAAGCAAGCTAAGAAGTCTTGATTAAGTTCATAGCAATAGTTTTCCTAGCATATGCCATGTTAATTTTTAAATTCCAAGTTTTCTTATACACCAAAATCAATAATAAACTGGAAGCTTTCTAGTAGTAAAAAAAGGAGGTGAAAAAACAAGTTCATTAGAAAAGTTAAGAGGATTTAACAAAAAGAAAATGCAAAAGGAATGAGATTTAGTCTTATCAATGGGACTTAGCTAAATTAAAAGCTCTATTTTCTAAATAGAAAATCAAAGTTGCATAAATAATCCTTTTAAGTTAATAGGCCACTATTAATAACCTTTAGCATTTTTTTTAAAAAAACTAGAAACTATTATGTTAGATCAAGATACCATTTTGCAATAAAAAGTAATAAGCTTACTAGGGAGTGGTAGTAGGTACATAAGTCAATTTGCATAAAGGAAAAGTAAGAAGGAACAATAACTGTTTCATTTATAGTGAGCTAAAAAAAATGATAAAGTTCCTTTTATTATTATTCTACCCTTGTGTTAGAATTACTTGTTTCGCTAGACAACTAAGGCACTCTTCCAATCTGGCAAGTTTCTCTTTGTTACTAACCTAATAAGAACGTAGTTCACAAGCAATATTAAGGCATCAAACATTGTTATTGTATTTATTAATGCATTTGGAAATCCAAAAATGATGTGTATTTTAATAAAATCCTAATAGACCTAAGAACCATCTTTGAAAAAATCCTACAAAATTGGATAAAATTCTTATCTCTTCCAAACTAAAGGATTATGATACCTCTCTCTATAGCTCCTTGATGCATTAAATGACTTGCCTTAAGCCAAGGTGATGCTTCCTCTAATTCTTATACCATGAAAGTGGGCATGGCTACAATGTGCAAAAATACCTTTAAGAGAATGATGGCAAGCTATGTGATAAAGAAAAGGCTTAGGTTAGCCTAAACTATGAAAGCATGATGTTACAGAATTAGATTTCAATCATGTTAATCCGTGTAGCACTTAACTTACTCGTATGTGAAGATGAACTAAATAAGCCTTAAAGTATTTAAGTAAATGAACTTAGAGCAACAGTGGCAAGTAACAACACTTGGTTTTAAAGGTTGTTGTCTTGTAACAACTTTAAAGGGGCTTTTGCCCATCATTTCGCTTCTTTAGAGGTTATACGAGGATTGGGCCACATTAAGCAACTTTGCCCAATCTCATTAATAAGCATTAATGTATTGCCTTAGATATAACTTTATCAAAGTATTGATCTATTTAGTTTGACCATTATTTTGAGGATATAAGCTTATTGAGAAGTTTAGATTAGTTCCCAATAATTTAAACAACTCATGCCAAAACTTGCCCATAAAATAGGGATTTTTATCACTTATTATAGTTCTAAGTACTTCCCACAACTTCACCATATTCTTAAATAATAAATGAGCTGCACCTTGCAATCAATAGGGATGGGAACAAAGGTAGAATTTTTTTCTAAACCAATTGACAACCATTATAATATTTCCAAACCCATCAGACTTAGGTAAGTCTATAATGAAGTCCATTAATACATTTTCCCAAGGTCTTTCAATAATGGGTAATGGTTTAAGTATACTAGTTAGGTGTCATTGTTCTGCTTTGTTTTGTTAACAAACAAGACAAGTTTGTACATAGGCATTGACATCATTTTATATTTGCAGCCAATAGTAAATTTATTGAGTAAAAGTAAAGGTTTGTGTCATATCTGAGTGACTAACTCATAAGGAATCACGACATTCCTTAAAGATTTTCTTTTACAAGTTTCTCTACTTAGGCACAAAGACTCGATCTCCAATAGTCATGAGAACTCCATCATTTAACCAAAATCAATAAGTCTTTTCCTTGCTAGCCAATTTTAGTAAACTCTTGGCCAAATTATCTCACAACATGTCTTCCTTGATTCATTCGAGGAAATTGCTCTTTAGTGTACTAGTAGATAGGGTAACCAATTCTACCTTTTGACTCAGTGTATTAGTGATAACATTAGCTTTACCTAATTTGTATTGTAACTTGTAGTCGAATTTGGCCAAGATGTCTTGCTAATAAGTTTGCATTGGGTTAAGCTTCTTTTATGTTTGGAAGTAGCTCATGGCAATATTATCAGTCAATATCATAAACTTGCTACTAAGCAAATAGTGTCTCCATGTGTGTAATTAATGGATTATAACAATCATCTCCTTATCTTAAATGGTATAACGCCTTTCTATATCATTTAACTTACTACTTTTGTAAACAACAAGATGACTATTTTGCATCAAGACTCCCACAATGGCAAATTGCAATGCATCTATATGGACTTCAAATGGCTTATCGTAGTCTAATAGCATCATAACAAATCCTTTAAAGATTGCTTGCTTCAATCTCTTAAAGGAAGTTTGGTATTCTTTCGATCAATGTCATATGCTATTTTTCTTAAGCAAATTAGTCACTGGTGTTGCTATGGTAGAGTACCCCTTAATAAATCAATGATAATACTTAATTAACCCCAAGAAAGATTGTAATTCAAGAACTTTGCTTGGAGACTCCCACTCTTGGATGGCTTATACCTTTACTAGATTCATCATAAGTTTTTCATCCTTGATTTTATGACCAAGGAATTCCACCTTTTGCTTAGAAAAAGATCACTTTTCCTTCTTAACATATAATTCATACTCACAAAGAACTAAAGACTTGTTTAAGGTAATTCACATATTCCTAAAAAATGTTTTTATATATCACAATATTATCAAGAAAACCACCATAAACTTGTCAAGAAAAAGGATGTAATACCTTATTTATGAGCATGCAAAAAGTAACAAACACTCTGGTGAGACCAAAGGGCATGACTAGAAATTCAATGGCTTCATAACACGTTATATAGGTCATCTTTGGTTTATTGTCTTGTACAATATGGACTTGGTAGTAACCTAACCACAAATCCAATTTGGTAAAATACTTGGCCTTTCCCAATTGATAAAAAAAATCAACTATTAAGGGTATTAGATACTTATTTTTTATAGTGACCATGTTCGAGGCTTGATATTTTATGTAAATTTGTAATGATCCATCCTTTTTCTTTTAAAAGTGGACTTAAGCACCATTAGGAGCTTTTGACAACCATATATAGCTTAAATCAAGCAAATTTTAGAGTTGCTTCCTTAGTTCCGTGAGCTTAGGTGGTGCCATGCAATAGGGACCCATGGTACAAGGTTTAGTACTAAGTTTTAGCTCAATGTGATGATTCATATCTTATCTAGGTAGAAGCTTCTTGGGCAATTTCAAAGGCATCACATCCTTGAACTTATTAAGGAAAAGTTGGATAGACTATGGCAATGGAGTAAGTCTTGTAATGTCTTCCCCTTCATTTAGTTCCCTTATAGTAGAAACATAACCTTAACCCATTTTAAAACCCCTTTTGAATTACAAGGCAAAAGCCATTGATGGCTTTGTCTTCTCTATGCTTTTCAAAGGAACCACTTGAATATTGTAAGTATTGAAGATCACAAAGGAACTTAAAGCTAAAATAAGAATAACCAAGGCTTTGCAGAAGAAAAAAAAGACCTAACATCATTTTAAAATTATCCATTAACAAAATGATAAAATCTAACTTACTATGCTAATCACCAATTTAAATAGTTAGACCTTTTGCTATGCCCTGAACAAGCTTTGCCTATGAATTGACCACCTTGATCGTGTTAATTCTTTTGAAATTTTAAATATATGTGTTTGGTCTCTTATATGTCTATAAAATTGTGTGTAACTCATCTTTCCAAGTTGTTTTCTCCAATAATCCCTAAGAAAAAGGATTTGCTATATATTGATGCTATGATCAATGGTAAACTATGTATGTGTTTAATAGCTTCCATGTCAACTTAAGCCTCTTTTTTTAGGCTTCTCTTTGTTAAGTTCTACAACAGTAGCATTTATTGCCTTCTGATTAGGATAATCCCTTACCCAATATGGATTGTCACAGATAAAGCAAGGCTGAAAAGGTTTACTAGTATCGTATTTACTAAAGGAACTCTTATTATACTTAGCATTACCACTTAAGGATTTTTGGTAATCACCTTTTTTGCAACTAGCATCCTTCTTCTACTCATTTTTCTTTTCCTTACTTCTATTAGACTTAGTCTTTTTCTCCTTAAAATAAATAGCATAGTCGATGAGTGTCTCGATAGCAGTAATGACAACATTTATGGTCTAGACATCTCATTTGTTTAATTCCATTCTTGCCCATTTTTCACACCATCTTTGAAATGGAAAAGAAAGTCATTGTCAAATAGACCTTTGATCTTAAAGTATAAAGGTAGTAAATTCCTTAATGTAATTGGAAATGTTACTTGTTTACCTTAGACGACACAGCTTCTCCTAAGCTTTGTTATCCACATTGTAAGGCATAAAATGTTTGCATAAGTCAACTTTAAATTTCTCTTATATGTTGATCACACATATGCCTTTTTCCCTTTTGGAATGCTTTTTCTCCACCATAGTTTGGCATCATCCTTAAAATAAATTAAAGCATTATTGATTTTGGAAAAGTCATCAACAACTCTGATAACCTCAAAGTATTACTCAAGGCCAAAAAGGAAGTTTTCTATAGTAGTTGTATTATGTGTGTCATTATACATAGCAGGTTTAGAAACCTTTAAGCTATGCATAATAATAATGCTAGTAGTAATAATTGTACTAGTCGACAATGTACTACTACGATAGAGCAACTCCATCTCTCTATGAAGGTCTTAAATCTCCCTTTCAATAAATTTTTGCAAGTCAGACAATTCTTGATTGAGGGAGCATACTTCTCCCTTAGACTTGTGACCAAGCTCTTCAACTATAAATTTAACAGCCCTCATGATTTCAATATTCTCATAGATCAAATTATCAATTTGATCACTAAGTTCCCCCACTATAAACTTGGTAATCTTCATTATTTCAACATTCTCATAGATCGAATTATCAATTTGATCATTGAGTTATCCCATTATAGAGCTCACATCGGTAATGCTCTTTTTCAAGTCAACATAACACTCTATGGGTTCTTTTGCTAGGACCTTCAACTTGCTATACTTGGGCGAGGCATGTTACTGCTCTCACTCGCAAGCTTACCACTCCACTTATTACTCCTTAATGACAATAACAATAATTCCTTCCTCATTTGCTATGCTCATAACTAACACAAAAAGGTTGTACTTAGGACTCTACCTTTGCTCTAATGACACCTATCATTAGGTTAGACTTCGATCATTCTAACCTACGTGACACTTAACTTACTTGTATATGAAGATAAACTAAGTAAGCCTTAAAGTGTTTGAAGAAATGAACTTAGAACAATAATAAACAAGTAAGAGGTTAAGAAATGCTAAATAGACTATAAGTACAAGAGTGTTTTGTAACGAAGAAAGTTTTATTTGATTTGAATAAGGTACCGAAAAAATGGAAAGAGTGAAGTATTTATATTTGTTTCACCTTTTATAATTACAATTTATTATTCTAGATATTTACATAAAACATTTTAATTACAAAATTATTTTAATTTCTTTAGAAAATTTTTAAGTATAAAAAACTCAAATATACTATAAAATCTTTCTTATCTTATCAAATATTTTTAATTCAGACTGATCCCAACAAACTTAGTGAAACAATGCACTTCGGAGGCTATGACAATGAGCTTTTAAGATTACTGCACAATTGGTTGGGTCCGTTGGCCTCCCAAGGAGGAGTCTTATTCTTTCTTGTTATTACACAATTTTTTTCCATGAGAAATAGAATCTATCATCCGGGATGGACACAAGACCCTGTTCAACTTCGCATTTTGTTAACTTGTATCACTAGGAATGCAAACAAATGGCAGACTGAATTGCCAAAACATCTAGATTGGGAATCTATTCCCAAACCCATGGCATATTCCTCCCATTTTATTCACCTAAAACACAAGTTCAGGCCCCAACTCATGCAAAGGAAAGGGGGCGCGTGACGTCAATGGACCTAAGAAAAAGCATTTGCAAGAATTCTTCTATTATAATAAGCAAACCAAGAGCAAACCTGAATTGCGTCACCTATACAAACTCACACTAGTTTCATTTCCAGTCCCTATTTGACCATCGACAATAACTAATAGCCTTACACACGAATTTCTTCTGGTGTTAGTTTCCATTGCGTTGGATTGAAGCCCCTCGGCCACGCTTCTATACATAAATAACTATATTATACACACAAACATTTTACAAGATAAATTGTGATGAATGGCTGCCACCATCCTAGCAGCCACTGCAAGGGATAACAAAGCCCAATAAGGGTTGTCATATTGCAGCATTATTTGGGGACCTGGTTATGTGGCTGATGACCCTGTTGTTTCGGTTGGCATAATGCAGACATAACCCGTAAGCGTCTAGCAATCTCTGTGAAAGATGGACGAGCCGAAGGATCAGGGGCCCAGCATTGCTCCATCAGTAGTCTCCATTCAGGGTCACAGAAGCGTGGGACATGCGGTCTCAATGTGTTACTAACTATGCCTCCTACAAAAATGAAAAGAGGTCAGCTAATTACATATCATTTTCACATATTAATGTTACTTGCATGACAAACAAATGTATGCCAAAGTAACATTGGTGGCAGTAAAGGCTAAAACGTGATTGGAATAACATTACCACATGAATTGATATTCCTAACACACCAAAACTTAAAGAAGACCATGATATAAGAAAAAATTGTTCAGAGGTGTGGCATCAACTTTTACAGAAATAAATCTAAATCTTGCGTGCAACTACAGTCCATGGGACCACAGAGATGTTTTCATATTTTTCCAATTTCATATCTTCATCTTCAGAAAAGATTCATAAACTTCTGCCAAACCAAAATCTCCCAGCTTAGCATTGAATTCTTTCATATTTTCTCTAGATTTAATGGTATTCTTTTATTGAAATATTATGCTGCTCTAACCTGCAGATAAAATGAGAAAGCCTATACAAACCTATGATTGCTCCATAGTGCATATTAGCATAAGGCTCCTCACCAGTGAGAATCTCCCACATAACAATACCGAAAGAGAACACATCAACCTGCAAATAAGCAGAGCTGCTATCAGAATCTGCTGGACTAAACAAATCATTAGAAATTTACCAAAAGAGTATGTATGTCAGACAATATACTCAAAGCTATTTTGTAGTGAGTTTTCAGGACCAGGATTCATTAGGAACAATATTCAGGAGAGAGACTTATCCTCTAGATAAAATCCTCACTCATTTGCGAATGTATACTTCTCAAAAGCAAACTGACTCCATTTTCCCAAAGCATGCTACCTAAATGATCAAGCCTACTTAGCTAACTACTTTTTGTCCCTTTTTTGGCATGAAATTACTAGCCCCAATACTTTGAGATTTAGGTCATTATTTTAAATTTTGGCCTGCTCATATTTTATGCACTAAAATGGATTATACTTGCCTTTTCAGAAACCTTACTGCTGCTACCATTCAGCAGCTCTGGAGCCATCCATGGAAGAGTTCCCCTTACACCTCCAGTAACCAAGGTATTTCTCCTGATTTTTGACAAACCAAAATCACCCACCTGCAGATACAGGAACCTTTTTAACTTCCCTTTAAAATTGTTTGACTTAGGGCAAATAGCTTCTATCTAACAAGAGTAAAGGCATTCAACCATTAGATAGGCATCATCTGCCATATTGTGACCTGTAAAATAGTGTAACCATTACCTTGCAAATAGGGCGCAAAGGATCTTTCAAGTTGACAAGCAAGTTGTCACATTTCAAATCAAAATGCACAATATTTTTGGCATGCAAATATTCCATTCCAAAAGCCGCATCCATCGCAATAATAAGTCGCTTACGATGATCAAGATGCCTAATTTCAAAGGACTCATTAGAGTAAGAAATTAGGGAATAATTTATGCAATCTAGCAATGCAAAAACGACATGGATAAAAAAAGATAGTACCTGTCTTTGCTAAGTAAAACATGTCTAAGAGAGCCATTCACCATGTACTCTGTCACTGTTGCTAGTGTTCCTCCTGGACCATCCTGCACCACTCCATAAAATGCCACAACATTGGGATGGTGAAGCTTTGAAAGGATATCAGCCTCACGCCAGAATTCCACAGTCTGTAAAACATTGATCCTGTTAATAACATAGAAAGTTTGAACAAACAAGAAATACAAACCTATCTTTGGTAAGTGTTGAACACAATGCTGATCATCATTATTTATGATCAAGCAAAATGCTGATCATAAGCATTATCCTCTCGCTGAAAGATCTTACCAAAGAACTTTTATTTTCTTTACTGACCTAAAGGTTTTCTAAACAACAGATGCAGGGTCTAAGCAAAGCTACAACATGGGACATTAAGGCACCTAGAGTTGGCAATAGCTTAGCCTTCTGGTCCATAATTAAATCCTGAACTAGAATGTTTATATTAAGCGATTGGATTTTGCTAGTCATTTATCAGTTGACTCCTTATTGCTCATTAAGTCACCACCACATCACTCAAATGAAAGCAACTCACCAATCTCTCTTGCTCTGATGAACGACCAGAGAAGCAGCTCTTCTTTATGCGCTTAATGGCAACATCACTTCCCCTCCATTTTCCATGATAAACAGTACCAAAAGTTCCAGAACCCAGTTCCCTCAATTCTTCCAAGTCTTCATTCTTTATGATCTACAATGACATTGAAATATCATCATAAAAATTATAAATTAACTTGAACAAATCAACTGAAATGTCCCAAGAATAACAAAGAAATGGAAGATTGCAAAAAGGTAACACATATGCATGTTAGTGGCATCTTAGAAGTGAAAAAAAGTGGAGGATGGTAAGCTTGACAGATTAGAAACAGTAAATAATATTTAAAACCAAAATAGCAAGAAATTTGTTCCATTAGCCCCAAATAAAGAGAATGTTGAGATTATGAAGAAGGGAAGAGCTAATGTTATAAAGACTAACTTTTCTAGGAGAGAGAGGAAAACAGCCATGTGATAATGCCCTCTTTTCATCTCAGTTTAATTATCAAGAGTATAACATTCTGCAAAGAATTCTAAATTGTATGCTGACATGCTGCACTTATAGTCTTATATCATTCAACTATACTATTCAACATCAATGGCAAACCCCAATAATTGCAGCAATGGCAAGAACATCCAGGATGACATAATTAAGAGAAGGAAGCCTTGCAGTTTCTGGAACAGTGAAATCTATTTTCAATTTTTAAGCAAAGCCATCAGCAGGTCCAACTCAAAACCTGCAAATTGAATATCCGACCTCTTACTTCTCTGGGGCACAGTACAGTTGATTCTCCACCACTATAGTACTAATTCAAGCTTCTTTTTTTTTTTTTTCTTCCATTGGCTAAATTCAAGTGAAATCAATGGAAATCAATTTATCTATTATCCAAATGAATGTCTCAACTGCTAGGTCAAGTACAAAGGACTGCAAACCACAAAGCTGGTGCAGAGAAAAATGTTGTTCAACTTTTTCCACATGACAAAGTGATAAAGGAGTAAAGGGCAAGTGTTTACCTGCAAGGTACTGATATCAAACTCACCCAAGGGAATATCAAGTGAAGGTACACCAGTTGTCTCAATATTATATTTTCCATCGGGATGCTGATTAAAATGAAAAATTAGATACTCATATATTAGCAATATTAGTTAAGAACTTCTAGACATTCAAGCAGATATGTAATTGATAGAAACACCTGATAATCCGATTCTGGCACTCCAGAGCTTAGCCCACTCAACTGTATTTTGTCCTTCCCCTTGAACTGAGAACGGCTGTAATCTGCATCTGAATTCATGTTATTAATTTCAATGGCACTAGGCATTTCTTGCTGTATGTCTCCATCAAAATTAATTTGTGAGTCAATGTGAGGCAAGGCAACTCCATCAGACTTTAAATCTGGATAGCTGTAATCAATTGATGGCCCTCCTTCAACATTTTGAAGTGAGGAAGGGAAACCTTGATGATCTTGGCCAATATGGGAAACATCTTTCCTAACAAATTGATCTTGTGCCAAGTTCCGAAAGAATGACCAGCGCTTAGGCTCATGATTCTCCTTCATGCTCAACCCTGTTCTGTCAATAGGCATTCGACTAACACCAGCAAGGTTTTCATGCAGTATAACTTTCGAGAATATATCAGACAATATATCGCGAGGAAATCGATCATTGATATCAACAGATATGTCCGCCTGCCTTGGAGTAGCAATGCCAATGGCGGGCTGCATTTGAGCTGCATCTTTATTTTTGAGAGAGTGATCCTCATAATTATCTTTGCCCTTGGCAGTTTCATAGTCATCCACAGAATTAAGTATGGCTTGGCCCAATTGAGATTTCTGCCCATTAGATTCTAGCCCTTCAGATAGACTGGTATTCAATTTATCAGCAAATTCGTTGCATTTTTCAGACTGTGCCAGTCCTTCTTCAACAATCTGATGATCCGCATGATTGGGGTATGCAGATGCAAGTAACTCCTCAACCTTGGAGGCCTCGTTCCTTTCATTTAGTTTATCAACTGAATCTGCTACTGTTTGAGAACCACTAAAACGTGCTTGATTTATTAAAACTTGGGGATCAAATGAATCATCAGATTTTGACAATCGATTCAATTCTGCCTGCTCCCTTGGAATGCGTTCAGAATGAAAAACACGTTGAGGAACCAAAGATGGTTCAAGATAGCTAAAATCTGATGGATCGACCTTGGAGCCACCATAACGGGGGCCTGATAGACCAGCAGAAGCATTTAGATGGTTATCATCGTCATTCTTCATTCGTTCAATTGCAGCTTCAGGGGAAATTGAATTTTGTATGGTTTCCTGGGCCTTTCTGCTAGTTTTTGCTGGAAAAATATGGGTTCCTATTTCTGGTGCTGTTTTGGCAACTGATACTTCTTCTCTAGCTGCATAACTTGGAACAGGACCATCAAATGGATGCACAGGAACCTTATTTTCATTTTCCAACGTCCAAATCTCAGCAGTTTCTTGAATTTTTGGAAGTGATGCATCTCGTTTAATTTTCATTTCTTTTATTGGTGCTTCCTTGTCCAGATTCTGAACTTTCTTAGGGTCATTTAACTTCTGGCCAGTGTTATCTCTTTTGAGCTTTACATCCTTGAAGGATACTTCTGCGTTTTGCATATGAAAGCCACCATAATGTGGGTCTTCAGTCAAACCCAGCTGTTGAAACGGATACCCCTGAATGGGCATTGACACTATGTTTTCACCAGATGTTGCAAAGTTAGAGGCTTGTGGGGCAGATTGCCCAGTAGCAGACACAGGATTGGAGCCCTTTCCATCAATCTGGGGAAAGCTCTCCACAACATGCATGGAGGCCACAGGAGGCTGACTAGCATGTATGTGATGGATCTTCTGGCCCTGACAAAGCAGTGCAGTAGATTCATATGCTGCAGATGAACTAGTTGGTGGTTGAGAAGATTCGGTTGTTGATGACATGGAGTTGGAACCCTTTCCATCAATCTGGGGGATGCTCTCCACATGTTGTATGGAGGACACTGAAGGCTGGCTAACATGTACATGATGCATCTTCTGGCCCTGGGAAGGCTGTGAATTAGATCCATGAGCTGCATACAAACTTGCTGGAGGTGGTTGAGAGGATTGGGTTGTTGACAAAGGCACATCAACTGCCAAAGGCATTATGCTCCCACCTGGCAAATTAGTTGCAGCTCCACCAGCCTCCCTTTCAAAGTTGAGGCTGATCAGCTCGTCCAAATTGTTCCCTGATGCACTTCCCAAATTAATCGAATTTCTTCTTGAACCCAAGTCCATACCATTCACAGCAACAACATACTGAATCTCAGAATGGCCATCTGTGGATTCTAGACCAAACTGGGCATCCTCCAAATCATTACTGGAAAATAAGAACATCCTGGGCTTCTGTGATCCTCCATCTATCACACTGCATTCCTCCATCATGTTCTGCAGATCCTCTTCACAGGAAACAGAAACCAATGCATCCAGATCTTCACCAGGGAGCTGGTATTTGATGGTATGAGCTTGGTTGTATATTGCCAATACCTTCTGTCTAAAATCCTGCCAAGATATATCCTTGCTCAGCCTGATGATCCGTGTTTCACCACCAACATATCTGAGCTTGCCATCACTTGGACGAGGCATAATTGTACCGCCAAAGCTGCAAAGGAACTTCACCTTCGTTGATGAGCCATCAGAAGTGCCTGAGGACACATATTCATGAATTCCTTGAGTGCTTTCATTCCTTGATAATGTTGGCAGTGAAGACTCAACAGGATTATAACGATATTGGCGCTCCTGCACAACAGAACTCTTCCTTTCAAATTCTGAGGTCTTGCCTTTTTCTACAGTTCTAAGTACAGGGATATCTGGCCCACTTTCTGAACTTGTATGAGATATTCCAAGCATGCCCTTCAGCTCCATATAGCCCGGCGCACTGTTAGGATCACCATAAGTATTTGGGAACAAGTGCTGCCTTGGGTTCACCCTATCCCGCATAAATTCAAGAGCAAACTCCTCACCAGTCTGAATTGAGTAATTCAGCACGGGTCTGGCTCCAACTGGCACGTTGTAATCAGGAGGTCGGAGGTTACTACTGACATTAGTTGATGGATCATGGAAGAACCTCTGGCTTGCGGACCCAAGTCCATCATTTCTTGTGTCCACATTATTGAGTCGAGCTTGTTCATAGCTTATTTTCTGATCTATCATACCTTTTCCAATATTTCTCTCCATTTAGTTCAATTGCACCAACAAGGCAAGGCACAAAGAATGCCATATCAAGACAGAAAAACTCCTAAGCCAGAGAATAAAGACTGCTTGTGAGACATCATGCCCTGAAACAGTGAATAGATTTTCAGTACTAAAAAATCACTTAGTTAATTAGAAACAGGATCTCCAAGCTTGAGAAATATTGAAGGAAAATCAATTTCTACCATGCCCTGAGGAAGTTTAAGTAGAACTAAAAATATTAAAGATGTGGATTTAAAATCAAATTTTGCTAAACTTAAAAGGATCCCCAGTCTCTGCTTTTGGGTTCACCCAAAATAGAGGGAAACAGATGGATCCACTCACTCAAGTAATAATATGGAGTTACATAGCAAACATAATGGCAGTACACGATCATGTGAAGAGGACCATAGCAAAGGGGACTAAAGCTTTAGCCTAATGGTCAGAGCTGAGGCCAAAAAGTCTTAGGTCCCTAAAAAATGTGCTGTAACATAGAGATATGTTAAAAATCTAAATACAAACAAGTGGGGAAAAGCATCAGGCTTATGAAGTTGATAGTTCCTACACTGTCATTTCCTTCACAAAATGGATCCAACATTCCAACTGCAAATCTCTTCATTCAAAGTCACCTACTAGACAAATGAAGCAAAAGAAAAAAAAAGCAAAAATAAATAAATAAATAAAATAAGAAGAAGAAGAAGAAAAGATCTACTATTACTGATAAAAATTGATTGTTGCAACGTTTTTATCCAAGTAATTGACTAAGAAATTGTTGTGACAATAAAAAAAATCCATATCAAAGGAAATAGCGGGAAAAAAATAAAAGAGAGAATAAAAAAAAAAGGAATATGTTTGATAAAATAGACTATAAAGGACAAGGATCGAATCATATGATCAATATTCTGAGAAGAAAAAATGGAGGGGTGGGGAAAAACACCAAATCGTATCACGAAAATAGTCAAATGAGAATTAAACTCAGTAAATTTCAACAAACAAACTGATCGCAATCTCAAGCTAAAAAGGAATTCATTATCTTAATTGAGGTAATAAAGAATCACAAACAGAAAACCCCAGCTGAGAGACCCTACCGAAATCAAGCTGAAGCTCTGAGGACCTTGTAAGAAACCAAAAACCCAGCAAAATTCACAGTGATTCCAGCTCAACCGATGAAACAAACAACTCCCAATGAACAAAAGCCTAGTGCATGAATCGTGATCATTGATGACTAACTCGTAGCGATGCAGACAATTAAGAGAAAACTAAATTCCACCCACCCCCCCCCCCCGCGCCGCCACCCAACCCCAACAAGATTTTAAAACAAAAACATAAAAGGAAATTTAGAGAACATAAGTATATAATCCATGAGTACCCGGAGATCAGCACCAGCAAAAGCTATCTGCTTTCTGATGAGCGAGCTTCGGCTTCAATCAGGATTGGGAAGCTTACTTCCTTTATCGTTCCTCTATAATATATATTCTAATTTGACTTTGGTCTAATATTATTTATTCTATATATATATATATATTAACGGGTAATACTTAATAATATTATTATTATTATTGTTTTCTTTGAACCAATCGGTTTCTCTCTTTTCTGAAAAAAAAAAAAAAAAAGATTAATTTTTTTCTGATATTTTGTTGGTTTATGTCAAAAATAATTAAATAAATGAATATTTATTATTTAGAGGTTTCTTCTGAGCGGTTTTAGGGTAGCGCGAGCGTATGAAACACGGGCCCTATTGTCGGAGCAATTGCTTTGCGTCCACTTTTTCGTCGGTGACACATTACGTTTGACCCTGACGCGAGATTGGTGATTGTGCGTCACCACCAACGGCTCAGGATGCTGGGCCTGATTCCCGGGTCTATACAAATCCAATCCGCTCCAGTTGTATTTCAATCTTTTTGAAGCTTTTTTTATTTATTTATTTTAATTTCAAAAAGAAAGATAGGGTGCACTATTTACAAAAATAAAAAATATTTATTTTTATCGTATATAATTTATGATTAAATGTTTTTATTAGACGAGAAGAATTTTCTTCATTATTATTCATATTTTTCTTTTCATATAATCATAGTTATTTTTTTATTAAAATGACATGAAATGTTATATTATTACGAGTTAAATAAATTAAAGGTGATTTAATGAAATTTATTATAATTTCAACTTTTGAATTTTTAAATTAATTTTCCAAAAAACAAAAAAAGGAAGGGAGGGGTGGGGGTGGGGGGGGGCAAACAAAAACCTCACCATTTGCACATAGTTTCGCACACTGAGTTACTTTTCATATGTTTTCGGTTCTAAACGCCAATTTCTCTACGCGAAGCCTCTGAAAAGCATGGTTCAAAGGATGGTTCGCACTACAGTGTCTCAAGAATGATTGAATTCTCCCTAAAAAAAAAACCCAGATCCCAAATTAGTTCCAACTCCCGTCCAATTCCCAAAAGTTTTAGCCGCGGTATTAGTAGTGATCACAGCGGCAAAAATGCCATGCTCACATCTCGTAGAATACCACCAAACACGACTGAGCCAGGCAGGACTGCCACTTTGCACTTCCATCAATATTAATTTCGCGCACACCCCCCCCCCCCCCCCGGGTAGGCAAAGCCCACCCCACCCCTCGGGTGGGGGACGGCGCATTTTCAACAGGGGGGGGGGGGGGGGGGGGTGAAGACAAATGCAGACAGACACGTAAAGCGATAAAAGACCTCCTTGTCTCAAGCCATGACAAGAGATTTGATACTAAACAGTCTTTCAGTATTCAATAAAATGGAGAATTTGGAACTTGGGAACACACACAACAAAAAATTAGGCTTATAGTTCTCACAGAAAACCCAAAACTCTTGACAAATTTAATTTTTAAAGTCTTCAATCTATCCTATCATCATATGCCTTCTCTTCACCAATCTTGTACGTCATGACACTTTCAGTGCTTCTTGGTGCGTTGCATTAAGTTCGTCACCCTCTTGTTCGACAATAATATCGTCTGAAAGTGCAACAACGTATAGGAATAAAGCTGCCCTATAGATGACTAATAAAGCCCGTCAAGCAGTGGTCCGATTGATTGACTAAAACCTTTGTAAACATCTTTAAAACAATGTTGCACAAGCTTTGATGGATTGTTTGCGTAAAATATGCGAATGTCAAAAGTTTCGATAAAAAAAAAAAAAAAAGAAGAGAAAATACTCATCTTTGTCATGAACTATTCAAAAACTCTTTAACTTCTTTTTTTTTTTTTTTTGAATTTATTGGTTTGTCAACCATCGTAATATTTAAAACAATGGAAATGACCAACAAGAAAAAGAATTTGTTATGACATCAAAGAATTAAATAAACTTACAATATGAAATGGTATTGAGATTATATAATTTTTTTTTTTATTAAAAGATATGCATCTTGATAGATGATTAAAGAGCGTCTCCTACATGTGATTGTTGCATTTTGTCTCAATTCACAATTTGATACAAACAAATAAACAAATCTTCATGATACACAATGCATTGATACAAAGAAATACACAAATAAATCTAGCAATACATGAAGTAGCATTGCATGGGAAAAATATACAAGCAAAGAAAATAACAAGACATTATAGGTAAGAGAAGAGAATAAACATGGCAAATAAAGATTTTTAGAGACGCAAGATCGCAAATGCTAAAGACGGGAAGACATACGAGACATTACCAATTGTATACCAACCACTTGATTTTCAGACGCTCCACACTGCATTGTTCCCACGTCAAACAAAAGTCATCACTTAGTTTTTTTTCTCCTTTTTTGTTACGTCAACATTGTTCCCAAAATTATAGTGTTATATTTTAATTAAGTTTCGAAATTCACTAGATAACTAATGATGTCAACATTTTTTAGGGGAGGGGGTGTGTGTTTATATGTCAGCATATATAGTTTGTGTTTCAGTAGCTCATATATTTCACCCTTTTGTGAGATATCAATAATTAATACTTGCCAGCAAAAAATCTAAACATCATGGTGGGACCTTATTATGGATTTTGTATGTTGATCTTGAAAGCGTAGTCTATGCAGCAATTGCTTTGAGCACCTTTCAATGTTATAAGATGGATGAGCATGATCCTGAGTTTGACTATTTGAGGTTGTAGTTTTCTCAGTTCCCAGGTCTGAGGTTTATCCCTGAAAATCGTGGGAAGAGATGAACTCTTGGGTAGGAGAACACCTAGGCGTAAGGCAATCTTCTAGTATTAATCTTTCTTTGTTTGACTGTGCATTTTCACAATCTATGTTCAAAAGCCTTTCAATGCAATCTAAATGTTTGAATCCTGATTATACTAATTATTAGCACCTTAGATCAGCTATTAGTAGTTGGGAATGAGATGATTTAGAATTTTGTAAAAAATCCTTATCAAACACTAATCTTGGATTCAGACGTCCGTTTTTACATGACGGACATAATTGTCATTACATCAACATCAAATTTTTTTCTCTCTACTTCCTCACTGCCAAGGTTTCAATGCTGTTAGAAGAAATCCTCCCATGTATATTTTTAATGAAGTACAATTGTTGATATGTAAACTCACAAAAACAAGGCACCCACCTATGAAAAGAAGCTAACAGATACATAATACAACAACAGAAAATTAATTCGTTGACATCCCCACCAAGCCGAACGTAGCGACACAAGACGAAGCTTATCGTGCAAATTGACAAACCAGGCAACAGACGTCGGCTTGGTGAAGATGTCAGCGATTTTGATTGGAGGTGAAAATGAATCGAACTTGGATAAAGCTGGCTACAATTTGCTCACTCACAAAGCGATACTCAATTTCCAAGTGCATGAAAAACCAGATTAACTACGACTCCAAAATACTCGTAAAGAAAACTAAGTTCCTACTACAATGATTTGAACCTTAAAAGTTCCATGGTAGCGTTAACTTATCAATAAGAGTCTCTACTTTATTACTGTCCAACTGTACATTCAAAGACAAAGCTTTGAAATCTTTCTGCTCTAAAAGTCAGGGATCCTGCCATATATCCACCTTCCTTCCATCTCCAATCAACCAACAAAGACCCCAGTGAAGGAGGTTGTGGGAAGATGAGATAGTTTGCCAAGCGTAGCTTCGTTTGAAACCCAACTTTGCCTGCATAAAGCTTGTCCTCAAATGGTATTGAGCTCTTAACGTTCCGGATAATAAAGAACTTTCATTATTGAGGAGCTGTCATGGTCGTTCAAGCCTTGCCATATTGAACTCATGGAAGTCATAAAATTCCAGTCCCCCCCCCACCCCGGCCCCCCGAATTTATTTAGATATCATCATTTTATCCTAAAAGGTCCAGTGAATTTTCTGCCAAACTACCTTACAAAAAACGATTAATCAACAATGCCAGCTCATTGCAAAGAGTAAACGGTAAGAGAAAGCAGTTCATAGCATATGCAAGAATAGCTTGGATCATTAATTTGATTAAAACTTCCTTCCAAGTCAGTGGGAGATGCTTTTCTTTTCATCCACTAAGTCTTTTCATCACCATGTCCAAAACCACGCTAAAAACCTTCTTTTTTCGAGCAACTCACACTCATATAAAGGCCTAAATATCTCTGACGACCCTCTGTGTTTTTTTTTTTTCTTTTTTTACTTTCAAATAAATTTGAATTGCATTTTTATCTCTGCTCGGACATTTTGATTAAAGGAGAAATTAATTTTGTCAAAATTAATCTTCTACCCAGAAGCTTTTTCATAACAAAAGAGAATAAGCATTTAGCATTTCAACGGCATTGGAGAAAATAAAAACACCACTTTTATTTTTGAGAAAATAAATCCAAGTGACCCAAAGGAGAGACTACAAGTGAAGGACCTCAAACTTCCGCGTGAAAAAACTCGAATAGTGCCTAACTTTTGTGCTCAACGTAATTTAAACGTAATCTAGACATCTTTCCTAATTGACACAAAGTACATAAGCTAGAGGAAGACTGAGAAAGGAAAGCTTTCTTTAAGACAAGTTGGTGGTGGTTGGTTAGCTCAGGATTTAGATGACTTGGCCCCTTAAGGTATTACATTCAATGTTTTTGCATGGCTATGTGTAAAGCATGCTAAGGTCTGTACATATATATATATATATATATATATGGTGTTTAGATTAGGAAAAACCTGCTAAAGTTGAAATTGTAGCACTTGCTTCCATAGATTATCTCATGGTTGTTTTAGTGTTTCTTGGCGGGATAATGTATGCCAGAAGTGGCAGCAAAACCGTCTGGAAAGCTTGAGAATCGCCCTGAAAAGGACAGGAAATGAGGTCAATGGAGCTGCTTTGGCTAGTGAGGCGTTCTTCCCATATGGTAATGCCTTTCATTTAGAATGATTTCGATCAAATGCGTTTTAACAGTGGTGCACAAAATAAATTTTGATTCAAACTTCAAACTTTGACTAATCAGGTTGATTTGTAAATCAAATTATATTACCAATTAATACAAAAATTAAATGACCAATTATTGTGATTTCATATAGAAATTACACTTAAATGGTGATGTGAAATTGCGGTTCATTGAAGGCTGCTGTAATACTAAAATTTTGCTTCCTTGAAGGACAAGTTACAGCAAGCATCCTTGATAATTTACACTGCAGTTATATTAATTGAAGTTCTAAAACTTGCTATAACAGATGCTTTTCAACCACTTTTCCATCTTCTGTAGAACACTTTTTATTTAAATATAAACTTAAACATTTTTATTTAAATTGTAATTATTGCATTAACCTAATATTTACCACTTTTATTTAAATTTAAATTTACAGAAAAACTCTAATTCACTGTTAACCATATTTTAAAATCTGTAAATTTAAATTTTATTATTTAAACAAACTGTAACTAATGAAATTAGTATCTATTGTAAAACCTTTGAGCTATGTGTGTGCTTCCTGTCCTTCTCGGGTCACTTGAGTTGCATTCGCCATTGTTACAACAAAACCAACAAAATCAAGGTGCTAATCTTAGCCTTGAACCAACATTCATATGCCTTATTAACACAGTAATTCCATTTGTTTGCAAGCAGCTTGGAGCGATACAGTGGAAGGGGCATGATAGGTTGGGGTTGGCAATAGCATCAGGGACGAGTATGCCATAGTCTGATGCAATAAGTATAGGGTTTCATTGTTTTTAACCAATGTGAGGCATTTTAGGCACTAATAAAATATTTTTGACAATTTTCTGTTTATCTTTGGAACCGAGTTGTATGCTTTACAACTGAGCAAAGAAATTTCAAGGTTTTGACAAACCCCTCTTGTAGAAGGAGTGCTCAAACGATATAATACAAAGAGTAGAGACATCAATAGCCCTCTCATCCAATTCGTCAACCAAGTGTACCAACATGCTCTGTAATCTGTCTGCTTGTATTTTAAGGTACAGAGCCAAATCTATACTTGTACTCATTTTTGCTATAAGTGTGAACCTCTGTATCATTTCTACTTTAAAAAAAATTTGAAAATAGAAAGATTTTCATTTGTCTCTACCTCCATATGGCTTATATGACATCTGTGTTCAGTATAATAAATTGGGATGATTGGTAGCTCCCTGAAACTTTCTCGTCAACCTCACCATTTATACACTTCTTTAGGGGCCCACGGACTTGTTGCAGAGCCTAAGGTTATGTTTGAAACACCATTGCTTTAGGCAACAAAGGTGTAACGTGGTGTTTGCTTTAGTAGCCCCTAAGTTGGTCATGAAAGCTTTATCTACTTACGAAGACGGTCCAACATTTTTCGAGATCTGCAAGCTATCGGCGGGTTCTTTAGTAAAACCTCAATTAGCAAAGCCTAAATTCTGTGATCAACAAGTATGACCCCTCATCTTGTGGACCCCGTTGCTATTGCCTGACCAACGTCGTCAGTCATAACTTCGAGATATATGTTAACATGGTAGTTTTTTAGGAATTGGTTCTGTCTAAAAGGCATAAGCCACCTAATTCTCATCATTTCTGCGATATAAATTCCTTCTTCGACATTGTTCAGCTCAAATAAGCACTCCTGTTATGCAGCACGATTCATGTAGAGCAAAAAACAAGGTAATTACAATGACAACAAAGCAAACTGAAGAGTCTTCAGACCTTTTCAAAGATCACGATGGTAATGAACATGACTTAGAGAGAGGGGCATGCTATTCAGAACTTGTTAGCTTCTTACTTCTATTGCTACGTTGACGGCTTCATTAGACTGCCACATTATTATCAAAAGATAAGATTCTGATTTTCTGCCGTGAAACCACAACATCTTTCATATTGATCCTCGCTTCAGGAGAATCTGCCATGCAAGCCATTGCCAAGCTGAATATGGATGACAGAAACTACTTTTTTGTAGCAAAGTGAACCATGTAAGGAGTTGCTTACCAAACTCCTAAAGCTCATTTCCCCGAACAAGTTTTCATCAATCAGCTTCTTTTTCATAAATGTTTCCATCTGAATAATTCCGTAGCTGTGAACATCACCCTTTCTGGACATTTTTCCTTCCCTTTCCTTTCTGGACATTTTTCCTTCCCTTTCATATTTTGCACATGACATGAACGTTTATCGCATTGGTGAGCAGACAATCTTTTGAAAGGAGAATGGAAGCATAAAAGGAGTGGGGAAGAAAAGGATGGTGAAAAAGCTATTGAAACCATTAATAAAGAACAACCCGGTGCCATGTACCCAACAGTGGCATGAGTCCGTGTTAGAGTCATGGGCAACCTTTCACCTAGCAGCCTTGGCATGTCGAAATCAGCTAAATGTGCAACAATACTATCATTTAGTAGCACTTTGCTTGGCTTCAAATAAAACAATGAATGATAGGTGTTAAACATCTGAAGCGAAGGTATTCTAAGGCGGATGCCACATCTATCATTATGCTCTGCATCTGTGGAAAATCCAAGTTGGAAACTAAAGAATACCACAATTTCTCCAAGATTCCATAAGGCATGAACTGCAATACCAAAGCTTTGAAATCATCGTTTGAACAATTAGTGATGATTTTGACAAGGTTTCAATGACGAATACTATGTAATACTTTACATTGAACATCAGAGCTCTTAAATTCTCCTTCGAATTGCCGGTTGAAAACTTTGATTGCAACATTTATACCACCCTGAAGCCTCTCTTAGTAAACCAAGCCAACCTCCATTTCAAAGTAGGTTTTCTTCACTAAATCCATTTGTCGCTCGAAGAACTTCATTGTAAACAAATCTTCACATTTCTATTGGCACGGTATCTGCATCATTTGCTAACTTGACATTCCTTTTCCATCTTCCCATCAACAAAAGTATGACAGCTAGAACAAGGATTGTTAAGGCAATTCTTATAGGTAGAACATAAGTTAGTAAGTGCTTGACATTTCTTTTTGGTGATTGACCAGTTTTAGTTTTGCAAGCCGAGACTTGCTGTCTGGGCTCACCGCACGGTGCATCCTTCCCCAAAAAACGATCGAGCTGAGAAGTTTGCAAAAGGTCCTTGAGAAGGAATTTCTCTTTACATTTTGTTAAAGGAAAGGTTTAGATATTAGAGGTACACGATTTACTCCATCGTTTTGGAATTGCTCTAGAGAGATTATTACTAGATAAGTCCAAAAGCTCTAGGCCTTTCACTCGACAAGAACTTGGGAACAGATCCCTGTAGCATTATTGTCACAAATTAGTTGGGCCTCGTATGGTAATTGGGAAGCTCCCTATCAATTGATTCCTTGACAACTTTCAAAATTTTAAATTATTGTAATATGATTTGTGTTTTAGTTGAGTTAGAATTATTTTTTTTATTCTTATATGGATATTTGAGAGGTGAGTCACACTCTTTATATCCTGTAATATACTTTCTCTAATAATAAAGTATTCTTTCTGTTTTTCTGTCTTTATTGTAGATGTAGCATCAACTTAACCACAAAAAATTTTTGTATTATTTTTCTCTTCATTTGATTACTTTCGTGTGAGTTTCGTTAACAAATTAGTATTAGAAATTATCAAAATACAACCGACGATCCATCGAAATTAAAAAGTTGCCTCTCTCTCTCCTCCTCGGCCACCACCAACTATCCAGCCATCACTAACTATTCGGCCACCGAAATTAAAAAGTTGCCTCTCTCTCTCCTCCTCGGCCACCACCAACTATCCAGCCATCACTAACTATTCGGCCACCGAAATTAAAAAGTTGCCACTCTCTCTCCTCTTCGGCCACCACCAACTATCTGGCTACCATCATTGAAAAGAAAAAAAAAAATTTGTCTCCCTCCACAGCCACCGACCGACGATTCACCGAAGAGAGAGAGTATTAGAAAACTTTTTCCCTGCTGCCACCGACCAGCCCACCAAAGTCTGTACATGAGAGAGAGAAGCAGAGGGAGGAAGAAAGAGAGACCAGATTGACAAGCTCCGTTGAACAACCAACCATCCGTTGGACATCCCTCAAATCTTGTCGCGTTACGACGATAGAGAGAGGAAGAGAAAGATCCGAACTAGGCCGATGCGCATCCCACACCGACAACCCATCGCACTGCCAACGGCCGACGCACATCATCCCTCAGATCTAGTCGTGCGTCTTGCCCAGGCCCTTGGTCGTTGTCGTGGCTCATCATTTTCGGTCATTTTGGTGGTTTGGCGCTGAAGTGGAGCAGATCCAACAGAAAAGGGAACAGATCGAGCTCCAACAGGTCGAGTAATGGGTCAGGCACTATAGCATTGGCGGTAGTACTGTAGCATCGACGTCAGCACTGTAGTGTCATAGGCAGATTGTAATTTGGGTAATTTTATTAATTTGGGTCATCAATTTGGGTCATCAATTTTCATTTTAGGTATTTTGTTACAATGACTTATTTATCTTCACCAATGGCAAAGTCTGAAATTGAGAAGTTCGATGGAAACACTAATTTTGCACTGTAATAAGTTAGAATGATAGCAATTCTGACGCGAGAAAGTACAAAAAGGGCCTTACTTAGCAAGGAGAAAAAATCAGAGTCATTGTTTGATGCAAATTGGGATGACATGGATGAAAGAGCTATATCCTTAATTTAACTCAGTTTGGGAAATGAAGTTTTGAGAGAAATCTTCGATGAAAGAACAGCAGCTAGTGCGTGGCTAAAATTGGAAAGTCTGTACATAACAAAATCTTTGACTAACAAACTCCAATTAAAGCAACGTCTTTACACTTTTCATATATCAAAAGGTACTTCTTTGAAATCATATATTGGAGAGTTTAGTTCAATTGTTACTAATTTAAGTAAGATTGATATTTATATTGACGATGAGGATCAAGCTTTATTGCTATTAAGCTCTTTGTCTCCCTCATACAAATACTTTAGAGATACTATGATTTATTGCAAAGAAGATATTTCCCTTGAGAATGTCAAGACTAATTTGTAGGCCAAAGCAGATTTCAGGATACTTGGATCATGGACACTAGAACTTCGCAACATATGACTCCTAATAGGGAATGGTTTATCACTTAAAAGCCAATCAATGGTGGTGTTCTATTAATTAATGGTCACGTATGTAAGGTTGCTAGGATTGGTATAGTGCAGATCAAGATGCATGATGGTGTCATTAGGACTTTATTTGAGGTTAAACACATTCAAGATTTGACGAAGAATCTTATCTCTTTGGGCACTCTTGAGAAGAATGACTGCAAGATTAGGTGTGAAGGTGAAGTTCTGAAGGTTTCCAAAGGTGCTCTTGTATTGATGAAGGCTGCAAGAATTGGCACATTGTATTTCTTGCATGGTTCGACAGTCACAGACTCAACTATAGTTTCTACTTCAGTTTCAGATTCAGACGTGACAAAGTTGTGGCATATGCAGCTGGGACACATGAGTGATAGAGGTATTGTTACTTTGAGTAAGAAAGGTCTTTTATGTGGTCAGAACACTAGAAAAATGGAATTTTGTAAGCATTGTGTTTTTAGGAAGCAGAAGAGGCTAAGTTTTAGTACAGTCATCCATAAAACAAAGGGAACATTGGACTACATCCATTTAAATCTTTGGGGTCCTTCTTAGGTTCTTTCTAAAGGTATGGGTGCTGCTTATATGCTCACTTTCATTGATGATTTTTCTTGCAAAGTTTGGGTCTATTTCTTGAAACAGAAAAGTCAAGTATTTGGAACCTTTAAGTAGTGGAAAACTTTACTTGAAAAGCAGATTGAGAAGTAGATTAAGAGGCAGAGAACAAATAATGGCCTTGAATTTTGCAATAACGAATTCAATGAGTTTTGCAAAATTGAAGACATTGTTCAACACCGCATAGTTGTAAAAACTCCACAGCAGAATGGAGTTGCAGAATGCATGAATAGGACTTTAATACAGAAAGCTAGATGTCTGTTATCCAATGTAAGTTTGGGCAAGGAGTTTTGGGCAGAAGTAGTTAATACAGCTTGTTGGTTGGTAAATCGATCTCCTTGTACTTCCATTGAGTGTAAGACACCTGAAGAGGTGTGGTCAGGCAAACTTGCAGATTATTCTGATTTAAAGATATTTAACTGTCTTGCTTATGCTCATGTTAATGATGGAAAGCTTGAACCGAGGGGTAAGAAATGCATTTTCCTTGGTTATGCTTATGGTGTGAAAGGTTATAAGTTGTGGTGTCCAGACCCTAAGTCTCCAAAATTTCTTATCAGCAGAGACGTGACATTTGATAAATCCACTATCCTGCATCCAAAAGAGAAAGTTTTAAGGCCAAACGATGAAGATAGTGGGAGTTCCACACAGCAGGTGGAGTTTGAAAGTGATATTCCTTCTGAATCAGGTCAACAGATTCAGGTTAACACTTCAAAAATAGATGAGGATACTTTAGATACTCAACAGGTACAGCCGTACAGTATCGTCAGAGACAGACCCAGAAGGACTATCAAGCCACCATCCAGGTTTTCAAACTCAGATTTTGCTTATTGTTTGGCAGTAGCGGAAGAGGTGGAGTACAATGAACCTAAAAACTACTCAGAGGCTATCACTTGTGCCGAATCTTCCCAGTAGAGTATTGCTATGACCGAGGAAATTGAGTCCCTGCATAAGAATCAGACTTGGGACTTATTGAAACTTTCCAAAGATAAGAAGACTGTTGGCTGCAAATGGATCTTTAAGAAGAAGGAAGGAATCCTAGGAGTTGATGATGCAAGGTACAAGGCACGTCTGGTTGCAAAAGGCTATAGCCAGAAAGAAGGTATTGACTTCAATAAGGTGTTTTCTCCAGTTATGAAGCACACTTCCATTCGTGTGCTTCTAGCTATGGTTGCTATGTATGATATGGAACTGAAGCAGCTTGATGTCAAGACTGCTTTTCTACATGGCTATCTTGAGGAAGTCATTTATATGGATTAACCCTAGAGTTTCAAGAGTGAAGGTAAGGAGGATCATGTTTGCAGGTTGAAGAAATATCTATATGGTTTAAAGCAATCTCTTAGATAATGGTATAAGAAATTTGATAACTTTATGGTAGGCCATGGTTACTTAAGGAGTAAGTATGACAGTTGTGTCTACCATAAGAAGTTTCGTGATGGATCATTTATCTATCTGTTATTATATGTCGATGATATTCTTGTTGCCTCTATAAGCATATCTAAGATCAATAGTTTGAAGAAGTTACTTGGTAGAGATTTCAAGATGAAAGATTTAAGAGCTGCAAAGAGGATATTGGACATGGAGATCATTAAAGACAGGCAAGCAAGAGAGTTGTGCCATTTACAAAAAAAAGTACATCGAGAAGGTTCTTGATCATTTTAAGATGATGAGTTGCAAACCGGTAAGTACTCCTTTGGCATCACACTTTAGACTTTCAGCCTCTTTGTCACCCAATAGCCTAGAGGAGTATGAATATATGTCACGTGTTTCATACTCTAGTACAGTTGGCAGTGTTATGTATGCTATGGTATGCACTCGTCCAGATATTTCACAGACAGTCAATGTAGTCAGTAGATATATGGCTAATCCTGGGAAAGCACATTGGTAAACAGTTAAATGGATACTTCGGTATCTTAGAGGCACTATAGATGTAGGACTGTTGTTCAGCAGAGGTAGTAGTTTGTTTACTGGTTTTATGGATTCTAACTATGCAGGTGACCTTGACAGAAGAAGATCAACAACTGGTTATGTTTTCACTCTTTCAGGCAGTACCATTTATTGGAAGGCAACATTGCAATCAACAGTTGCTCTTTCTACTATTGAAGCTGAGTACATGGCAATAGCAGAAGCAGTCAAAGAAGCTATTTGGTTGAAAGGTTTGGTTATTGATTTGGGTTTATCATAGGAAACTACTACTGTATTCTGTGACAATCAGAGTACTATACATTTGACCAAAAATCAAGTGTATCATGAGAGGACCAAACACATTGATGTCAGATACCATTTCTTGCGAGATGTTATATCTCAAGGTTTGATTTCAGTGAGAAAGGTCGCTACTGCTGACAATCCAACGGACATATTGATGAAACCAGTTGTAACTAGCAAGTTCAAGTATTGCTTGGACTTAATTGGTATTCGTTTTGATTGACTGGTCCTAAAGGGCCATTTGGAGGAGAGACAGAAGGATTTTATTTTGTTGTGTGTTTAAAGAATACAATACAAGGTGAAGATTTGTTGGAATATGCCTTGTATTCCAGTTGAATTAGAATTGCTCTTTTGCCCATGTCTTATATCCCTATATATATAGGCATAATAAGGTTATGAAAATGAGAGAGATTTGAGAGGTGAGCCACACTCTTTGTATCCTGTAACACACATTCTCTCTAGTAATAGAGTATTCCCTCTATTTTTCCCGTGGACGTAGGTCATATTGACCGAACCATGAAAAATTCTTATGTTGTTTTTCTCTTCGTTTGATTACTTTTGTGTGAGTTTCGTTAACATAAATATTCATTGGAAAAGATCGATTAAAAGAATTTGACAAGTAGTTGCAGGACATCTTTAAGATTCAACAACTCTGTAGGTATATTGGATGTCAACTTGTTGAAGCCTAGTGACTTGTTTCTTACAGAAATAAGACTTCTAAAGCATGCAGGAACCGTTCCTAAAAGGATTTATTATCCAAGTATAATTCAACCAAACTTCCTAAGCAACAAAGATTAGTTGGGTTAGAACCTTGTAGTTCATTGTTTTGAAGATACAGACTTTGAGTTTCTGTAAATTCCCCACTGTATATGGCAGTGATCAAGTCAACTGATTGCCTTCCAGGTTTAAGACTGTCAAATTGGCCAAGTTGTCAATTTCTCTTAGAATGTTTCCCTTAACATTGCACAAGGCCATAGAAAATTTTGCCATATTTATAGAGAGATTCCAACAAAAGCAAGAATGACACCATTAATTAGGTTTCCTAATAGTACTAATTTTCTCAAGAAGGTACAATTGGTCAAAGAAAAAATGAGTCTCAATTCAGAATTCGATGAATCATTTGTCAAATTATTTAATTTCAAGTTAAGCCATTGAAGGATTTGAATTGCAACAGGAAGATCACAAGTTCAACAACAAGAAACAGAAGCTTCAATTTGTTTTAGTTCTCTTGGTTAACTTTTAACTAGTTTTTTGGTTTAGTCTAGTTTACGTAACTAACGAGTAATTATGTTGTAACAAGTTTAGTTGATATTAGTGGCTGTCAAACCAAAACTCAATGTTAGAGGGACTAGGTGACAGCTTAAAGCACTAGGAAAAGTTAGCTTAGTATAAAAGCTTAGTAAGTATGGCTAACATGTTCCTTGATAATCATTATTTTACTTAAATGTTGTATAATGACTCTTTATAAGGGAATTTGATTTACAAAGAAAGTAATAAGAAAAATTACAACCAAATAGTCATAGTACTATTTGCTGCAATCTATTGATCATCATTTTCTTCCTCTTTTTCTTTTGCTATCTTTTGTAACAAGGCAGTAGTAACCTTCTTCTATCAACAATAGTATCAAAGCCTCTCTAATCTTACAAGACTTATGTTTTAGTGTTTGTGAATGAAGAGAAATTAAAGAGAAAACCTTCCTTAAAGACCTAAGACACTTGAAAAACTAAAATGGCATCCAACAATTCCATTCCAGTCTTTGCTCCACTGATATTTTCTAGTGAGAACTATTCTATATAAGCTATTAAGGTGAATGCCTATTTAAGGCCCTTTGATCTTTAAAAAATAGTGAAGAATGGAGATCAAGTCCTAGCACTTCTTAATAATTCCATCATAACTTAGCTCAAGTATCCTAATAAGGAAACAATTCAATTATACAAAGCTCTTACATGTATTTATTCTAGTATAATTGATGTCATGTTCACTAAATAATGGCAAGTGAGAGTGATCAAAATGCCTAAAAAATTTTAAAGGAGGAATTTCATGGCAATGATAAAATTAGAAGTATCTAAGTTTTAAATTGGAGGAAAGAGGTTAAGTCTCTTAACATGAAGGACACTAAGTTTGTTAAGAAGTTTGTAAACAAACTTATAAAGTTTATTAGTGGGATCAGGGCAATAAGAGAGAACTTTATTGACCAAAGGATGGTGGAACAAGTCTCTAAAAGCTTATCTCTAAAGGACTTAAAGGACTTAAGTAGTTTATACGTATTAAGCTTCTTAATGCATTGCAAGCTTTAGAATTAGGAAGGGAAATTAGCTAGAATGACACCTTTAAAGCTACTTTGGTAACAAGAAAGTAAAGACAAGCCATCATCAAGCTCAAAAAGGCAAAGTCATGATAGGAAAGACAAGGAAAAAGATAAAATTGCGAGCACTCAAGATAGGGAAAGTGTATCCTTCTTACAAGCACTATAAAAGAAAATTTTATCTTAAGAAGTATACTAATTTAAACTAAATGTACTATGTAGAATCTATAAGAAGTTAGGTAATATTGCTAAAGTATGTAAAAATAAAAGAAATCAATAATAGAGGCAATAGTAAGCTTAAGTAGCTAAGCAACAACAACAAGAAGAGTAACTTTTCATAGCAACTTATAGTATACGAGGAGTAATGCTAAGAACTGACTAATAGATAATGATTATACTTACTAGATTTCAAATAATATGGCAAAGTGTAAAACACTAGATCAATCATACAAATCTAGAGTAAAGGTGGGCAATAAAGATTTTATTAGTGTAGAACTATAAAACTTTATAACTGTTATGATAGTAATATCTGCTAAACTTATACTTAAAGCTTTCATTTTCTTAGCATTAACCAAAACTTGTACAGTGTTGGACAATTGTTAGCAAAGACTATACACTGCCCTTTAAGAATAAATTTTATAAAATTGTCCACTCAAAACTATAGGCTATTAATTATGAAAATAAAGAAAAAGAGTTTTATAGTTAATTAGAACCACATGCCTTGCTAAGGCAAACATAGGTCTAGTAAAGCCAAAATGATAGAATGCTTAACAGGATTAAAAAGGCTTAGTGTACTATCAAACTAAGGTAGGAAATGTTGGGTCAGGGCTTGCTGAAGTAGGTAGCAATTAAGTTAAATCTACTTCAAAAACAAATGGTTCATTATCAGGGAAAGTTAGCAATCAATCAAATGATGACACCATCAACCTTACTAGTAAAGGAACACGACTGTTAAGGGATGTATTAGAGCTACTAGCTTGTCTTTTCATGACATTAATGGAAGATTCAAAGGTAAGGGGTAGGGAAGTAAAGGTTTTATAAGTTGCTTAAGGGTGTTCAAATAGAGGAATAAGAGGTTATAGGGGTATTAATGATAGCCAAGTGGATCAAAAGGATTATTTGGAGAAACCACTCTTATGTAAGAGGAACAAGGAGATGGGAAAGACCTAAAAAGGATGATTCAAGAAAGGTAAAGTGTAATCAAGCAAGCTAAAGTGAGGTAACTAGACACTGAAGTGTTGTTGTGGTGTGCAAAGACCCAATTTGTTGATAATGACAAGGCTTTGGAGTTTGGGCAGTAGAAAAAGAAAAGATGCTTAGGGCTAACGGTTTCTATAGTGGTTAATAAAGGCAAAGGCAAGGTAAGTAAGCCAAAATAATAAAGGAGTAAATGTAGGCACATAAGAGTTCACCACAAGCACCTTAAAAAGCGAAATAAGGGAGGATTTTCACCAATAAAGGAGATGCTATCTAAGGATAGGCAACTTCCCAATAAGAATATATAAATGCATAATGCAATAATTTAAAGGAAGGCATCATAAGTTTTAGAGCTAAGGAAGGCTCTTGGATTGATAATGAAAAGAGGTGACAAAGTGGTGATTTAATAATGGATGGAGTCTAATGATATAGTAAGGGGCTTAAACTAACACGCAGAATTTAATCAAATTTAAGTTTTTTAGATCAAGTATGATAATTGTCACAATTAATGTTGAAAGACTAAGAACTTTACTAAGTGCAAGGCGCTATCCAAATGAGTCCATCAAATACAATTAAGTATTTTATTTGTTTAAAAAGCTAAATTGTAGAATTTAAAGAGGCAATTTTGCATCAAGTATGGGGAAAGCACAAAGTAAGGTGCTTACTACAGATTTTTTCAGGGTAGTTAGGGGTTTGGTCATATATTTAGATGAAATAATTTTTCAATTGCAACATAAGTTGTTAACAAGTTATTTTATAGTGCCAATTGCTTAGTTAGTGTTGTTGTACTGAATTATGGTGTTTATTAATCTGTACACCTCGAATTGTCATCTTAAATAGCAAGACTTTTGAAATAAATTAAGGACACTAAAAAATAAATTTGCTAGGTAAAGGTGTCTAAAGAGGAGATTTTGATACAATATTGGTTGAGGGTTAAAAAGTGATAGCAACAAACGATCCATAAGTGATCTAAAGTTCAGTAAGTTAATTTATGATATGGGATTGGTGGACCTTCCTATACAAAGGCACTGATATACTTGGAGCAATCTATAAGATACATTTTCCATGAGTTGGATAGATAGATTTTTAATGGGAGCAAAATGGTTGTAAACAGTACTACAGTTAACACAATGAGGCATACAATGCCCTTTTTTTGATCATGCAAGAGTGTATTTGGAGAACTAAACTAATGACTAGGACCTTACCCCCTTTAGGTATTTTAACCATTAGATAGATGATCAACAATTATAGAAAAATGCTATGGATATATGGTTACAAAGTTTAATATTAAGGGTAAGTTATATGTTATGAAAATTTTTCTCTAATCCTAGTATAAAAGGGAGAGCAAACCATCAAAAGGATATAAGAGAAATGAAGCAAAAAATTGAACAGGTATATTAAAGCAAGAAATACAACAACTATCAAAGATGAAGTTGACAAAATTAAGGAGGGCTAAAATAGACTATTGGACTGTTATAAGCAAAGATGAATAAGAATGGTATTAGAAATCTTAACTTTGGTGGTTAAGAAAAGGTGATAGGAATTCAAAGTATTTTCACATTTAGGCATCTAATAAAAGGAGGGAAAATGCAATTGAATCTATTGGTACAAGTAATGGAATGGTATTTGATTTAAAGCTAGTAAAGGAAGCTATCTTCACCAAATTTAAGAAATTGTTAGGTGTTTCAATGGAGCCAAGTATAGAGATGAATACAAACTTCATTCATAAGGTGGATAGGACAGATAATATGCTTTTGGAGAAACCCTTCATAAAAGAGGAAATATAAAAAGTCATTACAGATTATGATGGTGATAAAGTTTTGAAGTTAGATGGATTCAATCTTAATTTTATAAAGTATCATTGAAAGGCAATAAAGTAAGACAAAAAAGATTTTCTTCAATGATTTTTATGAGAATGGGAGGCTGTGTAAAGCATTTTCAACAACTTTTATTGTGTTAATATTGAAAGTCAATAAGGCCATAGAAATTAACCAATTTAACCAATCTCACTAGTCAACTATATTTATAAAATAATAGCTAAAGTTCTAGCTCGGAAGCTAAAGCTTATGGTTGGGAAGGTTATGGGGGAGTCTTAAACTACCTTTGTGAAAAGGCACAACATCCTCGACAACGTTTTGGTAACAAATCAACTATTAAGGTGATAAAGAGACAACTTATAAGGGGTGTAATTATCAAAATTGACTTTGAAAAAACATATGATTCCATTAAGTGAATTTTCCTAACTGAGATGATGAGATACATGGGCTTTAGGTGGTGCTAGAGGAAATGGATATAGGAGTGTATTTCCATCCTAGTATTATTTGTTCTTATTAATTGCACCTCGACACAACAATTCCCAATGGCAAATGGATTGAGAAAAAGAGACCCTCATCACCATTCTTATTTATCTTGATAGCCGAGCATTATTCAAAAAGGCCATAAAGATGGGATTTAATGACGATATATTGCTCAGGAATGACATTAGGCTCATGTATCTATAATTTGCTAATAATATTATTATATTTAACAAATCGAGCAATAAGTTGATAAGGAATTGTAAAAGGGTCTTTTTGTATTTCTAATGCTACATAGGGTTAAAAATTAATCTTGTGAAAGTTGTCTTGTGCAAGGTCAAGATATATGAAGAGAAGATACAATGTAGGTTAGTTTTTGTGGTTATGGGGTTAGGTTGTTACCAATACAACATTTTGGGCTTTCACTAAGAATAAATCCACAGACTAAAGGTTTATAAAACCTAGTAATTAGGAAAATAAAGAGCATATAGGGAAGAGAAAAGTGTAGTTTTTGTTGAAAGTTAGGCAATTGGTACTTTTGAAATTTTCCTTAAGATTATTATCAATTTACTTTATATTCTTATTCAAGATGTCAATAAGCATGGATAAGTAGATTAAAAAAATTCAGCAATCTTTCCTTTAGGGTCAAATAAATGGTAAGAAGTGGATGCATTAGGTTGGTTATGGCCTTATATGCAAACAAAAAAAACAAAGAGGAATGGGTATTAGAAAACTCTAAAATACCAATACAAGGTTGTTATCAAAGTGACTAAAAAGGATAAAGAACACTAATAATGCTTTATGGGTCAAATTCCATAAGGCAAGATATAAGAAATAATAAGGGTGGCCTTAGAAGTGGTCAATGCAATGCACTCAGATGTAACAGAGTGTACACTCGGTATGGAAAAAAATATAACGGGGACACAAAAGTAATGAAGTCTCAATGCAATTCCTTGACGGGCAATGGTAGGAAAGTGAATTTTTGGAATCAAGTTTAGATAGATGACTCATCATTAGTTATAAGATTCTCAATGTTTTTCACATTATCAATAAAGAAAAGGGGTTTGATGAATAGTTTTGGAAGTTAGAAGTATGATAGGTGGATATGGAAGTTTTACTAAAGATTAGGTTTATTTGATTAGGAAAATAGCCAATATGTTAAGTTCATAGACCTTATTTCAAAGCATCATCCAATAATATGTGAGTCAAACAAATTCATTTAATGATCAGAGATAGATGAATAATTTTCGGTGAAATCCTTTTATGACTTTCAAAAGTTCCTTCAGGGTTTAATGTTGAGGGGGGGATAGCAGGTATTTGGTAGGACTTGGTTCTGCTTAAGGTAAAGATCTTTAATTGGTAATTAATCTTAGATCATCTCCTAATTAAAGAGAGACTACACCTCATTAAAAGCTTAGATTGTGATCTCATTTGCTTACTCTATACTACGAGATGAGAATTAACTGACCATTTATTTCTATATTGCTCCTAAGTATAGGCAATTTGGTGTCTATGTTTACAATGGTAGGGTATCTCTTAGGTGGTCCCAAAATTGATTAAGAACATATAGGAGACTTGGCATGGATTAGGCTAATGCTAAACATTAAGAAAGATATGGCTAATGAGATTTTATGTGATTATGTGATCTATAAGATTTAGGAGAAATGACAATATTTTGGAGAAAAGTCATTTTCAGTTAATAGAATTTACAATTTAGTTCGAAGGCAATTGTGGTGGTGGTCGAAAGTAAAATGGTCAAAATCTAATTTCACTCTTAATGCATTTATCGTGAATCTTATGGGTGTTTGACCTATTCCAAAGTAGAAAAAACAACCTTTAAAAATAACTTAGTCTTGAACACCAAATTCAATATAGATGTCACAATGACAATCAGGGGTGGGATGACGAGCATAAGAGGAGTATTATGTGGTAATGATAAGAAGTTAGTTTACATTATCTTTAAGGCAGTCAGAGCATCTATCATTAATAAAGCCAAGTTGCTTATAATAAGAGAAGTAGTAAACCTATAGAGTCATAGCAAGATACATAAATCCTTACTGATCGTTAAAAGTGATTCTTATGTTGTGGTTTCATGGAAAACACAAAGGGATAGAAGACCTTAGAGGCTCTCATTAGTGTTTCATAACATCTATAATAAAGCAATGGATTGGGTTTCTTTTATTTTTCATTTCTAATAATGTTATCATTTTGTCGACACTTTAGCCAAGCAAAGTAAGACTCATTATATGGATTTAATGGTGTGGATCTAAGGGACCATTGCTACAATCTATATGATTTTATCTTGAAATTTTTGTACTTTTTGTTCATATTAAAGGTTATTTAGTTTATTAACTTAGTGTATTTATAAAGTCATATTTAATACAACTTATCATTCAAAAAAAATAAACTTATATTTTTTTCACATTAATCACATTTGTCAATAAAAGACATATTATTGTCATTAATTACAAAGTTTTAAAGAGATATAAGGCAAGCCAACTTAAGTAAAATGATTAAAAAACTCAAATTACTCAAACTTAAGTTATTGTGGTCAGTTTTTACAAACCCCAAATGGCTAATTAACAAAATCACTTTAATTGGAATTATAACTTCTACAAAAATAAGAAATACATGAAATAAGCTATGCTAAATGATCTATGTTTATGTATGAATAGTTTATCAAAAATGATATTTTTCAATAAACCTTGAATGTTTTTCAAAATTAAATGGAAAAAGAAAAGGAAAAATGAGGATAAGGAGTACTCTTGATAATGAAGGAAACAAAGAAAAAAGAAAGTTGTAAAAAGAAAAGAAAAAGATAAGAAAAACTTAAAAAATCATGTCTAACTACAATATTTTCTATTAGTTTAATAAAAAAGAACTTTTATGGTATGGAATGAGTAATAATGATAATCACTTTGCTTTATTTATTTACAATTATGGTATAAAATTTTAAGTCTTATCAAAACAATAAATAACTCTTGATTTTATAAAAAAAAACTCTTTTTCAAATTATGCTCATAATATAGATAATGGGAGCTTTTCTTCATTTATTTATTTTACAGTTAATATGAGCTTGAGACTCTTACCAGTACAATATCTCCACTTAAATAAAAACCATAAATCATGAAATATATTGTAAAAACAAATGAATATGCCATATAATAAAGCTTTATCATAAAAACAAATATATTATATAAATTTCAAGTATCATTTGCTACTAGCCTACTATGGTAAAAAGTGTTGATACAGAAGCAAGTTATTTCTTTTGATTTTAAGTTTTTTAAGTTTTTATATTTGTTAAACATATTTAAAATCTTAAACATCATTGACTCTATTTTTTGCATGTTAAGTTTTTTTACATCCTAGCCATTTTCTTTTTAAAATTCCCTTTTTCCTATGCTTCTAAAAATTCAATTTTACTATTATTCTAATTATATTTTCCTTAGCCCTTTTTATTTTCAATTACATATACATTTATGGATCAATCAAATAAAAATCTAATACATTAATATGAAATCATAGATAAGAAAAGAAAAAAAAAACTAGACCAAACTTTCTAATCCAATTTACTATTCTCATTTTTAATAATATTTTAGTTCTATGATTTTCTTTATCATGTCTAATTTGGATAATAGCAAATATCGTGTTTTTTATTTTTTATTTTTAAGAAAACACTTGTATAAGCATTTTAGTAGCCTTCCTTTTCAAAAAAAAAAAAACACATATGAATGATCACTACAAGCATGAAATACAATTTTTCCATATAAATTCATTTATGTTCTAATATTACATCAACTAATTATGTGATTTGTTAATTACCAAAGCATATAAAGCATAAATGTTTGATTTTAAATTTTTTTCTTTTTCGAGATGTGATTATTATGTCAATTGCTTAAGTAGTAAAGTAAGATTTTGTTAATTGAATAAGTGACTTATTGATTGCTTAAGCAATAACCATATAAAATTTATCCAATCAAAAAATTTTTAAAACTTTATTACAAGTTAAAACATTTTGTGTTTATAATAAAAGTTATATTCAATTATAAACATTAAACTCATGTAAATTTAATGGTTCAAATTCAATTCTATATAAGTGCTAAATTTTAATCTTTCGCCACCATAATTGTTTTCCCACATGAAGCGCCTTCGGCATTTTTGTTGTATGAGTTCTTTTCCCACTTAAGATTATAAAATTTGGTTATTGTTGTAATTAATACAATAATAATAATAAGGATTTCACAATGGCTATCAAACAATGAACAAGAGGATTTATTAAGGGTCTAAGCAGAATATTAATTTGTTATGGAAAAAAAAAAAGGAACAAGAGTGATATCAAATATTTTAACTTTAATAGTTAAGCAAAGGCAACAAAAATTCTAAGTTTTTCCATGTCTAAACCTCAAGTAGGAAAGGAAAAAATACAATTAAATCTATTGATATAGGTGACAATTTATTCTGAGCCTAAAATGGTAAAAGAAGTTGTCTTCAATAAATTCAAGAACTTATGGCGTGTATTCATTAAGCCCAACCTAAAAATGAACAACAACTTCATCCTCAAAGTGGATAAGGTAGATAATATGATATTAGAGAGCCTGTTTACTAACATGAAAGTATGTAAAGCTATTAAAAATTGTAATGACAATAAAATTTCAAGTTTTGATGGCTTTAATCTTAATTTCATTAATCATCATTAGAAAATAGTAGAGCAGGATATGATGAAATTTCTTATTGACTTTTACAATAATGGAAAACTGTGGAAAATACTTGCATCCACCTTTACAATGTTGATTATGAAGATTAATGGCATAATGGAAATTAGTCAATTTCACCCCATCTTGCTAATCAATTGCATTTATAAGATATTTAGACTCAGCATGATAATTAATAAGGTTATGAGGGAGTCATAAGTAGCATTCATAAGAGGACACACTATTTTCTATAGTGTATAATCATTAAAATTGACTTTGAAAAAGCATATGACTTCATCTAGTGGACATTTTTAGACAACATGATGAGATATATAGGTTTTAGATGTTAATAAAGGCAATGAATATAAAAATGCATCTTTATACCTATACCATGTATTCTCGTTAATGGTAACCTAATGCAACAATTCAAGTAAGCGAGAAAGCTAAGGCGAAGAGATCCATAGTCACCCTAATTATTTATTTACGTAGCTAAGACTTTCAACTCAATCTTCAAATAGGTTATAAAGGTAGGATTCTTTCAAGGCATACCGATTAAAAATGATATCAAGTTAACATATTTACAATTTTTTAATGATACCATAATTTTTAATAAAATGGATGATTAGTTAGTACAAAATTGCAAAAGGCTTCTTCAATGCTTCCAAAGTTACATAAAGCTAAAAATTAACCTAACAAAGATGGTATTGTATAGGGTAAGGTAGGTGAGATAAGATGCAGAGGTAAGCCAATTTTTAGAGTTGTGGGATTAGATTGTTACCATTGAAATATTTAAGGCTTTTACTTAGCTTGAACTTATGGGATAAAGGCTTATGAAATCCAATGATAAGGAAAATAGAGAGAAGACTAACAAAGTGGAAAGTGAGGTTCCTATTGAAAGCTAGTTGATTAGTACTTCTAAAGTCTTACTTAAAATGCTTGTCAATATACTTTATGTCTCTATTCCAAATGTCAATAAACAAAAAGAAACAAATTGAAAAGATTTAAAGATCTTTTTTCTAAAGAGAGAAGAATGGTAAAAGGTAAATACACCAAATCAAGTAAGGCATAATATGTCAATAGAAAAAATAAAGTGGGTTAAAGGTTGGCAATCTAAGAGACACCAATATAAAATTGATGTCAAAGTGGTTATAAAAGGTAGAGAATGTGAGTAATACATATTAGGTTAAAATATTCAAAACACAATATGGAAAAATGCTAAGGGTGGCTATGGGAATAGTTATCAAGGTATTTGTAGATGTCCTTAATATAGAGAGGCATTTGCTCATCATGGCAAAAGAAGGACAAACATATGGCAGCAATTAAGTTTATGTGTAGCTATATGGTAAGAGATGATAGGAAGATGGACTTCTAAGAGGTTTCCATGACTTTTTGTGATATTAGTAAAGAAAGAGGGCCTAATTAACAATTTTGGTAGATGTAAACATAACTAATAGGCATGGAAATTCTAGTGGTGTCATGAATTTTATTTCAGCCTATCAACTTATAAGGAAAGAGAAAGATAAGTTTATTTGGTGAGGGGAAAAAGATGAGTAGTTTTCTATGAGATACTTTTGTAATTTCTAAGATGTCCTTCCTAGAATTAATAAGGAAGGGATAACTCATATATATGACAAAAAAATGACTTCATCTAAAATAGAAATTTTTAAGTGACAATTGATATTAAATCATCTTCTTATTAAAGAAAGATTACATCTAATTGAAGGCTTTAAACAAGATACCACCTATTCACTCTATTTTATAGGGTAAGAATAAATTACTCATTTGTTTTTTCATTGCCACTATACATAGGTGATTTGGTATATATTTTTGAGATAGTGGGTCATTACATAGGTAGTTCTAGAGTCAATCAAAGGCATATATCAATCATAATATGGATTAGGTTAAGGGTGCATATCAAGGGAGATGTAGTTAATGGGATTTTATGCAATTATGTCTATTCAATTAAAGAGAAATGAGTATATTTTTTAAGAAATAACATTCTTGATTGTAAAGACATGATCTAATCTGCGTTCCACTATAGTGTTGGTTGAGAGCAAAGTGGCTACAATGTAATTTTGCATTTAATAAATTTATAATAAACCTTAAAAGAGTCCAACATAAGAGTCCAACATAGAAGGAAGAAAAATATTCAACCGTAAGACCTCGCCTAGTCAAACCTAAAAGTTACACACAAATTCAATACAAATGTCGTGATAATTGAAGTGAGTGGGATGGCGAACATAAGAAATATAATACGAGATAATAATAAGAAGGTGGTGTACAAGTTCTTTAAGGCAATCAAAGCTACCAAAATTAATGAGGCGAAGTTCCTCACAATCAGAGAGGCAATCAATTTTGGAGCTAGTGAAATGAGGTAAGGCAATGCCACTCATCATCAAAAGTGACTCCCCAGTTACAATTACATTGATAAATAACAATGAAGAAAGATTTTAAAAAGTTGTATCAGTATCCTATGACATTAGCAATAGGATCCAAAATTAAGTTTCCTTTATCTTTTAACCTTTAGAGTATAACCAATTTGTTGATACTTTAACTAAATAAGATAAAATTTGTTACACAGATTTAGTAGCCTAGATCTAAGAGATTGTTATAAATTATGAGTATTTTTTTATATTTTTTTATTAGTACAAGAGGTCTTTTTATTTGTAGTTTAATGCAACTATATAGTTCTATCTCCTAATAATATGACTTGATGTTCACAAAAAAATTAATGAGGATTTAAAATCAGACTAGTAATTGTTTCAATCCATTGCTTTGAATTTTAATTTCCAATCAAAATTGAAATTAATTAACATTGGTAGCCATTATTTTTTATTAACTTTTGTAATTCAATCACTTCACTAATTAGTCATTATTATAATTATTATTCACAATATCTAATGTAAAGTTACTTAAATTTTTAATTTCGGATATATAATTAACTTATTTATTTCTTTTATCAGTTATTGTAGATAACTGAGAACAATATTATCGACGATGATAACGACACCGATGATAGTACATGACAAGTCGTTGATGCTGATCATAACCAAGAACGATGCTGCCCGCAAAACAATGTTGCGGAGAAGACAATTCCGTCGAAGATGGTAATAACCGAAAACAATATTTTTTGCAACGATGATGTTGACAGGGGTTAAGATAGCCAAAAACGAGGATTCTTTTTTGTCCCCTTACATTGCCAAACACTAAAAATGCTAGGAAGTAATGATTCCATTTTAATTCCAAGGTTGTAACGCACTAAGGCCACCATCACCTTGCGGCCACAAAGACCAGGCATAGGGCTAGACCTGACCTCGGGTCAGGTTAGTTGTTTCTGGTTTCACAGTTGGGAGAGGATTAGAAATTTGTTTTCCTTTCTTGTTTTAATTGTGGGCTCGTAAACACAATCTCAATTGAACATATTATCAATGGGCTTCATCATGAATGTTATAAGGGTCTACACACTATTAGAGAGCTTGAGCTGCTATTGTAATTATAAGCCATCAGGCAGTGTACACGGACGCGGCAGACATGTGGCTAGAATAAATCTTAGTTTACAACTTTCCCAGGGAAAGGCTACCCAGAAAGCTCGTACAGAGAAAAATCATCCAGGAAGAACCCATCTGCAGCAATCTCCAAACCATGAGTTGTAGAGTCGCCAAGCGTTGTAAAACAGGCATCACTACAACTACTTGTAGCAACGCTGACCTGTGAAACCGAAAGCATGCCTTGCTGCTGCTGGTAACGTTGGACCTGCTGCGGCTGTCGAATCTGGGAAATAGGTTGATGATCATAATTATAGCTGCCGCCAGAAGACACCATTATAGTTGATGCATGGCTTTGATCTTCCACTTTACCGAGCTGAAAATTCAAGTTGACCGGATCCTTTTGGCCCCCAAATGAAACAGGTCGGCTCGGACAACCAGTAAATTGCTGCACCAAGGCTCTAAAATTGGTGGGGCTGGCGTTGAGGAGGGTCGCGGGGGCTCTCTTAGAAGCTCTAGACTTTTTTCGGATTGGTTTTTGTATACACTCCGTGGGATTCGATTGACCACTTGCTACTGACGAATTGTTTGGGCTTATGCTATCCAATACACAGTTTGGGGCTCCTATAGGGGAATCTGATAGTCTGAAGGACGAAGATGTGGAACGGCCGCTAGAGGATTGTTCATAGAATTGCATCCACCCGCTAGAACTGGTCGTAATATCACTCATGGTGACTCCTGATTGAGTTGCGTTGCTCTCTCTCCACCAAATGTTGGTTTGGTAAGAAATAAAGTTGACGTAGTCAATATATAGGGTTAGGCCAACTGTTGAGTGGAAAAAGGCTTGCATAAGTTTGACCATGCCTACAAAGAGAAAGAAGTGGATCTGATGTTAAACGCTGTGTTGTTTTTCTTTTCCTGCAAGCAACTCCTGTCCACGGGTCAAGGTAAAATTTGTGGTAACTTTACCTTCTTGTATATATATATGCACAGATAGCTTAAATCTTATACAGTTTTATGATTAGAGACAAAAAAAAAAATGAATATAAAGTAAATATCCATTTATTATAAACATTAGTTATTGTTATACTCAAATTACAATTAGCAAGGTTTAATTACAAATTTTAGCCAAATTACCCGAGGATTCGAAACTTGTTGTCATGAAAACTGGCACCCTCTGCCAAGAGATAGAGTTAGTATCTTGTTCCCCAAAATTTTTAAAAATAATAATAATTAAGATATAAAACTTTAGCCTAACCTTTTCTGTTTATTTTGGATTATAAACTAAATAGTATTCAAACTAATTTACTTGCATTATCACGTAATTCACTTTCTCAATCAGTCAAAAACAGATTATCTACATCAAAATTAAAAGATTATAAGAGCATTAATTTCATAGGCCCTAGCCCAAAATTCAAACTCATATAATTGCTTAGGAGAGAAAACTTCGTGACTATTTGGGCAAGCATCCGAGATAATTTTTTGTGATTATGCGATTAGTCTTCGATCTTTGGGATTCAAGTTACAAGAGTAATTTATTGTTCCTTATATATCTTTTAGTCCGCTGTGAATAATTAAATCACTTTTAACTAGATTTAAAGCAGTAGATTTCATATTGTGCACCCAAGTTAATTAGTGTATCATCTCATGGGAATATCAGATACCAAATTAAGAGGAGAAACCAAAAAAAAAAAAAAAAACAAAAGATGAAAAAGAAAATGAACATTATCCTCATACACCTACCTTGCTTTGTATTTGGAGTCTATTCAGCTAGTCTCTGCTGTTTGGTCAAAGAAACGTTTAGAATTGAGAAGTAAGTCTTACATCTAAGCAGCAATTCCACCGCCCATTTAGTTGCTTCTCCACCAAGTTCTTTTTTTAACAAATGTTTAGGTAAACACGACCCTGGTTCTGAGTTGGGCAAGAATGCAACCAGATTGTGAACCGGCCAGGCTCCGGGTCATCCCTAAATTCAAGCCATAGCAATCATCTAAATTAGGTGGGGGCAGACTATGATAGGCATGTTAAAATTCACATCGCGCAATTCAATTGACTGAATATAAAGGTAAAAAATTGATGGATCTAGTTTACCCAAAATCATTTCTTCTACTAGTAATTTTCCTGTCTATATAAAGTTACAGAAAGTTGGGAAGCTCATTGTTGCCTCATCTGCACAAAGTTAATTTCTGTCACCTCCCGCTCTTGTCGAATATTTTCATATTACCAAGCCAATTCATCTAAAGCAAAGACATACAGCATAATGTTCAGAATTAATTTCCATGGAAGTTTCCCAATCGAAGATGACGTTCTCGACGTGAGCCACTATTGTTTTCTGATACATTTTCTTCCATGTGTTTCACCGTCGAACACGATTATGTTCACATTCAAACTTGCTGAAGACAGGATGGGCTTCGATTCAATGAAGTAGATTAGAAAATACCACCAAGGTTGGCCAGCTTGCAAACAAGTCAACTGTACAAATGCAAACGACTTTGACCCAAGACTAGTCTCCATGTGCGCTGGTCCATTTTGGCTCCTCGTTCTTTTCCCCCCTTCTTGAAAGGCCTGGTCTGTATATATTGATAGGAAAAGGAAGTGCTCATTTTTGACGGGCTTCGTGTTTAACGTGTCTTGGGAGCAACGCCAGTTTTTCTCCGGTCAATGCACTCCACTGAAAAGTATAATATTGTCATTTTGACTAGATCTAGTCAATGAAAGTGAAAGTAAATCCAATTCAATAATGTTTTAACAAATACCCAATTGCTGAGATCAAGTTACAACTTTTCGGATTGGATTAAGTTTTAAGCCAAGAAGATATTTGTTTAATCTTATCTTGAATCATTTTTGAGTTTAGACAAGAAAGTTCGTAGCCAAGTACTCTGCCCAAGTAACTAGTTATTGAATAACTCTAATCATACTCTGTGTTTTTAGGTGCATTTGGAGATCAAAAACCAACTGTAATATGGAGTAATTAGGTCTCAGAGCTTAAGAATCAACAATCTCTTAATTGAATGTCCCTATAGCTAACGGTACAAGCAAGGGACAATACTACTAAAACTTTTACAAACTTCTATTCGTTAAATCACTTGAAGCATTTTACGTTGGTCATGTATTGTAACAAAACCCAATCTACATTTTCTAAGCCAGCAAAATTTGCAGAAACATATAATGTGATCATCAACCGAGCCCCTTAACACTGATGATTTAATGCAAGAAAATGAAAATTGGTTAGATCAAAGTTTTATTCACAATTTTTTTTTTCTTTTTGGTTGAATCAGTTGAATTGAAAAGGTGAAAATTAAACATAAATAAATTTAAGAATTCGTTCTTAAATTATATATTTCGCGGTCACTTGCATTCTAAATATTGATGAATTGGGAGGCAAGGATGCAGGAAAAGAACAGAAAAACAAATTTTTTCCAAGAAAACCTGCGATTCACATCATTATGAAAGGGTGATAAACAATTGAGTAGAATGTGTATGGCCTCACTTTCTGTAGTCACTTTCCATCCATTTTCTAGGTTAATTGTTCCTTTCTCCACTTTCTTTTTCTGGGTTTTCTTCAAAAATCATTTTCTTTCCGAGTTTGATAGGAAATGATGAAAAGAATTACCCTGTAGACCACCAACTTCTTTGGTTCTTAATTGGTGCTCGACCCTTTTTTGGGGTCTTCCAATTTGCGAGATTTGAAGAGGCGGGAGTTGAAGTCCCTGGATTGGTCATAATTTCACACATAATGGTTGTTATTGTCTTTGACTTGGATAGGTGCGGTATGAACGTTTGCTGCCCTAAAACCATAAAAAAGAAAGAAAGAAAGAAAGAAAGAAAGAAATTTCCCATTGTCCTAGCCATTGTAACTCCGTTTTTTTTTCTTCTTGTTCAAAAAATAGAATAAAATTTTTGGGGTCCGTCTTAGGGGATAAATAAATACATCCGGGCATGTGATGGGATCTTAGGCCCATCAAAGAACGGCATGGTTAATGTCAGTGTGCTCTATTTTTTTAGCTTTTCCTGCTTGTTGAATCTAAATCTAAATATTCTATACGCCTCACCAATAACAAAATTATAAAAAGAATATTTAAATTAAATGTAGCCGTCCAGTCTAAAGGATGAGCCTAAGAAGTATTGCATAGTACTACAGAATTTTCGGTCAATGGTTTCTTGGGGATGATGGTGGGTTATGCTGCAACAAAGGAGGACAACCACGGGGGTGTTGCATCTGGCGGCGTTGATGAAATTGTCCGGCCGTTCAATCTGACTAATCTAACTAAAATTACATTGAAACTACCAAAAATATATTTGTTATAAATTACTAGCAAATCACATTTAATAGTCTATCTGTAATTTTAGAAACCTAAAAAAATGGTCCAAATCAAACTGATTTTATTTTATACAAACATGATCACTTGAAATAAAAATTAATCGTCTCCACGGCATATAAAACTTCATTTCATTCATAACAACAATAAGATAATGTTTGGTTTAATTTTTGGGTGCCATTATTTACCAGTCAACTATTAACAATAGTTCTATAAATGTTAAATTTTACTTATTTCATTATATGATTTTCTAACAACACTTAATTGGAAAGTTAAAAAAAAAAAGAAAAAAAAGAATGACTAATAAAAAATATAATCGGTGAGTACAAGAAAATAATAAGTGGATTATTTAGTCTATAAAGTAAGCATTAATCAAGAGAAAAAAGTGTATGAAACATTACAGAGCATAAAGCAATGAGAATATAAAAACAAAGAGAGTTTAAGACAATTAGGAGAGAGACAAGAAATGATATAATTTTTTTATCTTTTTTTATTAACTCATTCTTTTATATTATTATAATAATATTATTTATACTATTTATTAATTGTATCTAACAAATATTTTAATATTTTATTTCCTTTTCTTAGCCTACAAGGTTGATTGAATATTCCTAACCACTTCTTCATAAATGACTTGCATGAGATAGGTTCCACCCTTCCAAGAACAAGCTAAAAGGTTGTGCAATGCCAAACAAAGCCTGCTTGAGAAAAAATAAAATTTTCTCTCAATAAATTTTTTATTTTTTATTTTTTTGCTTTTTTTTTTCTTATTTAAGACAAAGAGCTTTTTGACATGAAAGTGAGAATAAGGTTCCAACTCAATTATTTGGATTTTCCATTTATCACTATTGCTTGTTTGACCGTCACAAAATGACTTATAATTGGTAGGTTTCACTAAACTCTGATTACTTGCCACATTGGTTGTCTTGTTTTGAATGGCTACAATGGTTGAGTCAAAATCATGATTTAACACTTGCAAGATAAAAGGAGCTCTAAGCTAAAGTCTTATGTTAACACTTTAATACTTAAGTCAACAATAAGAGTCTATAAGAGTAAAAGGTGTAAAGGGCAAGAACTCTTTTATTCACAAACCTAAAGGAGTGCTCAACTTCATGGGTCTAATTGCTTTTGGATTCTAATGTAAGGGTCATGGAACTGTGAAAGCCTATGATTGGGCTTATGAGTTGGCTAAAGGGTATCTAGTATTAGGTAGATATATAGGTGATAAACTTAAAGGGAAGTAATGCCCTACAAGTCTAATTTAGTCCTTATCATTTAGTCACTTAAAAATAAGTCCAAACTTATTATCAAATTTGAACTAATGAATTTAATACTAGTTTAAGAGCTTATAGATTGAAGCCTAAAAGCACACAACCTATGAAAAGAGAGCTTAAAAGCTTATACAAGCAAAAGCTTGAGAGCTCATGAAGTAAGTGCTCAAAAGCTCATGCAAAATGAAGCTTAGGGGATTGTAAAGTGAGATCTCTAAAGCTTATGTAAGGGATAGCTTAAAGGCTTATGAAAAGGGAACTTAAGATCTTATATAAAAGGGAGCATAGGTGTGACAAAGTCCTACATCAGAAAGGAGAAAGGGGTCCTTGGGCCTTATAAATGTGGGCGCTACACACCTCAACAAGTTAGCCTTTTGGGGAGAGGGTAATGGCCCCGTAACAAGTGGTATCAGAGCCGACCCAACTCTACTACCAAGCGCTCTAGGTCCTAGGGTAGGCATTAGGGTCCTGATCTACGATGAAGACGTCATGGATTAGGTAGGGGAGAATGTGACAGAGTCCTACATCAGAAAGGAGAAGGGGATCCTTGGGCCTTATAAACTTAAGCACTGCACACCCCAACAGGTTAGCCTTTTGAGGAGAGGGTAATGCCCCCATGACATAGGGCTCATAAAGTGGGAGTTTACACATTTATGCAAGGGGAAGTGTAAGAGCTTATGTAACAAACTAAGGAAACGTTTACCTTAAAAATTAAGAAAGTTAATGTAAGAGAGCTTATGAAGTAAATGCTCAAAAGTTTATGCAAAGGGAAGCTTAAAAGCTCATCAAGTAAGATCTCTAAAGCTCATGTAAAAGGGAGCTTAAGGGCTTATTAAATAAAAGCTTGAAATCTCATATAAGAGGGAGTTTAAGGCTTATGAAGTAGAAGCATAGATACTTATGTAAGAGGAAGCTTAAGAGCACATGTAACATAGCAAGGAAACTAAGAAGTTGAGAAAGTTAGTGCATAAGAGCTCAAAAGCTTAAGCCTTGTGTACTCAAGAGCTAATTTAGTAAAGTTAAAAAACTCTAACCATGGTTTCTAAAGAACTAGCATAAAGGTGCTTAGAAACTTAAACCTTCAATATTAAGGAGTTAATGTAAGAGAGCTTAAAAGATCTAACCTTAAGTGTTAAGCAATTAACATAAGGAATGTCAAAACTTTGGTGTTAAAAAGCTAGCAAAATTAAGCTTTAAAGTTCTAAACTTTGGTGTTAAGTAGTTGTTTAGCACTTCATCCATTTGATTAGGTTTTAGGGTTAAATGCAAATATAGTAGGCTGTGTTAACCTATGAGATGAAACAACTAATAGAAAAGTAACTCAAAAAAACTATTAATGATAAATATTATGTTTGAAGAATCTAAAAAATTAAATGGTAAGCATAATGTTCAATTTTAACTTCAACATAACTCAATTAAAGTAACATAAATATAACTAGTAATCTTGTTGGATGACCTATTTAAAAAGGCCAACCACTAATAATTTTTAATGCTATTATGTGAAAAACTCTATCAAAAGGCATTGTTAGGGTTAAGGAGCCAATTTTTAATAACTTTAAAGTTTATTATGTATAGGGCTTTGTCGAAAGACCTTTATTTGCTATCATTGAATTTTTGTCTTGAAAAAATCAAACAAAAGGAAAGATTAGTCTTGAAAAACCCATTGCTATCATTGAATTTTTGTCCTCAAGAAGCTTTCTAAACTACCCTTTATTGCCATTAGTCATCTACGAGTTGCTAAAACTACTAAAGAGTACCATTTTTAAGGTCTCTTAAGCTAATCTATGCAACTTTAGCATCTATAAATTAGTAAGAGGTTTGAGAGATATTAAAAATAATGGAAAATGGAAATGTTATCTGTTTTAGCAAGACACATAGTGTCAAACTCCTCACATATTAATCTATGCCTCTTTTTCATTCACTTGCCAAGAAGAAGTTAAGAACATGTTGATCTAAAAGTTATGTTTTCACATGCTAGCTTTAAGTATTCTTACCACCCATACTAAATGATGTAAAAGTCATCAATCTATGCATTTAAAGTTGATAAGATGTTAAAAGTGTTGGGTTTTTGTCTATTTCAACAAGAAAAATTTCTTTCATGTGCCGATAACCAGCAATTTCATTAATTAACACAACCACTGGTTGACTCATGAATTGTTAATCTGTATACTTAAACCACCTACATGTCTTTTAATTAGTCAAAATAACTAATACTAATGACATTTGTCCTTTCTTATTTTTATGGTTTTTAGTACTTTAATGTCTCCTAAATATAACTTTTTCTTTTTCAAATTTTTGATGATTTTTTTATCTACAAGTATTATTTTAAAGAAAATTTTTAATAAATTAGCAAAAAAATCAAGAATTTTTGATAAAAAAGATGAATGATTGAGACACAAAACTTATCATTCCCATAAATAGAGTTAAATGATAAAAATAATTTTCATAAATATTAGGTTAAGTCGAAGGGTGCCAAGTCAAAAATTAAGAGGCATCTGGTTAGAGCTCAATGTTAACACTCTAATGTTTAAGTTAATAAAAAAAGTTTAGGAAAATGAAAGGTGAAAGAGTGAGATGTGAATAAAAGGTTTACAATATGTAAGGCAAAGGCCTCCCTATTTATAAAGCTTAAAAATTATTTAGTTTAATAGGTTATATTATTTTTTGAATGTTAACATAAGATTTGTAAACTCATAAAAGCCTATAATTAGGCTAATGAGTCTAAAAGGGTATTAAACCCTAAATACTCATAAGTAATTGATCCAAACGAGGACCAAGCCTAAAACCTAACAAACTTAATTTAGTCTTTATCAATCACCATTAAATTAAAAAAATATATTTAATGTTCCATTCTAATAATAACAATCAAAGGCCATGGTTATAAGATATTATTATGGTGATAATGAAGATAGATTGAAGGCATTCGTAACTATTTTTTATATGTAAATTATATAAGTGAATGTGCTTATGATTATATTTGTGGAGAGCTCAAATTTGGTAATTGGTGAAAAAGGTGATGATAACAATAAATCTAAAAGCAAAAAGGTAATAAAGTGAAAGAAAGAACATATGAGAACGGTAAAAAAACATTAAAAAAAGTATATTTTTGAATTTTTTGTATTTTTTTATTTATTGTATTTTTATTTTTGCAAATTTAAATAAAAGTCAAGTAACTAATTTTTTATACACAAATATGTCATATGTATAAATTAACAGATTATGTTAAATTTTATTAATAATTTGCTAAATTTATGATAAAAATTTTGTAAAAATCAAACAATTGCTTTTCAAAGTTATATAGTAAAATTATAAAATTACTCAAAGTTTATGAATTGTTTTAATATTAACTCTAATTTAATTAAGCATTAATTTTGATTAATGAGACCCACTCACTCTTTATATGCTTAATGAAGGTACTTGTCCTTATCTAACTTATAATAAGAATAGGTAAGACATAGAAAATAGTAAGAACAAACAATTTATTAACAAATCATAGAATTAGTTACCACCAATGTTAAAAGTCACCTAGTCAATAATTTTCTTCTCTTTTTTTTAATTAAAAAATAAAGATAATAAAAGTAATCAATTTTGTTATTATCACCCAACACCTAGAATAATTAGATACAACATTCATTATTAGACTTTTTTTCTTTTCTTTTCTTTTGAAAGTGTTCTGGCCACCTCTAGTTCAAATAATTACGTTAGATTCTAACATGATCAATAGAATACATGCTTTCACCTTAAATTAAGATATTTTTATTAAAATGTATTTTACGAGACTAAGATATTTTTAAAGGCAAATTTAACTAATAGTCATTTTCTATTGTGATTTATGTATAGATCATCACCTAAAATTGTATAAACATGTGTGAAAAACTGATGGCATTATATAAATGTTCTTATATGACCACCAAAAGACTAATAAGTTTATTTTGGCTTTTATTATTATTATAATTTATAACCTAAAATGCACAAAGACAACATGGGTTGTGATAGGTCTTAACTAGTTTAAATTTAATTAAACATAAGCTAAGGTTTAATGGGAATCATAAATTTTTAATAACTTTTAGCCCATTAATAAAATCAAGAAAAATAATTATTAGTAACTCTTTAAAAATAATTAATTTGTTAACTAATTTAACCTTCAATTTTATACTTTTAATTTTAAATACAGCTCTTCTAGTACTAGTGAGTAAGAGCTTATTGTTAAGGTAAGGTGGAGCCTTTGTTTTTTTTTTTTTTTTTTTTGGTCAAACTTAAAACTTCTTGGAATTTGATAAATAGAGTTCGGGATGGATGGTGTGGTGTGAAATAAGGGTTGAACCAATTGGGCCTGGTTGATCTCAACCATAGCTTGTGATGGGGGGGTCGTCGTGTCCAGTGTACATAGATTAGGCCCAAAAATATAGCCATCTGCTAACTGCCGGCAGACGGGTTTCGTCCCAAGAGCAAAGATATATAAGCCCATGAACCTCCCCCGCTTATTCTTAAACCCTAACAACCAGGAACGTTGGAAGAACACATTGCGGAGGAGAAGATAAGAGAGAGTGAGAGAAAATGAGGGGAAACGCGGTGGTCCGAGCATTTGTTTCACGGCGAGTAGGAGGAGGAGGAGCAGCGGCGAGGTGCGGTTGGGTCTCCTCTCCTTCTTCTCGCCATAGTAATAACCTAAGTTCAACTCCGAACAAAATTCCATCACCGAATTGGAATTCGTTGTTATCGTCCGTCAATTCCTCGATTGCCTCTGCAGTCGCAGACATAAACCCAACGTTTTGCTTACCAAATTATTCTCTGCAATTCCAACGGAGGCTCTGCTCTTCCACGGGTCATTCAGTTCTTTTTCAACTTTATTTTCTTTCTGTTCTTCCCCTTTTCTTATTATTTAGTTGCTGATTTATTTGTGAAAATGACGTTAATTTCAGGTCCATCCAACATTCTCTACATCAATTCAGATGAAGAGTTCGATAAAATTATGACTGATGTCCGAGGTGTGCTCACCATATCTCTAGATATACGCAAACACACATATTCACAGACTCACACAAAGAGGGAAATGTCTTGATTCTTGTTTGATTTTGGCTGGTGCAGGCAAGTCCTCGGATGCAATTTTTTATTTCACTGCTGTGTGGTGTGGACCCTGTGAGTTGCATAACACCTAGAATTTTTATTGATTTCTTTATTTTTTTCTGGGGATTTTTTTTTTTACACACAAGCTCTGTTCTCCCCTGTTTAACTATGCCATGGAATACTCTCACCGTGTAGGTAGGTTTATAGCCCCTGTTATTACAGAACTAAGCAAGCAACTGCCCCACGTCACAACATACAAAATTGACATTGACCAGGTATGGAGGACTACTCAAATGCTTATAAAATTTGAGTTTTAACAAATTATTCATTTATTTTTTTCTTTATTTTGACTCACTTTTATACCTGATTTAGCTATTTAATCAAACCAAATCATGAAAACTATAGATATAAAAGGGAACTTCATAGCTATTTAACAATGTCCCACTAGAACATTGGAAAAAATGAAAAAAAAAAATGATTGCACATCAAAGTGCAGCCGTTTCAAAAAAGCCAGAAGTGTTTGACAAGATCTGTCAAGATATGAGGTTAATGTCAAGTGCACTGGTTGGAACCCTTGCTGCTGTTAGTCCTCTCTCAGCATTGCACTAATTCTAGCAGTGACAAGTGCCTGGAACTGATGTTCTGCTCTGTTTGCACTCTGCAGGAATCTGTTTTGAACACATTGAGGAATTTCCAGATCAGTTCTGTGGTAAACTTCATTATCCTTTCATGCTAATCTTTTCTTTTTTATTATTGGAAAGCTGCTGTTCCATATATAGCCCCAGGAAAGGAGGGACTGATACCAAATCGAGAGGCACACATGCCCCTTTGTGCACAAACAATGGCACATGTATCCCTAACTTTGAAAGACATGTCATTTGTTATTTGCAAGCAACCATGAACCAATTGCAAGTTTGACGCATGTGATAGCAACTACTTCATGCAATAGTGTTTGTAACACACATGTTAGATATGCATTTCGAAAACCAGAATGATTCATTGTTCTTAATTAATATCCCTAGCTTCTGATCGTATTAAAGATCACTGCCTAAAACAAGGATCTGGCTACGATCAAGATTTTTTTTAACTGGAGAATTGGCTTCTTTGCTTGAATGGTGAACCAGTTGGAATCTGTATTCTTTCCTTGTCTCCAGCATGCATTTACTTTCTGTTGTGTCATTCTCAAATTAATTGCACCATGTTTTGCACATGTTCTGATCCATAACTTCACAACCACCTTAAAAAATTCTCAAGTTTGTATGTGAACTGATCCCAAGATGTGGATTTGGGAAACTTTATGTAGTTTTGACAGAAGAATCAAAAGTTGTTGGGCTATAGGGAAGAATATATAGTTCATAAAACATTGAAATAAAGAAATGAATGAGGGCATGTAAATTTGTTATTCTCAAATCCCTCGCTAAAGTTTTTATATTCTGTTATTGCTCTCAAACATACACATCATTTTGTCTGTCCATCATTTGTTTAAATCTCTCTTGCTTTGAGCTTTTGTTTGCTATGATAGCCTTTTGAACATTTTATTGAAGCATTAATTTCCCATTGAAAAATTGGCTTAAAAATCCCAAATTCCATTTAATATTTGCATGTAAAACTAGTTAGGAGTCAAGCATCTTGATTTCCTCGTTCCTATTTCTTGTGATTTTAAATAATGGATCTGATTATTGTGTAAAGTAATCTTTGTGGCAGGCTGTTTACTATGTTTGGCTTATAAGTTGAAAGCATATATCCAACTATGTCCGCATGATGCCATAATTTTGTGGGTTAATTGCCAAAAAATTCCTAGACTCTACTTTTTCATGATTTCTAGCTGAACATCTTCTTTATCAGTTAAATGTATGAATTTAGCATTTTGTATCATATATAGCACGCTGTCAAGGTACCTTTGATGGAATCCACTAGTGCATTGATGTGGCACACCAACGTGGAAATGAAGACCTCCTGGCATGCCAGCATGGAAATAATGTCCACTTCGCATACGTGTGGTATCTTGTTAAGGCTAATTCAAAATGAAAATTTTTAAGTTTTAAAAAAGTATTAAGGTTTTGTTTTAGAAAAGAAAAACATGAAACCGTAGTATCACAACTCCTTCTTGGTCATGGAGAGAGAGTGAGTGAGATAGAGGGTGATGTATCAAAAAGCCTCCTTCCTCGTCATCATGGTGCCAGATCTTGATGGCAACACATCAGAGATGTTTATTATTCTCTGTCCAGGCCTGACGCTTAGCCAGGTAGGCCAGCATAGAGATCTTGCTGTGGATTCTATGATGATGTTGTAGTCTTGTTGGAGAAACTCTTGTTTCTGTCATGACTCAATACCGTTGTAAGAATTGTGTTTATTACTTTTGCATCCCAAACAGCTGCCATGACTCTCTTGTAACAAAGGCCAGATTGCTCCTTTTCTAAACCTGACCCAATCTCAACTGTGACAGACAATTGATATCAGATGCTCCCTCTAGCTTCTGGATTTTAACTGGTGCCAAAAATCCAAATAAATAAAATCCTTTGAGTTTCCTGAATTTTTGGGTCCTTAGCAGCAGAAAGGGAGCAATGGTTTTGGATATTGGGTTCGAGAATTCATATCAGTTGTCACACTGACGAATTAATGAATTCATATCATTAGTTGCTAGCTTCAACTCAGTTGAATAAGAATCATTGATTCCCTTTGCTGTCCATTTTTTATTCATTCAGGGTGTGGAAGCAATTGCAACTGCAAGGAAGATGGATTAGTTTTTGGCACTTTTTTTGGAAGAGCAGTGTCCAATCGCACAATCAATTCCAATCTGTCTCTTGTTTTGTTTCTCTCTTCTATCTTTTATGGTGTTGGAATTGGAGAGGCATTTAATTCTCAGACATAGTTTTACTGTGTTGGAGTTGGAGAAGCATGAGCTCCCTTTTACAGTTTGATACCATCTTTTTTTTTTTTTTGTGTGTTCTTAATTTTGATCTAACTTGTGTTTGTGTTCTTGACATTCTGGAAATAAAGCAGCAATGCTACATTTTTTGTGGTATGTGGACTTCATTTCAACATAGGCTTGACACATTAGTGCACTAATCAATTCTGTCATTGGTACCTTGATGGCATGCTAATTATGATACAAAATGCAAAATTTAGATATTAACTGATGAAAAAGTAATCCACGCTAGAAACGAAAAAACAGGTGGGGACAACTTTATGCGCTTTTTTTTTTTTTTTTGGGTAATCAGCCTATTTTGTTGCTGAGAAGAAATTATTCAGTGATTTCTTTTTCTGCAGCCAACACTCTTTTTCTTCCACAATGGAAAAATGGCTTCTCAAATGATTGGTGCTGATATTGGACGCTTAAAGAAGACAGTGGATGAATTATATAGGTAATTATTAACTGGTCTACTTGCTTGCCTTTTATTTGTGCTTCCTGGTTGTCGGCCTCCCATTAATGTTGGCACCTCGTTTTGAAATCAAAATATATGCTTTGTATATCGGGAAGTGTTGTAGACTCCATGGAATATTTTTTCTTCTAACTAAATATCTTGCTTTGATTTTATGCAAAGGTGATCATTGCAGAAAGGTTTTTGGCTTTAGGCCGAATGACATTTACCCTCATTTTGTTTCCAGGGATGATTAAATACTGAAATGAGGAAGATGCAGGGGGTTTGATTACATTGTAATCTGGCAGCATTCTGGAATTGTGAGCTTGCCCAACAATGAAATAAAAAAAAAAAAAAATTGTTTGAGAGTTGATTTCTATTGGGTTGGTTTTTTAGTCGATGTAAATTTACTCAAGGGATGGGGCGGAAATGGACATTCGAAGGCCCCACTTCCTGGAATACTATTATTAACAGAAAAAAGGGACTTAGTGTTTATTTGTTTTCTGGAATCTCCACGTCATTTGGAGACTGCGGAATGATTCCCTTGTCGAGGAAAGCACGCTTAACGGAACAGGTTCCAAAGTTATTCATCGGTTTGGTAAAAGGTCGATGACGGTCCTATATTTTGCTCCCAGGATTGGCCCGTCATCATATTGTCATCATGTAACTGTACATTGTGGTTGATATGTCGATGTCTTTTGCAACTGTTCCAAATCAGTAGTTATTCTTAATGTTATTCAGGTGTCCTTACTTGACAATTTAGGAAGCTTCTGCCCTGGAAATGTTCTGCTACTGGTTGCCTTTTCCTACTTTTCGCTATAATGGTAAACCGATTTACGAAAGTTACAAAACCGCTATGGTGGTGTTTCAAAGTTCGGAGGGTGTGGCTGGACTAATGGCGTGACTGTGCGCTAATTTGATGTTATACGTACACACTTCTCCGAGTGCGATTTTCGGAGCCCAAATTGATGCAGTATATGTCCAGCATGCAAAGCACAAATTAAATCAGGTAAAAACGCGTTCTTCTGGTGGGTTCTGGAATTAAAATCTCTCTTTCTCTATCTCCTCCTACCTGGGGTCCAGCCCATTGACAATGTAAAACAGACCCGGCCCATGGAATTCCATTTTCACAGTTTTATTCGTCCTTTTTGTTCCTGTCCATTTTCATAGGTTTAACTATTGGAAGGGGCTTTCTGGGAACTCTCCATTGCCTTTCAGGAAAGAAGGTGACCTGCTGCTCATGCTTACGGTATTTCTAAAATGGGAAAGCTGATCCTAATTTTTCAAAAAATAATAATCCCTTAACTTTTTTAATAAAAAAAAATCATTCCCCCTTTCGGATTCAATTAAACCCCAAAAATAAAAATAAAAACCAAAATTTATATTTCGTTTTCCATCATTTATTTATGTGTCTGAAAAAGATATTCCCTAGCCCTGAGTGAGTTTAAAGACGGCCACAGGCCTACGAGGTGGTAGGATAGACTAGGCTGGGGAGACTTCAGGGTCAAAGGGAGGATAGGGCAAGATAGAGAGAGAGAGAGAGAGAGAGAGAGAGACAGACAGACAGACAGACCAATGGTCAAAGGATTGGAACAATGATAGAGACTGGAACATCTGATGGTTGGGGTCCATTTCCATTTGCAAAAATACAGAGAGTGTGACAAACAACGTCCGTCTCCAATTCTTTGTTTTTTTTTATTATTATTATTATTATTTACTATGCAATTTGACGATACCGTCTCTCCTTTTTCTGTCTGAGCAGTAGCAAATTAGCGACCATTTCCTGCCCACTACTTTTTGGTGCCACCGTGTCCGTGTAGTGTTGGTAGGAGGTAAAGGGGCTGTACCGACCCAACAAAGGTTCCAATATGGATACCTCAATTTTGCATTTGACACCCAACCGCAAACGTCCTTCTCCATCCCCCACCTCACCTGCCCGTGTCCCAATCTCCGTTCCTCGTGTCCAATTGTACGTCTATTCTTTTCGTTAATCCAAAAAAAAAACAGAGAGTTTTTGCCAAAGAGCTGTTCTGTAATTTAAAAATTAGTCGAACATCGTATAATTTTGTAGAATAAATTTTTCCATTACTTTTCGAATTGCATTAAGCCTTTTGGTAAAAGGAAAAATACAATTCTTAAGCGCGTTGGCAATTTTCACCCTTAATAATAACCCAACATTTGGCGGAGAAAGTTTAGCATCAACTTGAGCTCATTCTTCTCTTATAGCACTGTTTGTTCTGTGTGAAAAGTCTTAAAAAGAAAGGCTTGGGAAAGAAAATTGCCTTAAAAAGTTAATTTTTCCCTTGTTTGGATATGGGGTCTGAAGGAAACAGATATGAAGAAGAGAAGAAGAAAATAATGGGTGGAGACTACCAGTTTTCTTTCTCGCTGATTTAGTGTTAAAAAAAAAAATAGAAATTTTAACATAAAAATTAACTTTGATAATATAATTATTGAATTGTCCTTATACCTTATTGTACCTTAAATTTTGAATGAAAGACGTAATTGATATTTCATACACATTAATTGTCTCTTCATATTCAAATAAAAAATTTTAATTTCTATTTATTTTCTTTCTTACCTATATCTACTTTATCCCCCCCCAAAAAAAAGAAAAAAACTAAAAGAAATTATTTTCTTTCTCTCTCACAATTTTATTTTTTCATAACATTTTTTCCTTACAATTTTCTTTCACACACTACTTTGAATCCCAACATAGCATTACTTCTTCTTCACTTCCCAGTCACTGCCAATCTTCACTTCCCAGTCACTGCCATCCCACTAGGGCATTCTAGAGGTCGATTTTTAAATTTCAAATTTTCAGTCTTTGACATATCACTAATATTACATTGATAGTTATAAACTTCTATTACTTATCCAAAAACCCAAAAAAAAAAAAAAAGGCGTCTTTAAATTTTTATTTTTTTATTTTTGCCATGAACTCAATGGAAGCAACTTAAAGCTAGTTTTGGACAGAGCAGCAGGATAGTTACCAGATTTTGAAGAAATTCGGTAATGAAATCCATGTAAAGTGGGCTTGGCTATATTGTTACCAAGTAGCGGATATTCAAGTTAAAAACTGTATGAAATTATTAATTTTCTTTTTTTACGCTTTAAACATTTAACATTTGATAAAATTAAAAAGAGAGAGAGAGATGTAAGGATATATAATAGGGTGACAGATTATGTGTACAAACTCTTATTCGGTGCATCTTCCCCCTGCAGTCTGATTTCAACGTCACAATCTCTTAGTTGGAGAAGAAAGATCTGCGTCCCATAAAGTAACGACGGGGGTCGAATCATATTGAAATTTGTGTCAATCAAAGTTTACCGATTCGGAAATCAAGCGCGTAAGCAAAAAGCATCCACCAATGTGTATATATACACAACTCACATATTTGACTCGAACCAAATAATTTCATTAAATTTCTCTAAAATTTGATTTGATTTAACTCATTTTTTATTAAATAAATTAATAACTTATAATTTTAAAATTTTAAAATCAAAATAAATAGAAACTTCATTTTTTTTAATCTATAACATAACTTTCTCCAAATTATCTTAATTTAAAATGTAATTTTCAAGTTAGTATATGCTTGTTGAAGTTACATATATATATAATTTTTGTAGTATGATATTTAAAAATATGGAATGTAAATAAAGTGAAAGGCATATTAATTATATTATGCCCCTTTTTTAATTTGTTGTATATTATGTTTGACAATAATAATTTATTACCTATGATATATTATTTGGGTATTTTTTAAATTACTTAAAAATTTGAATCAAGTTAGTTTTTAGCAATAAAATTTAAATTTTTTATTAAGATATAATATGTAATAATTAATATGATTAAAAAATGTATAACTAATTTATGTATCGTGTAAGAAATAATTTATCAGGATAAGTTAAAATTTTAGAATACCTTATAAAAAGTAACTCAAAATTTAACATATTTAAAATTAAAAATCTGATTAATTAGAAACTTGAAGTACTTAAAGTCAATAAATATGAAATTTGATGAATCAAAAATTTAAAATGCTCAATTTAAAGTAATTTAAAATTTTAAATATTTGACTAGAACTAGAATGAAAAAGATTTAAAATTTGATCAATTCAAAATTTGATTAACCGAAACTAAAAATAATCCAACCCCATATCGATTTGATCAGTCCATTTTTCATCCGTACATGCATAGCTAATGTAGTAGTAGTACACAGCAAAGGTCAATAATACTTCATATTCTATAAATGTCTTTTGATGCCCTTCAACGAATTCAAATTCAGGACATCTAATCAGAAAATTGTAACCTCTAATAATTTTTAGTAATGCAACACCTGATAGATCAACATGACATTTTAATGTTTTTCAGACTATGCATTATAAATAACTGTATTTATGCATGCATGTATGTATGTATGTATAATATGAACGACAGTATGCACAACTGGATGCTAAAATGGAGACGGGTCAAATTGATAGAGACTATGGTGGTGAGTTCACGCGCACTGGAATGCAAGTAGGTCAAAACAGACGGTCCTGAAATGAAAAAGACGAGAAACTTTCAAGTGCCCCGCGGTCCCAAATAGGTCAGACAATA
>JAHLGO010000351.1:4969939-5018096 GCA_020615895.1 Ceriops decandra | reverse complement strand
CCCCCCCCCCCCCCCCACTATTATCAATCATTGGGAGCTTCGTTATCATCCCTCCCCATACGCAAACCCCAACCACATATTACTATGCTTTCTTTTACACTCTTTGGTTAATCTTCCAGGCTAGCCTTTTCAAGGAATGATATTAAGTCCCATATGCATATTTTATCTAAACTTGGAACCGTTTACAAAGTCTAATTAGACTCTTTGGAATCTGGATCATTAAAAATGTTACATGACAGAATTTAGAAAATTAGATGTCTGGCATAGCTACGAGTTTTGATTCCATATAAGTTAATGGCAACTGGTCTATCCAAAGTGCAAAGAGAGGAATTAATATTTCGTTTTCCAGAAAAAAAAAAAAAAGGGGGCCCGGGGGGGTTGGTTCGGGTGCAATTATACATATAGTAATTATGATTACGCTACCCACCTTGAGAAATTGAACTCGGAAAAGGAATAACCGAAAAACAAAAAGCTAAAAAGGTTGTTGATTTCTTGCCACCTGAAATGCAGTGCACGGCTGCCTTTTTTTTTTTTTTTTTTTTTTGTGGCCATAGGAATTGGGTATGTTCGAAGTCATCTAAAGAAAACTGAGAAGGTTTCCTCTGAGGCCCTGGCAATGATAAGTAAGCACATGATTATTGAAATGTCTGGGCAGTGTCGTCCCCATGCAGAAGGGCCTCCGGCTGCTATTCCTCATACTCGTCGTCTATGTATATGAGAAATGCAACTTTCGCATGTCTTTCCTCATTAATTTTGTTGTTCCTCTTTTCCTTTGTTAAAATCTTTTCCAATTAAGGGTATCAATGAAGTTAGTTTTAGGGCAACCTAAATATTGTCTTCTTCCTCATCTACTTACTAACTGGATTCATCCTTATTAATCCAATCCCTCTTTTTTTTTGTTTTTTTTTCTTTTTTGGTTTCATTAAATTACAGCACAAATTGTGAAAATTGGAGAGAACTGAAACTTGGACGCCACCAACATCTCCCAAAACATACATTTGTTGCTGTAGGCATCTAAACTAAAAACCGGTTCATATAACTGATCAGCAAATAATTTATTAACCTGACTTGAGCAAATAATTGAAACCAAATATAGAAACTTTTCTTAGTTTTGGGTGCCCGAAGCCAGTCGTTTTCCACCAAGATAAAAAACAAAAAAACAAAACAAAACAAAAAAAAAAAGGCAGATTAAAGAGGGCCACAACTTAGTGGGCCCCATCCAAGAGTGTCAATTATAGGGTACTTTTTGAGTAAGTTTGACTTCAATAATATACTGAATGAAAGCTAGGACACGAAAGCGACAAAAGAATTTCATGTGAGAAATCCCCCCCTGTGATGCTAATTCCACAATTATGGAGATTAGAAAAAAAAAAAAAAGACAAATGCATTATTTCCATCAATCCCTCAATTCTATTGTAAATCATACAATATTTTATGGGAATTGAGAGTAAGAAAATGAAATACACAAATTCCACCCACTTATTCCCATGTACCAATTGTATCATTAGAAGGAAAAAGAAATTCTTTTCTTTCTCTGAACTTTCTAGGCAGTCAAACGGAAGATGGGAAAAAGAAAGGAAACATCCTTGCCAGGCCAATAGATGCATACCATACCTTAGCAGTGAGAACCATTGGGTAATTTATTGTAGTCAATTGGGAAAAAGGGGTCTGCTGCTCTTGAACTTAACTTGAAACCAAATAACTTGTCATGAAATTATTATTTAAAAAATAATTTATTAACATATATAATATTTAAGTTTACACGAGTCGAAATCTTCTTTTTGTTCATTAATATGAGAATTGAATAGTATTATATCGTTATAATATATTAGTTAACCAAGCGCAAGCGCCCCACCCAATCTGGGTGCCTACTTCAATTGTGGCTTGGCAACGACTCTTTTAAATGCCAAAATAATTTTAAACTGCATGTAAAATATTGTATATAATATACACAGAATTTTAATCAAAATGCAGTATTTTATTATATATATATATTTGTAATATTATACGGAATTATTTTATATGAATTTACATTTAAGGAATTATGGATCCGGGAAAAAACTTTCCAGGTGGGTTTTGCAAAAAGGCTTCAAAGAGGGGGGGGCGGTGGGAAATTATTGGCGATGCCCCCAACAAAATCACGACTCACGAGACTGAGCGGTGATTGGCTAAAATGTGGGTTCCTTAAACAGCTTCTTGGTGTCTATTTTGAATGTGAAGACATAATCATTGTAACCAAACAAAGCCCATATCTAACCAAATCAAATCAATCAAAATTACGACTCTACACCTTTTTACATTACCTCGAACAAATTCAACCTTGAAATTTGAAATGCACACCCAAATCCAGAGCCCCTCTCTGTCTCTGTGTCTCTCTCTCTCTCTCTCCCCGCTCTACTCCACTGCCCAGCCAGCCAGACTATTTTATTATTATTATTTTCTCTGCAGGAGCACTCTGCCAAATTGACATTGCCCTGTTATCTTCTTCTATGCATATATTAGTCTTATTTTTTTTTTCAAAAATAGGCAACATTTATTTAATTCATAATATTTGATGTTAATTTATAATTATTTTTTATTTTATAAAACTTAAAATTTAATATATATATATATATATATATCTAGTCATCATTTTTACACTACAAAATCAAATATGCATAATTTATATAATTATTCTTTTCACTTTCTCCCAACTAAATTACTTAATTTTACATGGTAATTTTTTATCCAAATAAATTTTTTTCAATGTTATTTATTAAAATTTTGATTGTGAATTTAATAATAATTAACATGCAATAATAAAATTTGCTTTATCTTTACCTTTTAGTCAATTGCTCATTTTTAATTTCATTTAATCCTTTTTAACTCAAGTCTAAATTTAAAAACTCTTAAATTAACTAGAATACTAATCATGATTAATAATCAGATTAATTTCAATTTTACAAAATTATTGTTATCAAATTTAATTTAAAAATAAATTGATTTAATTAGTCACTTTACTTTGTAATCAGTTACTTAATTTTAATTTTATTTAATCTCTCTAACACAAGTTTAAATTTAAAAGTTCTTAAATTAATTAGAATATTAATTATGATCTATAATCAAATTAATTTAAATTTTATTTAAATTTTAGAAAAAATTATTTTAATTGATTGCTAATTCAAATTTTACTATTTTAATAACTCTTATTAGATATTTTGAATTTAGGCATCATGCAAATTTAAACCTAATGTATTTGTTTGTATATTAATATTATTGACTCCATGAAAAAACAATAAAGCAATTATGTGTTAATGTTTGCTTAAATTAAAAAATATTTAAATATTTTATTTAAATTCTAGTTCTTTTAGTATGCTCTCACAATTTTGTAATATTTAACGTAACTTATTTTGCAAGCTTAATTATGGTGTCTCTTTTTTATTATTATTAGCAACTTGGTATTATTTTAATTCACAATTGTAGGATAAAATATGTTACTTTTTTGTCATTATATAACTAATTAACACTTAAACCAACTTGGGATTCTAAAAATTAAAAATACCTATAAATTAAGTTTTTTTATTTTCTAAAATATAAAAAATAATTTTTAATTTATCTTTTTAAAAATAAAAAATACTGACAATTTAAGTCTATCATGATTTTCTTATTTAAATAAAATAAAAACATGTAAATTTATACATCATGTAAGTTTAATACTAATATATTATAATTATTAAAGTTAAGAGAAACTTTGTAAAATGCTTACATGATGATTTTACTTAATTTTAGGAATACATAAATATTTTATTTAGTTTTATTTTTGTAATAGATACTTATGATTTGTAGTATTTGATATTAATTTACTTATTGGTTTGTAGTCTTTTTTTGATAATTTAACAAAATTAGGAATTTTTTAACATACATCTAATTTATTCAATTGATTCATTTATGATTTAACATACATTATAATTTAACTAATTCCATATTAACAATTATTTGCATATATATAAGATATGCATAATGTAAATATTTTCAAAAAATAATTTCTAAAAATAAAAATTAACTCAAAATTCTTTTATTTTTTGGCTTTTTTTTATAAAAATATTTATAAATTTTTATTTTTTTCTAAAAAAGAAAAAAAATAAATAATTTAATCCTTTTTTTGTTTTACATTTGTGTTTTCTTAAAAGACATTTGAATTTTTATTTTTTATTTTTTAAAAATAAAAAATACTCATAATTTAAATCTATTTTTTATTTAAATAACATAAAAAATTGTACTTCTTAATGATAAACTTGTATAATCAAAAGTTTAATTATAGTTATTGCAATTATTATAGCACCTTTGAATGCTTGTTAAAGCTTATATTATGCCTTTGTAAAATATGCATAAGGGCTTATGTCTTTAGCCTATAGGCTTTGTTCCCATTCCCTCATTTTTTTAATGATGTTAGTTTAATAATTAGTACCCTGCATTTTTCTCTTATACAAAAGGAAATTTATCTCCTTTTTCTTTACATTTACCAAAGAATTTATTTAATTTATATGTTGATTATTGTTATTAATAGTTATTATTAATTATTATTATGAATTACTATTGTTAATGAATAAAAAATGGTTTAGTATTTGATTCAATTGATAATATTTGTTGTAGTTGAAAATAATAAAATGACAACTTAGAATATTTTATCTTTTTTTTATTACAATTCATAATTTTTTTATCATTTTGCTTTATAGTTTCTCATTTGATTAAAAAAATTATAAAACAAAATGGTCTAAGTATAAATCAACAATTCTAATTTCATATGAGTTGTTTAGGAATTGGACAAAGATTATTATAGACATAAATCAAGAATCTAAATAATGACAAAATTTTATATCCTTTAATTTAAAGAGAATGAAATAAAGTAACATTTTTTTTTATCAAACATTTGACTTTATAACATCCAAATATTAATAAGATTAACCTATATTAACCTAAAAAAAACTAAATATATGAGAAAAAGGAGAAAGCATTGCAAGAAAAGACTTTTGTTTTTTTAAAAGGTAAGATGTAAATATTAACCCAAATTTTTCTTTACGAAAAACATGGAGAGGTCTTAAATAAAAAAAAGTGATAATTTTAAATACGTTAAAAGATGTTGAATAAAAGAAATTATAACCTTACTCATCTTATATAACTAAAGCAAGTTTGTAACCTCTTAAGAGGCATAATCTAAAAGGATATTCTCTTTATAAGGCAAAATCCACGTGAGCCTCCCAACAATTAAATTGAACATTTATACTCGTACAAAAAAATCAAAGTGCCTACACAAGTTTTACTTCACTATTATATTTATAAAAAAGTTATAGTCTTATTATTAAAAGACAAAGGAAACTTAGACTTTGGTACTATTACTAATACTATGAGATACCAATGCAAGATTCTATAGTCTTCTGATCATATCATTAATCCATAATATTATTGTGCATGAATCACTTTCAATTATTCACTGAGTTTGACCAACATCTTACTATTGAGTCTATAATTTTACTATTTCTTAAATCATTTATAGTTTCACCTCATTGATATTTGTCACTATAACTATAAAGAGAGAAATCATCATCCTTACCTCCCCCTACAATATACCTCTTACACCGCTTTTTATAAAAGCATTACTATTAAATTGAAACATGCCTTCCGAAGACACCTTGCTTATAATGCTAGGAGAGCAACGTTGATTGGTTTACATAGACCGAATATTACTAAGGTTTAGTAAGAAATTATTACATAAAAAAATGCTCATCAACTACCTGCCATTTGCTCACCTCAATATTCGAATTTGTACCAAGTCACAACGATGATATGACATTAAAATTTTTACTTGCAAAAGAACCCTCGTTCTACACACTAGCCAAACAAATCATATAATCATGTAGAACCCTCGTTAGCTAAATGTCTATTAACTTAACCCAAATCACATTATAGATTTCATACTTGATCCAACTAAAGAAAAAACTAGAAAAAGAAAAAAATGCATAAAAGGGAGATGTTTAAGAATTAGGTAATTTTATTAGGGTTATTTTAATTTATAAATAATCAATCATTTACTATTTAATGGAAAAGTAATTCTAAACTATTTTTTTTTCTATCAGTTACTTTTAAAAAGTCTTACCAATAAACAACAAAAAAAAAAATCTTTATTAAACACTATTATAGGTCTTTTTGAAAAAATAAATAGTAACAAATCTATAAAATTAAACCAAACATCTTTAAAAGTCTTCAAGCCAATGCTTTCCAATCCTAAAAAAAGCTATTCTTTAACAACTATAAAATTTCAACATGATATATTTTACCGTATATGATTGCCTTCAAGAGTTTTGGATAGATTGATATGATTCGGGGATTGGTTAAGAAGAAATTGCCTTATATTTTGAGAACCGCCTAATTTAACTTGCGAGCACCTTTGGCTACAAGCTAGTTAAAGAAGGCAATTGCAGATGCAAACCACCGGCTCAATTCCCCAAATGGTAACCCAAAAAAAAATTATGTGAAGTTTTTTCTTTTTTTTTGGGGGGGGGGTCAATTAGCTCAAATTAGGAGCCTTAAAATCGAATAAGGTACAACAACTAAACTAAAACACACCCGTGGAGTCTTTTTTTTTTTTTTTTTTTCTTTCTTAGCTCTTATTAGTTATTGTTTTGGTCAGCAGCTCTTCATCACTAGCTGTTGACTAAACAAAAGAGGACTTGAAGCCTTATCTACACTTGACAATAATTGTTTTTGGGTAGATGTGATTGGGAAAGAAAGAACAAAACTATATTTAAAAATGTAATTGTGAGCTGGGCTGCTGGTCAAACTGAACTGGCAGGAAGCATGGTTTCCTGCCGTGGCGCTGCGATGTATAATAGTCTCAGGTAGGTATAATTTGCAAATTTTGCATGGAAGCTTAGATTGTCTCTCCAAGGGTACATTCAAAGTAATATTATACACAAATATTGTATATATAATAATAATAATAATGCATAATGGACATTAAATGTAATACCCATGTTCTTGTAATTTGCATGTCTGTGGAAGCCGAATAGAATGTGACAAGCCACGTGACCATCTGAATTCATCTGACTTCAACTTCAGGACTATACCCAATAACTAACATCACATGTTGCATACCATACTTCTTCTACCATGTGGCATCAAAGCGGACCCAGTGGATATTGTTATCTCTTCGGACACGCGTCACCCTGTCTATGAATTCCGATACACTTATCTTTCTTTCTTTTTTTTTCACAAAGATTGATAAAAATTATTTTTATCACAAAATGAAGTAACCATAAAATGTCTCCAATAAATACAAAGAACCAAATATCCATGCCACGAACTTAAATTTCATTCGTACAAAGCTTCTCTTTCTTTTTCTCCTTTTAATACTCAAGTGCAATCGAGTTGAGCTGTACCATTTGCGTAATCTTCATTGGAAAATTAACCCTCAGATTGATTGCATAAGCATTAATTAACTTGAGATGTGATAATTTTTTTTAGCCTTCTTATGGTAAGAATTTTACGTAGACTCTCTCATGTCATTTAGTGCATCCACAATTTTATGTTAGGAGCCCTAAGGGCAAAAATTGAATCTTAATTATTGACAAAGAAAGAAGAGTTTTGTCTTCTTAACAGGACTAACCCATATTAGTGTTAATGGAGCAAGGTCTAAGGACGTAAAAGCTAATAATACATTGTCTCCCATCCATTTTCTTAACAAATTGCCAGGTCCCTTCAATAGTGCAAATCTCTCTGTAATTAAGGAGGAAAAATGTAAAAATTTTACCTATAAAAAAGAATAAAAATACCGAAACTCAGCCTTGCCTACAGTCAGCTAGGTTCACTCAATCCAAGAGCTTTGCAAACGCGGAGAGAGAGAGATAGAGAGAGAGAGAGAGAGAGAGAGAGAGAGGACGTGGCAGATGTAGAACAAGTTGTAAACATTAAAGGAGGGGAGTAGAAACTTAAGCTTTGGCAGGGAGGCAGCGATGAAATCAAATAGATAACAAATAACAAATAAAACAAAAAGTACAAAAGGGGCGCCTGGACGACTCACTGATCTTTTAAAAGGAGGGGGAGCGTAGTGGCAATGGTGGTGGGGTTGATCAGGGCGACGTGGGTGGGCGTGGTGAGTCTTTGGATACAACTGTCACTTTTTTTTTTTTGTTTGTTTGTTTGTTTTCCTTTTGGTCTGCAAAGAAACTCGAATTTCATAGTACCAAAAAAATCGGCCAGAGGAAGAGCTGGCGCCCCCTCCCGCCCCTCCCCCTGGCCTGCTCACTCCGTACGTACGCGTCGTATGCATGACCACCTGCGCACCCCTCTGCGACTAATGTGCCAGACTTCATCAACCTCACCCTCACCCTCTTTGTACAATTGTTACACTACCACCGTCGTATCTGTCATTAATGTTGTTAGTAGACATGCTTCTGTGTCAATACATACATATGCATCGTCCCTTGAATCTTTGCCTTTGTGATGGTGTATGCCCTGCCTCCATTAGATTTGGGTCGTGACATCTTCACGCATTACTTTACTAAGAGAGTAATGCTACCTCGATCAAAGATTTAATGACAATCACTGCCATCACTTCTTTATTAGCTGCTCTATATCAACATTTAATTACTTACTTTTTCTTTCAATTAAAAAAAAAAAGTTAGAGAAAGAATGAAAAACAGATGCACCAATGGACACAGACTCTCTAATTTCATTATATTTTAATAACTTTTTTTTTTTTTTTGGTTCTTAGCTGATTCATTCTCTCTGTCCATGTGCTCAAACTTTGAAAGATTTATTATAACCATATTGTGATAATTTATAACTCAATTTCAAATATTTAAAAGTTTAAAACATATATATTTTTTTTTAAATCCTGATTCTGAGGTTTTTTTTTTTTAAAGTCATTTCTTTCAGTAAAGTTATCCAATTTGGACTTTCCACTCATGACACGGGTCTCACGTAAGAGGGAGCAGTCCCTGTGTACACACACACACACACACAGGTCTGTCTTGTCTGATACGTTTTTACAAAAGCAAAAAGAGCAAGTGAAAAATAGAAGCCAGTCACTACAACACCAGAAATTATGCAAAAAAAACTATATTTAAATGGCAAATTCCATTACATCCAGTACAAAATTGGCGGAGCCAAGAAGCCAGCATTCAACCACGGTCTTCCAGCAGCCACCTTAGGTCGGTAACGGGAATGCCCTCATGCAAATTCCGATATTCAGAAAAAAAAAAAAAAAAAAAGCTGGGGGAGGGGGGACAGCATTCAAGACTAAAACTGGACACAGATTCCGGATCCTAGGCCAATACGAGGTAATACTAATACCACCCCAGTAGACAAAATATACGGTTGATGTTTACTATTATTGCTGATAATAGATGCCACTTTTTTTTTTTTTTGAATTTTTGAAAATTTTCCTAATTAATTAATTAATAAATAACATAATTAGTTCAAGAAAGGGGAGCCCTGTGAGGAGCACTCTTCCTCCTGCTGCCCAAAGTGAGCACAAACTCGGGGAGAAAACCACTTCCTTTCTTCTTGTTCTTCCTGACGGCATCATCCGAGTGTCCCTGCGAAATTCCTGGATTGCCCACGGTCTCATTTGAGCACGAGGGGCCTTTGTATTGCATTGGTTCCTCCAGAATGGAGCTAGGCGTAATTTGACCGTCATCAAGATCAATGACCTCCGAGCTGTCCATCCTCAATCCCTCAAACTGTGCAAATGACAATTCAGATTCGTCGATTCCGTACAAAATGGTTGACAGATCCTCCCCTCGACCCACCAAGTGATCAACCTACGTTAATTATATATATATATATATGTTCCTTCACAAGTTAGACAGAGAGAAAGAGAAAGGTAGTTGGGGGTGGGGGGGGGGGTGGGGACAGAGAAAACTGTCCTCTACATATAAATTTGACGTTATATTTCATCAAAATGTTGGAGAATGTCTCCCAGAGACAACAAAGCTGTGAAAATATGCAGTAATAAAACAGGTCATGTGATGTTTATTGCACATGTCCTAATTACTAGTTACTGTTTAGGTAAATATTAAGAAAATCATTCTATTTGAGCATATCGATGAATGAGTCTGCAAGAAATATATAATATAAGATTATTGATTTATTCCAATAATTTTTTTTTTTTTAAAAAAAGGCCTTTATTCGCTGGCCATGGCATTCGGAAGTGGGCGATGATTGAAATGAAAAAAAAAAAAGAAAGAGAGAGAGAGAGAGAGAGAGAAATGGAAAAAGAAACCAAACAAGGAAGTTTGAGAAGCACCTTGCAGGAGAGAGAACAGAAGTTGAAAGGCTCTTGGAGAATCCTGTCACAAGTGAAGCATATGTTGGCAGAACCCTTACAGGACCTTGACTGCGGCCTCTGATTCAAGAATATCACTTTGGCACTGTTTATGGTGTAGGGCTGCCAACCATGCCATAAACAAATAACAGCCTTCAATATCCATGAAACCAAAGAGGCCACCGCAGAATAATTGAATAATCAACACAGCTTTGACAAAGGATACCTGAATATAGGAACAGTCAATGAGCTTCTCAAGATCCCCCAGTCGAACCACATCATGATAAACGTACCTTCTCACCTGTCACATGTACATAAATGGGACACCCTCAGTTAATTGATTCTTCGTTTTTTTTTTTATTCTTCTTCTTTGGTTTTTTTTTTTTTGGGCACTTAAATAACCTTATTGAAGTCCATCTAAACAAGCTTTTTTAAACAGAAAAAAAAGAATTAAAGCACGCAAAAGAGCCTCCTTGAATAGACATTAGCTAGCCAGTAGCCGCTGGTTACGGTACCACTGCCCTACCCTCATGTGATGAACCATTAATTAGGAAGAATGAAGCACACAATTAAAGTGAAATGCAGACAGGACATGTGAATTACATCATCTTGGTGTTAGACAACTGTAATTATGCCTTGAAAGTGATGTCAAATTTTCAACCTACCGCCTTGAAATTTTATGGTGGAAAAGCAAGGCGGCCCACCTTCACATGATAAGGAAAATAAATGAAGTGTGCAGAAAATGGATCATGAAATTGAAGTTTCTCGGCAAATAATGAAGTCGAGAATGGACCATGTGAATAAAACGACACATACACGGTCAAACTTTCGCTTTCCTTGAAAGCCTTTGCAGGGAAACTCACCAAAGCCAAAAGGGTGGGAATCCAGGGAGACATGATAAACCCATTTATGGAACTCCCTAGACATTAAATATATACCATAATAACTAAAATTATCAATTTCGAATTTTGATGATACATAGAAAATATAAATTACAGATTAAAAAAATAAAAATAAAAATTCTCTCCTTTCAGTAACTGCGTACCTCAGAAAACCACAGAAAAGCGAAATTATAAATTCTTAATCATAAATTGCCAAAAAAATTCCTTGAATATTAAGGGGCCAAAAAAAAAAAAAACCAAAGAAAGAAAACGGAAGAACACAAAAGGCGAAATTTGAAGCTCAACCCTGGAAATGAGTACGTTAACAAAGAGCTACGGGAATCAGTAAGAGGAGCTTATCAAAAACCTGGAAATTCCGCTGAAACTCTTTCCAGGAGAATTCCTAATCCAAAAAAATAACAATAATAAAATAAAAGAAAGAAAGATTCGTTAAGCTCCTTTAAAAAGACTTGTGAATCAAAATGAGCCCAATTGCACGAATTTGCACGTGTAAGTAGAGGAAAGCCAATTCCATGAACCCACAGCACAGAATTGCAACCTGCGGTCCTGTAAGCTGCAAGGGGTGACAAACAGAGGGAATTTTAAGCTGAAGATGGGATAGTCTCTGAAAATTCTGAACAGCTGTTCAAGAATTTCAAGAACCCACCGAAAAATTGAGTCTGAGAAATGGAGAGAGAGAGAGAGAGAGATTGGGAATCAGGAAATGGAACAAAAAAAAGGCGTAAAGAACAAACTTTGCAAGGCTCAAAACTGTGTGTAATCAAATATGGAGGTGTAATTTAGACAATATTCTTAAATTCAAAGAAAGTACAATAATAGACGGAAGAATTAACAGTAAAAATAAAAAAAAAGTGGGGGGGGGGGAGTGAAAGAAATTGATCTTTTCACGGCGAGACAAATGCATTATCTGTGAGTTGTATACAATTCTTTGTGGCATGCAAATATAGAAATTGAAATCGTACCTGGAGGAGGGGGTGAGAGCGATGAGAAGAGATGCAGTGAGGACATATACTGAGACAACAGAGCAAGCAAAAGATGTTCTTCTCGTTCTTCCTGCGGTTCTCATGGACCCCACAACCTCCAAAGAATGTTTCTGCCATCAATCCCTCTAGCCATGCAGGCTTAGTGCTACTGTTGTTATTATTGTCGATCATCATCAACCCATCATCGTCGTCATCACCACCACTTCCATTTCTACTTCTACCTCTACCTCTACCTCTACCTCTACCGCTTGATGATGACGATGATATGTTGTATTTGTTGTTCTCTCTTCCCATTTTTTGCTTTTTTGGTTTTTCTTTCTTTTCTGTCCTTTCCTACTCGTAATTGTATTCTGGACTCTTTTGAGTGGTTGTGGGGAAGGGAATCGATGAAGAGGAAAGAGATAGTCCGAGCTGCCTTCTTATCCAAAATTAAGAGAGTTCCTGAATTGCTTAGCAAACAAACTCCTTCAAATGATGCTTGATTCTAGTAACTGGACGATTTGTGTGTACAATAGGAGAATGTTTATCTTCCTCTATTTCAATTCAGTAGGTTGCAGAATTATTACATTTTCAGAAACACAGAGAGAGAGAGAGAGAGAGAGAGAGTCTGTGTGAGTGAGTGAGTGAGAGAGAGAGAGAGAAGAGGAGGGCTGGGGCCTGAGGGTGTAGGAGCGCGCACACTTCATAAGTGTGTCCACTGAGACTGGGGGGAGTATGTTTGAGAGGGTACGAGAAGCTTTATAAAGGGAAAATAATTCGATTCATTTTTGAGAGAGCGGAAAGAAATTCACAAAATTAAATAAAGGGAAATCAAAAATAAGACGAGAGAGAGAGAGAGAGAGGGTAGTGAGGTGTAAGATGGGGAGTGGCGTCAATGGCGGGAAGACAGCCCACCCAGTCTGTACGTTTTGTCTTCCTTTTTTTCCCTATCACCTCTGCTTAATTAACACCTAACACTTTCCCCTCCCACCCCACCCCCCCCACCCCTTCCTCTCTCGCTCATCCCTATTAGTCAGTCTTTTTTTGGTCATTGCTGCAAGACGCAGCCGATTCTTATTAATTAACAGTAGTACCCCCTAGTCCTTATCTGCTCATAAGTAAAGCAATGATTGACATAGTTTCCAAGTTCAATTACGAATTGTAACAATTGTTTTCTTTTCTGTTTTTTTTTTTCTTTTTTTTTTCAGACACGATTTGTACAAGTAAAGAGAGTATTATTGTCATTTTTTTTAATCATTTCCAAAAGGAAGAAAGGGAAAAAAAGAAAAAGAAAAAGAAAAAGAAATTCTTACCTCTTAAGCTCCATGACCGTGATCATTTTGTCTCTTGTTGTTTTTAGGGGCAGTGGCTGTGCCTCGGTTTGTAAAGCTTTGTCATATGATGATACATATATGACAACAAGTCCTGCATAGCTACATGTATTTGCCCCTCCCCCCCACCCTTTTTTTTATATATATATATTTATATTTATTAAAAAAGAAAGAAAGAAAGAAAAATTTCTCGCGTGTCTTGGTCTGGTTATAAAACTTTTTCTCGATTTTATATTCTTGAAATTCATCGAATTGCTAAAACTAAAGCATATTCAGCGTATTGGATTACACAAAACATCACATTGTAGCCTTTGTTGTCTCTTCAATTTTAGGGAGCTGTGTCTTATTTTAGAGGCGGGGTGAGGTGCAAGACAAAGTCTTCCGTTAGGAGGGAAAAAAGAAAATTATAAAAGAAAAAAAAAACTTTTAATTCTTTTTATTATATAAGGGATTCATGATCCAAGCTCGACGAGGCATGAGAGGAGGTTGAACATGCCAGCGTCAAACAAACAAAAAAGATATATTGAGCTGGTGTGTGTGTGTGTGTGTGTGTGTGTGTGCAAGCGGGTGCAATGAAAGCTCACTGCCTCCATGAACATTTCGATGATTTTCAATGAAACCCCAGCAATGTAGTTGCACGTGCCAGTCAACGTGCGACTAGCTTTCCCAGATATTCCGTCCAAAGCTTTCCAATTGGTCTCCTTTGGAATCATACTCTTCAATTGCTCCAATTATATATCTGATAGAAATTTCCATCTAATATGTACCAAAAAAAAAAATGTCGGCAACTTCATAATATATGTGCTGCACAAGATACATTTTGAAAATGTGCAGTGTGTCACGGCAGAGAAAAAAAAAAACTTGAGATTTTGCGTTCAAATTATTGACATCTAATGATTTTTCCTCTGTTTTTTCTCCCCTCCCCCTCCCCCTCCCCCTCCCCCACTTTCAATGGTATAAGAAAACTTGCAATCTGGTGTTGTAGGTTAAAATTTAATTTAAATTTTATTATTTAAGTAAAATTGAATACATATTATTATATAAATATATTATGTCTTTATTATTATTATTATTATTATGTAACATCTTAATTAGTTTAATAAAATTATAAGTTTTAATATAATAATTGTTAAAATTATTGCACTTTAATTATAAATTATACACGAGTGGTAATTGAATTCTTCTAACATTGCGAAGGAAATTTGAGTGGACGAATGGAACTGGTTGCGCGCCCCTGGTTAGAGACACTATTTCGTGAATTGACAAGAACCGAATCCCAATGGAGTGGGCATGAGACCTAACTATTTGCTGAGGTCAGGTCAGGTCAGGTCAGGTAATACAATCAACACATTTCATGGAACAACCGATACCCAAAAAAAAAAAAAACAGCTCACCGAATGGACGGGCCCCATAGGCCTGTTGGTCCATGTTCCCTGCTTACATGAACATGGCCCATGATTTTACGTGGCCAAACTGCAATTCGAGCTTGAAGCCGAACCCAATCATCACCCACCATCACCACCCTTCGAAAGAAAAGATCTCAGAGCTCTCTCCATCTGCGGGGACTCGTGTAATGTGTTTGCCAGAAGTATTTTAGCACACACTCAAAGCTGAAACAAATGTGTGATCGCTTTTGGTTTTGACTTGCAATCACTAGGGTATTTTGGAAAACTGATTGATCTTCGGATTTCAGGTCCTCATGATCAGCGTCCAAAGCCTTGTCAATTATGACTGCTAAGCATTCGTAATCCCTTTTGATGCGACAACGATTATAGTTTCCCATTTTTATCTTTTAAGATATACATTTCCCTTCTTGTTATTACTGTTGCTGTCCTTTAATACTTATCTTGACAAGCTCCAGTCATTGTGTTGTTTTTTTTTTTTGTGGGGCATCTCGGAGAGAAAGAGAAGAGAATGTGTGTTGGAATCATTAGAGATGCATTCTAAGTGTCAATTAAAGGTAAGTGCTTACTTGTTCGAGTGGACATTCAAGTCCGAGTTTTGTAGGACTAGCCAAAAGTTACAATACTACCGTATAATTTTTTATTCATTGCAAAGAACTACATATAATTTATTTATATTGATGACTCCAACTGAAATGTCTGAATTCTCAAAGGCAATTTTAATGGTAAGAAGCTATACAACAAAATTTTGTTTGCATAGGAAACTAGTTCCAAGAGTCAAACGAGGGTGACACCTCACGGGAGTTGTACAAAAACGCATAAGTTCAGGGCTGACGCTAATCCAACTCATCCAAAGGGGAATCCACTTGGTGAATCCAGATAACACAGCTCAAAATAGACATAAAGCACTCAAACAGTACCTTCTTATTTGTGATTTCTTTCACGATACATAGGCCTTTCATTTTTTTTTATTTTTTTATTTTTTTTATTTTTAACTCAAGGCTGCTAGAGAAGGGAAAAATATACTTGCATTACGTAATTCACAGTTCAAAATATCTCTTATTTGAAAAAAAAAAAAAAAAAAAGGACAAAAGACTACTTTGTCTTTCCTCGTGCTCGAACAGCATCAGGAGACCCATCCCTACTATCAATGCAATTTATGCTTTTCTTTAGCGAAGAAAAAGCAGCGACGTGCGTTAGAAAATCACCAAAAAAAAAAAAACTCTAAGATTTCTCTCCCTCGACTGTAATCCCCTCCCATGCTCCCCAGTTCAATGGAGGAAAACGTTCATCGCATGCTGTCGGGTGAGGAAGCTGCCAGCCGTGATCCAAGTACAACAAAAAAGAAATCTGCTGTGAATGAAATTTCTGACATGGAGATTGAATGAGAACTCTGTGCCTCCCTCACAGGTATCGGGTGGATCTTTTTAAGGAGAAATTGCTGACCTCTACTGGTCACCCCCCACTTTACAACGTCATTCGGCGTATTATGATGAATGCCATGAGAAATGATGGGAAGCCATGGTGACATTTTTGTCACGTTTGTGGTACCCTCACATCAGCCTTTCCACGGCAAAGAAAAGCGTCATTCATGAGAATACGCTTATTGCAAAGCTTTGGGGACGGACGCTCTATAGGCTATATTCATCTCTGCAATCGCCACAAAGCTCTATGGCAACCCAAAGGGGAGATGCGCATTGTGGATTTGGGTAAATAAATATTTTAACGTCTCGTTTTCCTGTGCCGAAGATTATTCTATTGCTTGTTGCAGAGGACCTAGGTAATCTTGGGCCATTGTCGAGTGGTTCGGGAATGAATGCCTCGATGCGAACATTAACTCGGCTTTAGTGTGCACTCGATTTCCATAAATGCCAGTTGAGTATTAAAACTGTGATATTCTGAATACCATTGGGGTGGGGGGGTCTCATTGGTAGAACTGTTAAAGTTGATTAGTTCTATACTTGCGGCCTCAAGAGGGAAAGTTTGCATGACAATGTGTTGAAATTGATTTGAATAAACCCATTACTATCAAAACTTTGGATTGAGGAGGGCCTAATGCTTACGCTGGAGTACGGAGACCTACCGGAACTTTGCTTTGCGTGCGGTCAAGCTAACCATTCTAAAGAAAAACGTCCAAAAACTCTCCAGGCAAGCAGGTAATGAGCCGGATGTGGAGGAGAGGCACCTTCAGTCCGTGATAGCACTGTTGAGTTCGAGTCCTCGTCCTGATAATTCTGGTCCATGGGTGCATGCGTAAAAACATGAATGACCGACCGGTTCGAGGGGCAAGCCAATGAGAGAAAGGAAACAAATTCTATCAAGAATAATAATTTTAAAGGTGCAAGATTTTTGGTCCTTGAAGAGGATAATGGAGATTATGGAACGTTCGAGTGAGCATATTATGGGGGAATCTACCGAAGGCCATATAAGGCAACGAAAAAAAAAAAAAAAACCCATTCCCAAGGGATATGTCGTCAAATCCCTTCCAATGGCACTACGCCCTGCCGCAGCTACGGAGTCTAATAATTCACAATCATTGGCTATTTTCACGGAGAAATCACATGCTAGTCAGCCGAGAAAGAAAATTTCAAAATCCCAAGATTTCAGAGATGTTAATACCCCCACGCTGTAGATTCACACCAATCACAGCAGAGTGCTACCAGTGCAGACAAGGGAAAGGCCATGAAATCAACGAAGAATATGCTGCCAAGTCAAGATGCTTCTCCACTTGCTAATGGGCCTAGTCTTGCTGTTTCAGACCTTACGGGCTTAGTCGTTTTAGAAGCCCCAACCATGATAAAAATTTGAGCCCAAATGTCTTGTTACCTTAAACCACCAGACCCCACCTGTGGGCCTCCCATTTGGTGGTCCCTTCGGCTAAAAATCAGGCAAAATGATAACCAACAATGCTAAACAGGTTCGTTCATATTTTTCTCCTTCTCTTGGTCATGTTATTAGAATTATGGAGGAAGACACCACGGCTATTGAAATGGAAAATGCCAAAAGTTCAATGAGCAGAAAAATGATAAAATCTTTTTTAATTTAAAGATTATTATCAATTAAATTATTTAAAATTTAAAATTTATTATTTTTTATTGTCTCCTCATTAAAAGTCATAATTAATAAAATTCTTTTTTAGTTGTCAAGTCAAAGTGTTGAGATCATATATATCTGTATGTGTGTGTAATAGTTTATGATTTTTTAATTAAAATAATTAAATTTATTGAAGGTCAATTTACTTAAAATACTTATTGAATATTTATTCCTTAAAAATTATTTATTTATTATTTTCATATTTTTTATATTTTTAATCCTTAATTTCTTGTATTTTTGCTCCAAAAGCTCAATGATTTTCGCTAAAAGACGTTTTTGCCCTTTGGAATGAGCTTTCCTTCAAAGAATAAGACCTTTTTGTCAAGGACATCAAAGTCATTTCATTGTTATCAAAATTTCTCTTTCTTTACGATCTTGTGTTCCCCTTTTGGATTGCCAAACAAAGAGTGCAATTTATATAAAGTAAGGTGATATCATTCTTTGAATTTTGATCAATATTATTTAATTTAAACTAATTATGATTCACTTTTTATAAGTGAAATATCATATGTTTGTTTAAATGCAAATATGAACTCAAACTTAAACATTTTGTGCTTTTTTATTACAAAACTTAGATCTTTGGAGGATCAATAGGATAATTCATTGCTTGATTCGATCTCAAGATCCACTATCCCTTTCAAATGGCAAATAAATACTCACATTTTAATGATAACTATTGAATTTTGTATGTTTTAATCATGTTTATCACAGGCCTACCAATGACAGTGATTAAACTTGTGTTTAAAAGTAGCATATTGACGGTTAAGGAGAGAATTTGAGAAGAAAGAAAAAGAATTGGAAAAAATATGGGATTAAAGACAATTTATGATAGGAAATTAGTTGTTTTTACTTTTATTTGGCAGCCAAGTATTCTTTCTAATATTATGTTTCTTTTGATACTTAACACGTTAGACCTTACCCTTACTTGATAATTAATCACTATCTCTTTAACCATAATTTTTTGCATGATATTTCATTTTAGGATTTGTTTACTTAAAACAATTTGACATTAAATTATTTGTTTGCTTAATTATTTAAAATCAGGAATGATTACTGTTGACTTTATTAAATGCATTACATAAATCACTTAGTGCTCTCTCTTATTTTACATAAACTTTGAATGATTATGTGAGATAATATGTTACTAAGTAAGTTTTGAATTTCCTGTACTCATGAAATAAGGAAAAAGATTTGGAAAACATTAGTTAAAAGGCTAAGCAAAGTATGCAAATAGATTTAGAATGAAAGTTTATATTTGATGATAAGATCTTACAATGCAAATAATGAGGACCCTTTTATTTATAGGTCATTTTATCTTTTTAGGAAGCTAAATATGACGAAATCCCACATCGGAAAGGAGAAGGGGATCTATGAGTCTTATAAATATGGGCGCTGTACATTTCAATAAGTTAGCCTTTTGGGGAGAGGGTAATGGCCCCGTGACAAGTGGTATCAGAGCCGACCCGTCCCAAATCCGATGTTCGCTGCCGAGCGCTCTAGGCCTGAAAGTATGGAGAGTAGGCAGGGGGGCCCCGGTCCATGACGAGGACATAGATGGATTCGGTAGGGGAGAATGTGACAAAATTCCACATCAAAAAGGAGAAGGGGATCCATGGGCCTTATAAACGTAGGCGCTGCACACCCTAATAGGTTAGCCTTTTGGGAAGAAGGTAATGACCCCGTGACATAAAGCTTCCTAGAAAATATCTATATGCCTCAAAATATCTTAAACTTAAGAAGATATCTAGTATAATGTAGAACATTTTAGAATCCTTTGAAAAAATTAAAATATTTTAAAAAGTTTTGCATAATGTTTTATAAGGCTTATATATATATGTTAAAAGACTTAAAAAATATATAAGAAAAATTAGAACAAAAAAGAATGCTTGTGACATCCTTCCTCACTTGAACTTATATGTTTAGATTGCTTTTGCTTCTTCAAATCTTTGGACTTAGTCTTGGAATCACCATATTATCTTTTTGTGCTTTTAGCTTGCTTTGCTTTCAAATAGGTTCTTCCACTTGACCAAGTACTTACGGTAGTTTGGTATGCCTCATTTCCATATGAGTTTGTCTACTAATATGCTCTTAACTTCTTTATCAAATAAAGTCATGACAATGGTTAGTGCCTATTTTGAATCCTTTTAAGAAAGATCTTTTATATCTCTATGATATGACTTAAGTAAACTTACATGGAAGAGTTAATGAATCGTAAGTTTTGAAGGCAATTGAAGCTAATAGGAGACCTTACTAATTTTTCAAATGACTAAAAAGGGACATTTATACTTTTGCATTAATCCTGTGTACCTTCTTCAGTTACTTGAATTGTTAAGGAAGAAACATTACTATAACTTAGTTACCTTCCTTGAATTCGAGTTGACTATTCTCCTTATCCACTTATTTCTTTATCCTTTTAGATGCCTTGTTCAAGTAAGCTCAAGCTAGCTTAACTTGCTTATGTCAAAACTTTGCAAACTTAAATGCAGGTGAACTCTTGCATTTATAGTTGTTACAAGTGTAAAGGGCATTGTAAGTTGTTGCCTTATTACCACTTTGAAGAAACTCCTATTAGTTATCTCATTTCTTAATAGATTATAAGAAAATTAGTATGTTAAAGTAACTTTTCTCAATCTTACTAATTGGTACTTAAATAGTGCCTTAAGTATAGCATATAGAGTACATTGATGTACTTAATTTATTCGTCATTTTAGGGATGAAAGTTTGTTGAAAAGTTTAAATTTGTCCTAAGTAACTTCAAAAGTTTTGTCCAAAAAAGTTTAGTGAAGGAAGTATCCTAATTGCTTACAATGTTTTGAGGAATGCCCTAAAACTTAATTATATGTTTAAGAAACGAATGAGTTGCCTTTTCAATTGTACAATTCGTTAAGGCTAAAATGAATGTAACTTACTTGCGAAATCAGATAACCACTATTATGATACTTTTGAACCCTTCAAGCTTAGGCAAAGAAGTGATGAAGTCCATTAAGACGTTCTTCCAATCTTATTAGGACTTAAAAAGGCTCGAGTAATCTCATAGAAAGTTGTTGCTCCTTCTTGTCTTGTTGGCACACAAGACAAGTTTTTACTTACAATATTTTTGGGAATATCCTAAAGGTTGATTACATGTTTAATAAACAACTATATAATTCGTCGAGGTTAGGATGAACATAATATACTTACTAAATCGGTTAACCATTACTATGATACTTTTAAACCCTTCAAACTTAGGTAAAGAAAGAGGCTTGAGTAGTCCTATAGGAAGTTACTGCTTATTCTTGTCCTATTAGCACACAAAATAAGTTTTTATATAGGACTTCACTTTATCTTATATTCATGGCTAATAATAGATAGTCTTTAATAAGGCAAAGGTGCACTTCATTCTAGGATGACCAGCTTATTTTGAATCAAGACACTTTTTAATAAAATTTCTATGAAGATTACTTCATTTAGCCACAAAGACATGATTTCTTTTGATGTAAAGTAGCTTATTGGTAAGCTAAAATCTTTGTATCTTGCCTTTCTTTGCTAGAGCAATGAGATTTTTAGTATGGAGATCTTGCAAAAATCATTCCTTAATTAGACTGAGTAAAGGGCCATCCATTTGACTAATTGAGGCTAATGTTTCTATCTTATGATTTAGTGCATTTATAATCATGTTTGCCTTACTCATCTTATACTCCAAGCAAAAATTAAATTTAGGTAGAAAATTTTGTCATTATGCTTTTTTGGGACTCAACTTTTGTTAGCTTTAGAAATACCTTCTGGTAGTGTTATTAGTCTTAATTGTGAATTTCAAGCCTAAGACGAGTATATATCTTTATACTCTCAAACACTAATTAGTAGTCATCATATTTTTTTCTTATATTGTATAACATCATTTTGTTTCATTTAACTTTCAAATTCTATAAACAATTAGGTGTCTGTCTTGTATGAGAACTCCTTCAATGGTAAGGTCTAACGTATCAATATACACATTATATACCTTGGAGTAGTTAAATAGGCGTAAGGTTGGCTATTTACACATAGTTGTCTTAAGTTTGTCAAATGCTTATTGGCATTTCACATCCTATTCCCAAGGATAATTTTTCTTGAGGAGATTTTTGAGTGAAGTTATTCTTACTGAATAGCTTTTAATGAAATTGTGATAATAATTTATAAAACTTAAAAAGGATTGTAATTTATGTATCTTTGTCGATAGCTCTCAATCTTAAATGACTTGGACTTTAATTTATCTATCATAAACTTCTTATCTTTTATTTTATGTTTAAAAACATCAACTCTTTTTAGGCAAATGAACATTTTGTCTTTTTTATGTATAGCTTGTTATCTTGTAGCACTTGGAACACTTTTTTCAAATATTGCATATGTTCTTCCAAAGTATGACCATACAATATAATGTCATTTAAGTATATAATTATGATTTGATTGAGGTATAGATACAAAAACTTGTTCATTAAGGTGTAGAAAGTGGCCAATGCATTTGTTAATTCAAACGAAATGACTAAGAACTCGTAAGAACCATACCTTGTGACCCATGTTTTTTTTTCAACTCATCCTTTTCCATAATTTGCACTGGATAATACCTTAAATGCAAATCCAATTTGGTAAAATATCGAATATAGCGAAGTTGGTTGAAGAGATCAATGATTAGGGGTATCAAGTATTTGATCTTTATGGTTACTTTATTGAGCACCTAATAGTCAATATACATTAGAAGGGAATCATTTTTTTATTGTTTTTTTGCAAGGGACTTGATGCACCATATAGTGTTTTAAATGGTTAAATAAAACCAGCATTAAGCAACTATTTTAATTGTATTTGTAACTTTGCTAACTTGAGCCTTCAATTCTAACTTAATCTTATGGTCTACCTCTCATCATAGTGGGAGTTTCTGTTGTAACTCCTTAAGCATTACATCCTTAAATTATTGAGAAATGATTGTACTTATTTTAAAACATTAGACAAAGGGTTTAACTTATCCTCATTGTGCCTTTTTAAAAGGGTAAGGTTATTATTCTCATGTTGTCTCACACTCTTCTTGAATTGAATTATGGATATTGTCTTAAGTTAAGGATTGCTTACCTTTCAATAGAGACGATACAAGTTTTCTCTTTATCCATGATTCATATTCTGTTGGCAAAGGGAATCAGAATCATTTTAACTTAATTAAAGAACTCCATTTGCAGGATTACCTTAAAGTCATTTAATGAATTTATCGAAAAATCCAATTGATCCATCCACATCATAATTGTTAAGCCTATCTTTGATGACTAATGTTAGATTTATTGTCAATAACATCTCACATATTTGTATGTGTTGATTTGATATTATGAATGTCGTTGAGATATAGAGAGGTCATTGGGAAAAATTGTTAATGGTAGGTTAATCCTGAAGTTAATGAGTCAATGTTGATTGTTAACTCTAAATTTTAGAGGTCAAGGTTGATCATTAACCTTAAATTTTAAGAATCAAATCTTATTGTTGATTATAGGGCAACCTTTATGAATTAACGCTGATCGTTGATGAATGTCAAACCTTAATCTCAAGGCTTTATAAATATACCTATGCATCTTTCAAGATATGTATGTGTTGTAAAAATTTGAGAGAGCACCAATAAGAGGTAAATAGCAAACTTAAATCCAAAGATAGGTTGAAAGACAAAGAGAGGAGCAGTTACTAAAGAAAGAGTAACCAGTTAAAAGAATTTGTAGCAACAACTAGCCAAAGGAGTTGTAGTAGTAGCTGGCCAAAGAAGAGGTGATAGTAACTACCAAAAAAGGTGGCCACACCAATCGAATGATGAGTTGTGGCAACCAGTAGCCATACTAAGGGGAGAATAAGGTGTAATAGTTAGCAGCCACACCAAACCAAGGAAAAAGGTGTGCAACAATCATATTAAACTAAAGGAGAGGGCAGTTATACCAAACCAATAAAGAAGATGTGCAGCAGCTATATAAAATAAAGGAGAGGGCATGTAACAACCACACCAAACTAGATAATAAGGTATGTAGCAGTCACACCAAAGAAAGAGGAAGGCGGCATTTGGTTACACTAGAGGGAAGAGTTGTAGTAAACATGCAAGGAAGAAGTTGTAGTAGCCACTAAATGAGTAGTACAGTAGCTGACAGCAATAGTAGCAATACCAACAAGGGTAGACAGCAAACCAAGGAAAAACTAGCTGCTTGTAAGGACAACCAACAACAAACAATAGCAGCAAAGGCAGACAATAAATCAAGGAGAAGCCAATAGTTTACAAGCACAACTTACAGTGGCACATTCAGTAACCTACAGTAGCACATCCAATAGCTTGCAATAGCACAACCTACAGCAGCACAACTTGTAGCAATACATCCAACATCTTGCACAACCTATAGTAACACATCTAACAGCTTACAGTAGCATAACCTATAGCAGTATAACTTGTAGCAGCATATCCAATAACTTATAGTAACATAACTTGCATTAGCATAACCTATAGTAGCATATCTAATAGCACAACTTGCAACAGCACATCCAATAGATTACAGCAGGCAATAATAGCAATAAGTGCAAGCATAACTAGCAAGGGCAGAGAGCACCAAGAATAGGAGGAGAAAACTTACCCCAGTAACAAGTCTAACAGCTTGTAGTAAAAAGGAGAAAATATGTCTCCACTACAAGTCCAGTAACTTGTAGCAACATAGGAGGCAACCTGCTGAGGCAGTATGTGAGACAACATTGACAGCAAAGAAAGGAGAAGATCTATGTTTTGCATTAGTAGCCTATGCACATTAAGTGATTTTTCTAAGGAAAATGTTAGTAACAAAGCTTTTTATAGACTTGTTGAAAAAGGGTGGAATACCTTTAGCTTGATTAGGAGATCATTATAAGTGGTTAAGGAGTGATCCTTCCACAACATAATTGTATCCCTTGATAACAAGAGTGAATTGTGTGATTTAGAAATGATCATACCATATTATGGACATAGCTCACACATTGTGGGTGAACCACATAAAAATTGTCATATGTTTTTAGGTACTTGCATTTGATTAATATTCGTACCACTTCTCTCACATAAAGAAGAAAAATAAGAATTGGATCATCGACTCTAATAAGTCATAGAGGTTAATTCAGAAAGATTTATAAAAGACAAGCATCTCACATTGATTCACCCCTTCCCCTTCTCAGTGTAAGACCTAAGAATGTCCTTATTAAATGGTATCAGAGTCAGTTTCCTCTATTAATCCATTTTGCTTACTTTGATCTGAATTTATTTATTATTACTATGAATTTTTATCTTTACTACAAATTAATATCATTAATAGCTTGAATAATGTTAACAGCAAGGGTATTCCCACTTTTAATGGATAGAATTATTATTTACGGAAGAATGGAATGTTTTTATATTTGATATCATTTGGTCTAGATGTTTTTGAATTTGATATTAATAGCTTCATCCTTGTTGCTGAAGGTGATGTTATGATGCTTATTAATAAGAAGAATTTGGAGTGTAATAAAAAGGCGAGAAATGCTTTACATGCTTTTACTTTATCAAACAAAGAATTTACTAAAGTAATGAGGTGGAACACAACCAAACAAATTTGGAAGAAATTAAAGACCATTTATGGAGGAGATAAGGTTGTGAAGGAAGTCAAGCTACAATTTTGAAGGAGCAAATTTGAAGACATAAAGATGCATAATGATGAATTTATGGATATGTTCTTGACAAGAGTCAACAAAATTGTGTGGTCCATTAGAAGTTATAAAAAGGAGATCAATAATGCTGCTATGGTAAGAAAGATACTTAAAACCTTACCAAAAACTTACAATGCTAAGGTTTTCTCCATAGAATATAGAGATTTAGACAGGTTACCTTAGATGATTTGCGTAATATATTAGTAGTTGATGAAATGAGAATAGCCTTAATGAAGAAAGAAAAGAAATCCAAGGTAAAAAAAACAAGCTGGCCTTTAAGGCAATAAAGAAATTAAAGATTAAAGGCTAAGAAGAAGAATTTGGCAGCAGCTCTGTAAAAGAAGATGATAATAATAAACGAGAAAAAGTCATGGCACACATTACTAAGAACAGAAGGAAAGGAAATGGAAAGTATAAAAGAAAATTATCCTTGAAATGCTTTAGGTATGGAGCAATTGGGCATTATATCGTGGACTGCCCAAAGAGAAAAGAAGCAAATAGTAATGATGATAATGAGCTAGTCCTAAAGAAGAGAATAAAGTAATTTAGCTATTTTAAAGATGGAAATTCAAGTGCTAAAGAGAAAAAGCAATTTTTCATATCCAAAAAAAGGAATCTTTTGACAAGTTAGGTGAAGAAGATTATGAAGAAGAAGTTGATGATGATTCTGATGATAAGGCTGTAAAGGATGTACTAGTTGCTTAAGTAGATAATGATCATGAATCTTTAAGTGATGAGGAATTAATAGAAGAGGAAAAGGATGAGTTGATTCAGTAACTTAAGAATGAATTGAGGGATTGTTTGCACAGAAATAGCAAACTAGAAAATGAGGTAAAGCATTTCAAGAAGTTGTATGAAAATTTTGTTATTGATAAATCTAATCTTTAAAGAAAAAAAAAGGAGTTTGAAGCAAAAAAGAAGGAATACTTGAAGTGAATTGAGGAATTGATCATACTTAAGGCAGAACAAGACAAGATACATAAAGAACTTGGCGCTAAAGTGATTGCATAAGAGTAAGAGGTGCTGATTTTGCAAACCAAGCTTTATATGGTTGAGTCCAAACTGAGAAAGCATAAAGAAGGCTTATGTAAGCTATAGAAATGAAAGGAGAATTGTCTTAAACAAATGCCATAAAAAATGCTACTAGAAAGTTAGACGAATGTCTAAGCAATCAAAGATCTTATTCTATATTGAAGAAAGGACTTGGCTATATTAAAAAGCTAAGTGAGAAGGTAAAAAAGAAGAAGAAAATGGTGTTTGTACCTAAAGCAAGCACAATGACATTATGGAGAAGAGAAACCAACCCAATCTAAAATAGGTTAGGAAAGATATGACAAAAAATCTTATCCAAAGAAGAGAGGTTGTTAAAGATTGAGAGGAAATTACCACAATAATTATTGAAGATGGGAGACATGAAATTGGTGAAAAAAGAAAATCCAGATTTAAAAGATTTTGCTTGAGCTGTGGTAAGTATAGGCATAAGACTAAAGTGTGTTGGAGTAATTGAATGATAATGAAGAAGAATGTGAGGCAAGACTTTATTAAGAAAGGAAATAGTCTCAGGTAAAAAGAAGTGATATTTCACCGAGAAACAGATTTGATTTACTGGAAGAAATCAGTGGAAGACGTGAAAAGGCTGGACAACCTGATAAAGATTACTTGACATTACTACCTAGTCAAAGAGTGCAAAGGTGAACAGCTATACATGCTCCTACATTCTGTTAAAAATTGCTGCCCAATCAAAAAGTGCAAAGGAGAACACCTATTTATGCTCTTACATTTAGCCAAAAAAGAAGAAAAGGAAGATAAACGACTATAGTTGTAGAAGTAGCCTTAAAAACTTTTAAGAAAAAAAAGCCATAAATGTTGGATAGTGACTACTCTTTACACATAACAGGAGACTTCAAGATGTTAAACGGAGTAGCAAAATATGATGGAGGGTCACTTAAATTTGGCAATAATGGTGCCTTAAAAATTTAAGGTATTGGTACTTCTAAAATTGGTGTAAAAAAACTAAAATCAAAGAAAGTGCTTTATGTTGAAGGGCTAAACCACAATCTCATTAGTGTTAGCTAACTTTGTGATGATGGACATGAAGTTACTTTCAACAAGAGTGGTTGCTCAGTAAAGAGATTAAGAGATGATGTTATTTTTACTAAGGGAAAAAAAAACAAATGGAAACTTATACCAAGTTTTCAAAAGCAAAAACATATGCTACATAAGCATTAAAGATGAGAACTTGTTGTAATATAGAAAATTGGGACATCTTAGATAAAAGGGATTGAACAAGCTGTCCAAAAAGAAAGCTGTGAGAGATGTACCTAAGTTGAGAAGAGAGAGAGATGCAATTTGTAACTTGTGTCAAAAAAGGAAGATTGTGAATGCTCCCAACAAAAATATGGAAATTCAAACAAAAAAGCTATTAGAGCTCATCCATTCAAACATTTGTGGGCTTATAAGACAAAGATTAACAAGGGGTGATAGGTACTTCATCCCTTTCATTGATAATTTTATAAGAATGACTTATATTATGTTCTTGAAACATAAGTCAAAGACTCAATAATTTCAAGAGCTATAGCAGACTGGATGAAAATCAATTGGGGGAAAAAATTAAAAGACTCAAGATAGATAATAGGACAAAATACATATGTAGTGAATTTGAAGATTATTTTGAGAAACATAGAGTAAAGCATAAATACGTTAGTCCTTACACACTTCAACAAAATGGAGTGGCTAGAAGGAAGACTTTAGATGCTACAACAAAAGGTTGTTGAAAATGGTGGACAACTTTGATGTTAAAGTGATTGAAGATGGTTCTACAATGCAATCACAGCATAAAAAAGCTGAAGATGTCGTGTATAACAACTAAAAAGAGTATAAAAGTGATGAATCCAAAGCCATTCAACATGAGGAAGACATTAATTCTTAAGTTATAAGTGATGAAAAAGAAGAATCAAGGCATTTCCAAACTCATAAAAGAGTTAGAGTTGAATTTGAGGCTAAAAACATTATTGGCAGTAAAAAGGACTCTGTGCAGGTTAAGAGAAGACTAAGAGGTGGTGAACAAACCTCATTAATCTCCATGGTTAAACCCAAGTTAGTGGAAAAAGCAATAAAATACAAGGAATGGGTATGTACTATGAATGAAGAGTTTGATCAAATTGATGTACTATGAAAAACATCATTGGAACTAAGTCGGTGTTCAGAAAAGAATAACACTTGGTGTTAAGTATGTAAACTAAAAGGGAAACATCATTGGAACTAAGTCGGTGTTCAGAAATAAGCTTAATAAAAAAGGCAAGGTGGTAAGAAATAAGGCAAGACTTGTCTACAAAGGCTACTCATAAGTAGAAGGTATTAACTTTGAAGAGACTTTTGCACCTGTGGCCAGGTTTAAAGTAATCAAAATATTTATAGTCATTGTTGCTTAAAGGAACTACAAATTTTAGTAGATAGATATAACGTTTGTATTTCTAAATGGAGAGCTTGAAGAAGAGGTATTTATCAAACAACTTGATGGTTTTATACTTGATTATGATGGTTCAAGTGTGTGCAAATTAAACAAGGCTTTATACAACTTAAAGTAAGCTCCAAAAGTATGGTATTCCAAGCTAGATACATGCCTAAAAGATATGAAGTTTAGAAAAGGGAATGTAAACAGCAACTTGTACATAAAGGAAGATAAGTATAACTAGTTAATTGTTATGGTTTATATTGATGACATAATCTTTACTGCTGAAAAAAAGGCCCTTTGCATTGCTTTTTTCAATCAAATGAAGAAGAAGTTTGACATGTCTATTCTAGGTCAAATGAAATTCTTCTTAGGGTTATAGGTTTTGTACAGTAAGGCTAAAATGTTTTTTTTTTTCCTAAGAAAAGTATGCTTATAAGTTGTTAAAAAGGTTTGAGATGGAGAACTCTAAAAAAGTAAGTACTCCTATCATAGTTGGAACAAAGTTAAACAAGGATAAGGAAGGCAATATGGTTGATCAGCAGGAATACATAAAGCTAATTTGAAGCTTATTATATTTGACAACATTAAGCCCTGATCTTATTTTTACTGTAACACTTTGTGTCAATTTTCAAATTAAGCCTAAGGAATCTCATCTCGTGGTTGCTAAGAGAATTCTGAGATATGTAAAAGGCATAATAAATTATATGCTACTCTATGACAAAAGTGGACAACTTAATTTATATGGGTATATAGATGCTGGGTTGGAATTTGTGATAACAGAAGGTCAAAATCAAGTGGCATATTTTATTTAGGCAATAAAAGTATTTCATGACATAGTAAGAAACAAAATTTAATGACTCTAAGTACTATGGAGGTTGAATATGTGGCACTTACTCAGGTGTGTACTTAACTGCTATGAATGAAATAACAACTTAAAGATATAAAGGTGGAAGTGTAGCTACCACTGCTGATTGGTTATGATAACCAAAGTTCCATCAATTTATCAAAGAATCTTATCTAACACTTCAGAACTAAACATATTGAAATTAAATACCACTTCATTAAAGAAAAAGTGAAGAAAAATGAAGTAAAACTGGATTATGTGCCTACCATAGAGCAAGTTGCCAATATATTCACAAAACCTCTGTCAAGAGAGATGTTCTAGAAGTTAAAGTTAACTTTATGTATTCAGCCATTTCCTAGAGGCTAAGGTATACCTTAAGCCCCTCTCCCTTTCCCTATTCTATTATTCTTTAGATTTATTGTTAAATAAGGAGATATTTTGCATAAATCCAAAGAGAATATATGCTGATCAAAATGGGGAGTAACTTTATTAATAAAAGGGAAGAAATTATCAATGGGGAGAAACAGGAAAAAAAAGGGAGCTATATGCAAAAAAGGAGATACATGTTTCAAAGAGAGCTATACTTATGCTTAATTGTTGAAAGTTAGATTTAATGTGTTGTCAACAAATCCAAAGGGGAAGATTATTGACCCCATCTTTGATGACTAATATTGGATTTGCTATTAACAACATTTCACGTAGTTTTATATATTGATTTGATATTATAAATGTCATTGAGATGCAAAAAGGTCATTGGGCAAAACCATTAATGGTAGGTTAACCTTGAAATCGACGAGTCAATGTTGATTGTTGACCCTAAATTTTAGTGGTCAAGGTTGATCATTGACCCTTGACCATTGACACTGAATTTTAGGAATTGAATTTGGCTGTTGATTTTATGGTAACCTTTGGAAATCAACGTTGACTATTGATGAGTATACAACCTTAATCTCAACGCTCTACAAAAATACCTATGCATCTTTCAAGATGTGTATGTGTTGTAGAAATTTGAGAGAGTTAACCAAGGAGAGATAAATGACAAAACTAAAGCAAAAGATAGGTTAAGTGGCAAAAAAAGAGGCAACCACTAAAAAGAGAGTGATTGGCTAAGGGAATATAGTAGCGGTGGACTAAAGGAGTTGTAACAGCAGCTGGCTAAAGAAGAGGTGATAGCAACCACTAAAAAAAGAGGCAGCCTTACCAATCGAAGGAGGGGTTGCAATAACCAGTAACCACACCAAAGGGAGATGAAAGAGGTAGCTCTACCAAAGGGAGAACAAGGTGCAACAACCAACAACCACATTAAACCAAAGAAAAAGATGTACAGTAGCCACATCACAATAAAGGAGAAGGTATGTAGTAACCACACTAAACCAGAGAAAAAGGTGTGCAGTAGAGACACCAAACCAAAGAAGAAGGTAGGCAACAACCACAACAAAGAAAAATTAAGGTAGCAACTAGCCAAACCAAAGGGAGAAGGAGTTGCAATAGTCACCCAAGGAAGAAGTTGCAGCAGCCACCCAAGGAAAAAGTTGCAATAACCACTCAAGGAGAGGTACAACAGCTAATAATAACAACAATACTAGTAAGGGCAAGTAGTAAACCAAGGAGAAACTAGCAATTTGCAGGCATAACTAGCAGTAAACAATAGCAACAAACGCAAGCAACAAACCAAGGAGAAACTAGTAACTTGCAAGCACAACCTACAAGAACACATTTAACAACCTATAGCAGCATATCCAGAAGTTTGCAACAGCACATTCAGTAAATTATAGCAAGTATCAATAGCAGTAAGTGCAAGTACAACCAGTAAAGGTAGGTAACACCAACAGTAAGAGGAGAAAACTTGCCCTAATAGTAAATTTGACATCTTACAACAACATAAGAGAAAATGTGCCCCAACTGCAAGTCTAGTAGGTTGCAATAGTAAAGGAGGTAACCTGCTAAGGCAGTAAGTAAAACAACACCTGCAACAAAGGAAAGAGAAGATCTACGTTCTATATTAGCAGCCTATGCACATTGAGTGATTCTTCTTAGGAAAGTGTTAGTTATAAACCTTTTGATAAACTTATTAAAAAAGGATGAGATACCTTGAAATGATCGGGAGATCATTATAAGTGGTTAAGGAGTTATCCTTCCACATGTAATTAAGAAATGATCCTTTCACAATATAACTGTATCCTTTGATAACAAGAGTGAGTTGTATGATTTAGAAGTAATCTTATCACACTGTGAATGTAACTTACACATTGTGAGTGAATCACATAAAAATTACAATGTGTTCTTGGGTGCTTGCATTTAATTGATATTTGTACAGTCGTTCTCATATAAAGAAGAAATATAAGAATTAGATCATAAATTCTAACAAGTCACAGAGATTAATTTGGAAAGATTTATACAAAGTGAGCATCTAACACTGATTTACCCCCTCTTTTTCTTAATATGAGACTTAAAAAAGTCCTCATTACTAATGATAGTTTGCACACTATAGGCAATATTTTGAATGGGCTTAACTGATGAATTAATGACTTTGATGGAACCTCCATCATTTATGACTTTAAGGTTGAATCTCTTGGCTTCTTTGATGGACATGAAGTTGTACGATGTATCTATATCAGTTATGGTCTTGCTACCATTTCCATTAATATTAATGTCCACATACATTAATCATTTTTCTTGAGACTTAAGGAACACATTATGTTGAGAAGTTACATAGACTCAATGGACACATTTTCATTGTTGGGTTATGGGTCTTATTCCTAGAATGTCATGATCAAGGCATTAAGTGCTTTTCTCTTCAAATACTCCTAAATCTAATAGGGTATATCACATTTAAAGTAGTTATATTTTTGTTTTAACTTATCAAAGCCTTTCTTCTGCTTATTTTTATCCTTTAATTTGTTTTTGAATTTTGTGACTCTCTTTATGTTAACTCTCATTGTGGTCTCCCCCATTTTTACTTAAACCTCCCTTTTTATCCTTAGACTTTAACAAGTCCTTTTAACTTATATAGTTTGATAGATTTTCAACTAAGACAACTGCTATCACTAAATCTTAAACTTTACTTCTCCTAAGCTTTGTTTCACCCATGATTATAGTCTGTCCATAAAGAAAATCAATAAGTCTTTGTTAGATATGTTAAGAATTTCTAATACTAAGTTGGAAAACTCCTTCACATAATTGTGAATAATGCCCAAGTGTTTATATCTTTGGAGGCAATTGCGAGATTCCTTCTTAACATTTTCTAGGTAGAATTGCTGCTCTAACTCCTTAAACTTATTGAAAGTTGTAATAGAATATGTACCTCTTCTAATATCTTCTAACTTTCTCTTCTATTAAAGTATAGCAATGTCTGTGACATACAATATGATGAATTGGATTTTAGTTACATCTTCTTTTATGCCTAATGCAACAAGGTATTATTCTAGCCTTTATAAAAAGTTAATAACTTTGCAAATATTGTGTAAGCTCTTAAAACTTCATGGTTTAGGCACTTTGATTCAATGTGGCTTTATAAAGGTTATAGATGGGCTAACCATAATTACTCATCTGTATAAGGTTAATATGCCTCTTTTAATTTATTAAGCACACCTTAAAGCTCCCTTTCCTAAATTTCCCAAATGTAGGAAACCTTTACCATAAATTCCTTATAAAGCAAATGAATGTCCTTTCATAGGGATTCTTTTACCTAGCTAATGATATGATATACGACGTCATAGAGAGCACCATCTTCGACTTTTAGACCTTCACACATTTCATCTAGCTCCTTCGTATGGCCTTGCAGATCACCAGCATTTTCCTCCATATAAGTCAAGTGCTTGTTAAGGCTATTAATGAAATCTTGGGCTTCTCTTGAGGTTTTGGCATGGATAATTCATGTGTCCCCACATGAACTCATTTTGGTTATTGAGACACTTCCCTTAACTAACCTTTAAGTTGTAACTATATCCCTTTTGATCCTTATTGTATTAAACTGAGATTTTGATACCAACTATCATGATCTTATTTTTCTAACTTTAAATGATCATGCAACCTTAGCACAATATATTACTAAGTAAGTCTTGAATTCTCTTATACTAATGAAATAAGGAAAAAAAAAACTTGGAAAAGGCTAATTGAAAGGCTAAACAAAGCACACAAAGAAATTTAGAAAGAAAGCCTATATTTGATGATAAGAGCCTACAACTTTTATAGATATATACAAATAAGGAAGGCCCTTCTATTTAATGCCACTTCACCTTTTCAAGAAGCTTAAGAAAATTCTTAGGAAATATCTACACCTAAAAATATTTTAAGTTTAAGAAAATATTTAACAAAGTATAGAATAATTTAGAACTCCTTAAGAAAACTAGAGTATTTTAGGGAGTTTCACACAATGCTTTACAAGATTTATATATACATCAAAAGACTTTAAAAAATACAAGAAAAATATTAATAATAAAGGAATATCTGTGACAATGTACACACTTAATTAATAGACTTTTATAACTTAACAACTTTATATTAGCCTCAACTTACACATAAGGATGATACGTACTCATTTTTATTTAAAGTTAAGTACAATTCTCAATAAGAGTCAACCTACCAATTATTATGGGAGAAACTTATGTTAAGATTGTTTGATGTATACGGTTAAATATTAAACTAACAAATGATTTGATATAAATGGAAATAAGGAAAGGAGAGGTATTTAAGGATTTAGCCTATACCTTTAGCTATTTTTATATGAAAATAGTTGAATTGATGTTTTTATTTTGTTCATTAGTTCCATGACTAAGATTATTCCTATAGACAATTACTACTTGTGAAGATCATGATAGAGTTAATAATTTCAACTAGCCTTTAGGTCATAATTTATTATTTTTATGCTATTTTATTATCATACATTATATCTTAATAAATGAAAGTGGTTAAAGTACAACTTTTTAGGCCAGTTCATTTTTTTCCTACAAAATGTCAAGGTATATATTTAATCTTGTTATCCATTGTAAAATTAACCTAAAGACCATGGTTGCCTTGTTAAATAATTGTTGAACTTTATAAGAACCTATATTAACGGGAAGAAAAAGATAATCAAAGGCTAAATTTTTTTCTTCGGGTACATTGAAAACTGATTATGGGTCATCTTTCGCTTGTAGTTTTAACCAACACTTTTTACCAATGGAAACTCAAAAAAGCTATAAAGGACGTTTATACTTATGCTTTTTTGCTAATGGTTATGTTTGGATGATTACATAAACAACAATCCTCGTTATGGTCATTTATAATTAAATAGTTTTGGATGAAAATTAGGCCATAAAGACCTTATAATTACTATAGGATATGTGTTTAATGATGTTTTCATTATGGACTTTTATGCATATTTGATATGGATTTTCTACAAATATTAGTTGGAGACATGGTTTTTTATCAAATGTAATGACTTATACAAAAGCTTATGAGAAAATGTGTAGTGAGTTACTAGTTGATTATCATTTGTGCATATTATCTTTTTCTTCTTATGCAATTGTATATATTCAACATTTAGTTGTTTATCTACCTCTTATGTCTTTGACTGATACTAGAATGTCTTTTTCACAATTGAAATGTATAAGGAACTCAGTTTGGAAGTTCTTATCCAAAAGGATATTTTTAGTAAGTAATTTCATGTTCACTTGATTAAGAAAACCATTTATTGTGATGGGAATTCTTTTTGCCTCATTGTGCATGAATTTGGTGTATATGTTAGGTTCAAATTTTGCCCTACCAATTGTAGATATAAACAAAAGATTGCTCTTGAAAGAACTTTTTTATTCGCAAAATTTAATTTACTAAAGAATCATAATATTTGCATTATTGAGTAATTTTTATGCAAATAGAAAAGAAAATGCTTAGCACATCAAATAATGGAATGGTTAGCTATAAGTATGTTCTTTGGTTAAAGTAAATTACTTTTAGAATTTCTAAATTTTTCTTTTTACTTATATAATAATATATACTTTAACTACACATGTAAGATTGATCATTATCTAATATGTCAATAATCATATTATGGTTTGCATACTAGCTTAAATGCATTTTTTATTAGTATCTCTTGTAATTTGCATATTAAATAAGCTTAGCTTGGCCTTCAATAATTCTATATTGATACACATTGAAAAAAAAAAAAAACTCTTTCATTATATATTTTTTTTATATATATATATATATATATTATTAATTTTTAATATTTATAAAACTCTTTTTTAAGTTATAACATAAATGTTAAGTATGTACAACTTGTTACGAATATAATAAATTTTAAGATTAACTAAATCATTTGTAAAAATATTACTAAATTGCTTTTAGTTGAGACATGATTAGTGAGAATGATATTTTGTTAGATTTTTTTATAAAAGAAATAACAATTATTTTCAATATGCTTAATTATTTCATAAAAAATTGAATTTAATGCAATATAAATAAAAATTTAACAGTCACACTATCCATAAGTGTTGAATTAAAAATCTGGATCTCTTTTAGCTATTGAAAACATTTAAAAAAATGTTTAATATTATTAAATCTTTCAAATCAAACACGAGATTTTATTTTAATTTAACAAATTTTACCATACTCTCCTTAAATAACAAATATAAATAATTACTTAATTATATTTTTCTTACAAATTACCATAAAAAGTTTTTTAATTAAGAATTGATATAAAGATAATAGTAAAAAAATAAATATTCTTATAAGAATAAGTTTAGCGGTGAGAAAAAAATTTTCAAAATAATTAATGACAAATATTGAAATATACTTTTACTCAATAAGTTTGATTTTAAATTGATTTACAACATTATTAAAATTAATTTTTTTAATAAATATTCATTTAAAAATAATAATTTGCTTACGTCTCAATAGATGCATTATGATTTAAAGTTATTATTTTTTCCTCCATATTACTATTTTACAAATATAAAAAAAATCTAAAAAAAACACAAAAAATAAAAAAATTTTATATTTATTCATAATACAAGTTATAAATATATTTACAAGACACTTCACTTCATGTACTTTGATTCATATATTGGACTTCCATTTGGCAAGTCTCTGATCCAACCCCAATTAGAGAAAACATTACGTGTCTAAAACTAGCTGCTAGTGATGGTATCAATTTTAACCAAAAAAAAAAAAACATTATAATTTGCAAAAGAATAGAGGACTAAAACGTAATTTACACCTACTTTAGAAAACACTTAAATGTGAAGGTCCAATTAAGACGAAAGAAAAATTGTCTATAAAATTGTAGAATCAATTTATGCTTTTGGTTTTTTCAAGGAAAAAAATTAATTTATTCATTATTTTTAATAAAATTTTATAATTAGATTTATTTTATATCTTTTAAATTTATTTAATATATTAATTTATTTATTAAATTTAATATATATTAAATATTTTTTGTTGAATAGGAGAATTACTAATATATCATGTGACAAGTGTATCTTGTTCATATTGTTATTTTGTTAAATTTATTAATATAATATAAATTTTAATTTTTAAAAAATAAGTAAATTTAAATATTATATTTTAAATAATATTTTAAAATACTTTTTATTTTATTAATTATTTAAATAAAAAATGAAATTTAAATTATAATCAATAAATATAATGATATAACAGTGAAAATAAAATTTATATTAATAATAAAAAGGGGATGTATATACCAAATAATATGTAAATAGTATTATGAAGTTGTATTATATATAAATTAAATTTAATAAATAAAATGACGCAATTAAAAAATACTGTGGGTGAAATTAATTTTTTGTTGTTATTATTATTATTTTAATTGTCGACGGAAAGTCACGGCTTCCTCTGCTTTGCTTCTGTCCTTAGGGTTTATATCCGAGTCTGGAAAATTCAGCTACTCTCTCTCTCTCTCTCTCGCTGGATTAGTAAGTAAGCACTTGGCGCACGGACGGCTTCGATTCATTTCGTTTGAATGTGAGGGCAATTGAAGTTGTGGTGGGTGGGGAGGGGGGAATAAGCGGCAGTTGGGAAGTTGCAAATGAGCTTGCTATTCAAATTATGGCATCCTCTACCAAAATCTCTCTTTGGGCCGCCGTTGAATTTCAATATCGAATGATCACTCGTGGATATGCCCAACCCGCATGGATAGAGGAGGAGGAGGAGCAGGAGATGCCCGAAGAGGTTGAAATTGACCAGAAAAGGCTGCCCGCTGATTATGATCCGGCAACTTTTGATCCCACAGAGCATCGCAGTCCTCCCACGGAACGTGTTTTCAGGCTAGTTGATGAAATGGCTGGACTCACAATGGCAGAAATTGCTGAATTGGTCCCATTTTGTTTGGAAAGATGATAATGAAAGAACCGCCTGCTGTTGGAGTTATGAAGCCTGGTGCTGCTGGATTGGCTGCCATGGCAATGAATGCACCGGCTGCTTCTCCTGCTGCCAAGGAAGAGAAGAAACCTGAGAAGACTTTCTTTGAACTGAAACTGGAGTCATTCGAAGCGGCTGCGAAGATTAAGGTAATCAAGGAGGTTAGGAGTCTTACTGATTTGGGTCTTAAGGAAGCAAAGGACTTGGTGGAAAAGACTCCGTCAATTTTCAAGAATAGAGTGTCAATGGAAGAAGGCAGACAAATAATTGAGAAGATGAAAGCTGTTGGGGCTAAAGTTGTGATGGAATGAATACAAGTCGCCAAGCTCTGACTGAATATTCACTGCAAAAGGTTTTAACCCATCAAGATACTCTTTTTGGATTTTCTGAATATACTGTCTGCTTCCTTTAGGGGCTTTGCTCTTCTCACATATTTGCTTATTTGAGTTTTGGCTCAGGATTGTAGCTTGCTTTTTGTCTCGTACTCTGTTTATCTCTAAGGCTAAAGAGGGCTGACACCTTGATGAAGGGTGCCGATGTGCACCCTTCATTTGGTTTACTGGGAGGGAAATGCGGAGTATGTGTCGCATTCATCGTCCTTTGATTTGAGTGGCTCCCTCTGTTGCTACGTGACCTGAAGAAAAACCATTTGAGTTTAGGTCACTATTTTGCATACTGTTTTTGCAATGGCATATGTAGTTCTGTTACGGAACTTGTTATGAGGATTTACCAAATAAGTTGCATATTTATTTTATGCCTAGCCCTCCTGTTCTTGTGATGTTCCCTTTTAATGTTGATATTTTGTCTCGCAACAACCAATCCATTTCTTCTTCTTTTTTTCCTTCCTCCTATTGGCACTGTTGTAACGAATAGTGGTAACAGGCGTGTTGCTTAATTGGTTTACATCAAATGAAATTTTCAGTATTCGTTGTAGTGATTGTTGTGTTATTATCACTGATCTTCCTCTTGATACTGATTTGATTGTATATGAAATTATATGCAATTTGGCTTTTCAATCCCTGATGCAATCGTATGTTGCAATCTCAAAATTTATTTTTTAACCTATGTGGACTGGATATAATTTTTCCATCACTGTTCAATACCATTGACTAAACTAGTGTTCTAGTTTTGGGGTTGCAGGGACTCAAAGCAAAACTTAGGTGTTCCAAGTTTGCATTGGTTATTTTCTCTTTTCTTTTTTCTTTTCTTTTTTTGGTGATTTGTCAGGGTACGTAATTGGTTATCTGAGTACTTGGTTATGTGAAGGATACTAAGATCCCGTACCAGCAAGAATCTAAGCTTATGGCGCCAATGAGTCTGTTGTCTCCTTCATTTCCCAAATAGTGCTTTGGTGGTCGACTCTTACCAGGCCAAAGAACGTAGGCCATGGCAAGTGGCTGGTTGATGCAATTCCCTGCCATTAGTAGGACTTGGACTGAATCACATATTTTTAGGCAAATTCGATGCTTCTTGAGATGCATTTCTCTTAGCATTGAATGACCTAGATTAAGGGGTTCTATCATTCTAAAATTATGATTCATATCTGGTAACAAATATTCACTTGTGGCATAACTATATCTCAATGTATTGGTATAATTTTTCCACCGCGCGTATATTTCCATAATGATGACGTTTTTCCAAAATCTAACGTTGTTATTTACGCCCAATCATTTGGTATAATACTTTCATCCTCTGCATTACTGTGACTATTGGTACAGGGTTAGCCGATACTTATCGTCATTGTTTCTTCCCTGAGAAAAGAAGTTTACAACCTATAGAAGCCAGACTTTTGATGCCCAATCATTTGGTATAACACTTGCATCTTCAGAATTATTGTGGCTGCCAGCGCAGAGTTAGCTGATACTTATTCCCTAGATACCGTTACTGCTTTTTTTCCGGGAAGAGAAGTTCACGACCTGTAATCCTTTTACTTGTTAAAGGCATTGCTCTGTCGTCAGGCTTTCGCTCGCTTGAACTCTGATGTACGGGTAGTGCCGGCCAGATGGAACTCGCGGGACCTAAGAACAAGTTTCAATCTGCAATTTCCTGTCCAATGTGTCTATTGGATGAAGCTTAAACTTTAATCATGTGTTACCAATACTCAAATGACGCTAGGTAAGGTGCTATCATGTAAAATTCCGTTGTAAGGCTGCAGTAGTGGCCATTGCTTCGTTAGCTAAGAATTTTCTAAGCTTTCCTTTGCAAGACTGTTCCCATGTTTAACTTGTTATAACTTAATTGAAAAACTGACGCCCAGAAAGCCAAGGATAGGACAAACATGCATTTTGATGCATTGTTCTTTCTTTTTTTTATTTTTTATTCCCCCTTTCGAGTAAATCGTAACTCTTACGGGAGGAAGAAATTTATTCTGAGAATGTTTTCGGGGCCTGCCAAAAACGCAACGAGCGAAGCGCAACATTGGGTTGGGAAGAGGCTTTTGGGCTCTCAGACCATTTGTAGAATAGGAAGGCCTATTGTAGACTATATACACATCATATTTATCAGCACAGCGGCGTATCGGAAGGGCAACAACGCAGCCAGATCGAGATCCAGTTCCGGTGCTTCCTGTCCTCTTGTCTCTGGAATTCTCAACTCTAAACGAGAAGTGAATGATGCTGGGGTTGGGGGCCTCTCAAACGAGGTTGTCTCTCACTCTCAGCTTACCCAGCAACAACTGGGGAAAAGCGAAGACGAACCCCAAAACTAAGGCATTGAGCATTATGACGGCGGCGTCGCCATCCAACTCCAATTATCCTCTCGCTAGCAGAATCATGGTCAGAAGTAAGTAATAATCGCGGCCTCAATTACCTGTTGGGCATCTATTCTGTTGTTTGGTCCGAAGGACAGCTATGTTGAAATTTTGATGTACGCACGATTGCCATGAAAATTGTCTGATTTCAGCAAGTGCATCGAATGCTCTATGGAACAGCTGCTTTGTGAAAACAAAAACAAGAACGCAACTTTAATGTCACTTCGGTTTTTTGGTTTTTATAAGTTCAGCCAAGCGAAGTTATCAAATTCCTCTTGTTTGCTTTTGTCTGTAGGCTGTTCGGACTTGCTGCTCTGTTTTTCGTTAAGAGAGTTTTTCTAAATGCTAATTACGGTTTTTAACTTGCAGATTTAGGATATTCTATCAGTGAGAGTAGCTTGCAGAAGGAATTTTCAAGTTTTGGCCAAGTAGCTGAAGGTAAATGCCATGGATTTAACCCATTTTCATGAAGCTGTCCTTGAATACTTCTCATTTCTCCGTGGTATTCATTAATAGACTGTGGAACTACTTACATACATGCGTCCTTAGTTATGTTGAATGCTTTGTAACTCATTTCACCATCTGTGGCAGTTAAGCTTGTGAAGGATGAAACATCAAAACGGTCAAACGCATATGCATTTATTCAGTATACCTGCCAAGATGATGCCATCCTCGCTCTAGAGAACATGGACGGAAAGGTGCTACTTATCAAATCCCCTTTACTTTCCTGGATATGTTAACCAGGGGAGAGAACTTATTCTGTTTTTGGATAATCAGATATTTGATGGGAGATTAATTTATGTGGAACTTGCCAAGCCTCGGAAAAACAGTGTCAGACAATATCCAATAGCTTCTGGTCCTCCAAAGAAGCAGCTTCTGCAGCACCAACATGAGGTTGCAGATTGCTGGTACTGATGAATATTCAAATCCTTTTGCTAGTTTGGTTCAAATCGACAAGGGAAGTGGTGGTTGATCAAGGATCTGACAGATTCTACACTATAATCCAAGTATAGCTGCTGAATTGATTGATGTAATTGACATGCAATTATGCAAGGATTGGTCACAGTGAAATTGGGTGCAGTGGCACCTTGAACATTTTGTTCAAGTTGAAATGGATTGCTGTGCATAACGAGTGTTAAGTGCAATATTGGTCTAGAACTCTGCATATGCAGAAGCAGTTTCACTGTTGCATCAAACTGGAGGAGTCATGTTATGATTAACAAGTCATGGAGGAGTTGTACCTATTTATAACTGCAGTACACTCTGTGAAAAGTGAAATTTTATGCTTTTGAACCTAAGTTGCTCTCTTTATCTGGCAAAATTCGTGGATCATTTTGACACTCCTATGAAGATATGGTATGTTTGAAAGGTAACTGAAAGATTGGACATACAGAGTTGCGCACTCAAAATATTTATTCCTGTTGGCTATAGATACGATGCAAATTTCAATCCAGTCTTACTTGTTCTCAGTTGCTATAGCTTTTGTCTCGTCCTATTACCTTTTGTGGTTATATTGCAAGGGATTCCGTTCAATTGTAGGTCCTTGTGTGTCATGGTGGAGGTAGCCTTCTCGGCACTTCATCTTCCGACAAATAGTCTAATCGGACTTTTTAAGATTTTCAAATTCACACAGGACATCTATCAACTCCTTTGGGAATCGATACCTTTTTAGTTCGACATTCCATGGTCATTGAAGAATACTACCAAGAAAAAAAAAAAAAAAAGAAGCATCCTTACAGGATGAGTTGCATAATTCTTCTCCTAATTAACAAGATGCGAAACCTGCAAACTCGAAAAAAGAAAAACAAATAAAAGAACATATGTCCAAGATTCACTAGCTAACTAAGAAAAACTTAGAGGAATGAATGACAGCTAGATGGGCACATCCCACATCCCATAAGGCCACTCGTGGAACCGCCAGATTGCTATGACATTTATAACCCAGAATATTGCAGAAGCCGACCTTATCGCCAGAGTGATGACCTCAAAATATATGAGCAACTTTTTAGCCAGCTTTGTGTTCATCAAATTGTGTCCAAAAGATAATACTGGAAAAACAGAAAAAGAAAAAGGGGAAAAGGGAGAACTTGAAAGTAACAAGTGCTCAATACGTACCGGTGCATACATGGTTCACAAGGCAGCGGCAAGTTGATCAATGGAGGCAACAGAGTCGCTGGACTTGAGCCTATGCCGGCAACTGGGGCACGAAGAGTGAGAGAGCAGCCACTTGTCAATGCACAAAACATGGAACCGATGGTTGCATTTAGGCAAGACCCTTATTTTGTCACCATCCGAGAAGTCCGCCAGGCAAATAGCACAACCTGCAGCCGACGATGGTGAGCCCTGGTTCGCATAAGTAGAAGTTGGCAAAGCCAACATTTCTTTCTCCTTCAAACCAGAGTTTGCTCTACGAGTGGCCGCCCATCGGGCTGTCTCAGCTAGGGCTCGACGCATGCAGTGGAATGCACAGCGTAAACTAGAGTTAAGGCCTAAAGCACAAACCAAGGCGCATAACATTGCTGCCGCAATGACCGTGGCATTGAAATCTATGGCCGGCTTTTGGATTTCATGACATGGAGGGTCGCTCAATATTTCTGGACTGATGGACGGAGATGGTGAAATTTGAGCCATGGAGAGAGGCAGAACAAAACGCCAGGGAAATGGAAAGGAAATTGTGGTGAGATGAGCATAGGAAAGGCTGCAGACAGGACGGCACATAAAAGTTGATTGAACACAAAGCACAAAGGCAAGACGAGGACTGTATAGGAGGTAGCTAGCTAGCCAATGAGCCTTCCAGTGGAGCGTTGTCTTGTCTTAAATATAATTCGAAAACTAGCAGCATGGGATATGCTGACTTGATAACCCACTGTCTTTCGCTTTTGTTTATGCGTTTTTCCAAATAAAGAAAAGAGAGGCATCTATCTTAAATATTTCCCCTACTACACTTTGTTGGAGAGCAAAGGGGACCAAAAAATGAAAAAGGGAGAGTCCGGTGCTTTCTTCTTATTAAATCATTGGAAAATTTTGAAACAATAGTAACAAAAAATAATTGGACTATGTAATGTGACTGCAAATATTGGGTACTCCAGAAACTCTATCAGGAAAATTATAAAACATCAATCTTCCCAATCTTGTTTCAGTTATACTGGTCAACAGCCACAGAAACTATAGCATTTGTAGGCTTGTTGCTTTCCACAACTACAATATTATCAGACATATTGGTGACTGCATGCATCACAAATCCTCTAGACATATCCTGGACATAAAATGAGTACTGAAAATTGTCAATCTTGTTTGGAAATACCAGAATGGACTTGAAACTGGCTATCCATTTTGTGCCATTTCCTCTCTCTATTGCTTTCCCCACCGTTGATTTCACAATCATGCCATTCACATTGTTTCGGTCAATCAACACTTGATCAATGCTAGTAAACCTCCCATCTAATTTCACTATTGGAGCCTTATTTTCTGGCTCTCCCTTAAACATATTGTCCACAATATTTATCCCCGAAATTTTCCCATTAATTGATTTTAATACTATGTTGGCAGCTCCAAAAAATAACCCGTTAGTAACAGAAACTTGAAGTGGATCTTCTATGACTATGGAAGTGTAATCCAAGTAACAACTGCTAATTCTAGTTAGCGATCCACCCGATTTCACCAAAATTCCAACACCACCGTAAATCGTTGCTTTGTTGTAACAATGTGCTCCAGTGACCAAATTGGCCTGACCCCTTAAAAGAATTCCGGTGGCAGCCGAGAAGATTACAACGTCGGTGATTGCGTTGTCATTGCTTGCCAGATCAATGGCTGTTCCGGAGAAGTACTTCTCGTCTTTGTCTCCGCCAACAGTCGAGTGCTGTCCAAGGAAACAGCTTGAAATGAACGTCTCATGGCCATGGCTTACTAGAATTCCCTGTGTGGTGAAGTGGAGGAAAAAGCAGTTATTGATGCGGATTCTGGCCGAATCTATAACAAAGATTCCTCCCCCGCGAAAGCTGGAATCGATGAGGATGTCTCGAAAGGTGATGTCTTCGTAATATATATGCGTATCCTGTACTTCTTGCTGTAGGTGAGACTTTGGAGACCACAGCTCAATGAGGTGCCGATCAGTAGGAAATGTGTTTGATGCTCGCAAAGTCCCCCCTCTAACCTGATATTAATAATTGCAAATGTAAACTGTCAGTCTGACTAAACCCAACTAAAGATTGATGTATTATTGGCACTGAAGGCTCCCGTTCAGTAGCAATGGTTGCTCTTTTTCAATATGCTTGATTAATGGAGTGGATTGTGGAGGATTTGCAGGATAGCTGCGAATAATTGTCCATGGAAAGTCCTAAGATGACAGCATAATGCAATGCAACAAGAGACATGCCATTCCAACGTGGCACAAAAACTAGGGACAGGTTCCTGGATAAATTATTTAGAGTCTGAGTAAAGCCGTTGCCTTGGCTCCGAAGAACCTAGGGCCACGGTTTTTGCTCATACTGAACAATAAACAAAACCCAATAGCTGTATGGCGATATCCAAACTTAGTCCACTAGGCCGTTAAGTATTAGGTAAAACAACTTGTGACAAATTAATTTGTATGTAGAGAGACAGAGATAGAAACGAGGACTAACCACAACGTTGCCTCCACCTGATGCAGGAAACCTGATGGGTTTGCTGATTTTGTAGTTCCCACCTTCTAAGTCAATGACAACACCACCCAAGTCATTGATCCCAGGAAGCAACTCACTCCCATTTTGCACTTTGAAAGCATCAATCAAAGCGTTCGTTAAGGCATCACTGCACTCTTGTACTCCAGTTGGGTCGGCGCCATACCCAATTGGATAGAACACTCTCCCGCTCTTTCCAGTCGCATGTTTAAATGTAAAACATCATATTAAAATACATGGTTAACTTACATTTGTGAATCTTTCTGTTGAAGTAAATGACACATTGACTGCTTTAATCATCTGGACATAGTTATTGTTTAGATTTCAGATGCAACTAGAATCTTCTAGTGTTTGTACCTACAATCATTTAAAATCTTCTAGCAAGACTAGAGTCATTTAGAATTTTCTATTAACTTGTTGGGAGTCTATTAGAGATGTATAAATACCCCTTATCAATGACAGAAGTGGCTTATTGAGGTTAAATTTGGATAATCGGATCCCAATATTTTAGTTAATGCAAATTTTCTCGTTCAGTATTGCACTCAATTGATTTTGCAATTGCCTTTTTGTAGCTTTAGTTTCAAAGCCCCTAAGAACCGACAGTAGTACCAAAGCCTCACACAAAAAAACAGAATTTTAGGTTTTCCTTCAAGGAAAAAACTAAATAGTGAATGCCTGGAGTTTACTTTTTATTGCAAAGTGTTGCTGCAGTGTTGCTGTTTTTTCTAGTTCTGAGCTTCTACTTTATGTTTACGCACTTTTTACTATACTGTACTTTTCTAGTCTTTTATACTGCAGTCTCTTTCTATTTTTGAAAAATACATGGTAGTGCTCTGCTTTCTGGTTTTTGTATCGGTAGGGCTTCTGCAGTTACATATACTGCACTTTTCTACGGTGTTCTGTTGCTGCAATTCAGCAATTCTGCAATTTTAGGTTCTGAATTTTTCTAGTTGTTGTAGTTTGAGTGGTGCTGTATCAGTAAGCATTTTCATCAACTCTAACCCCATGGCTTCAGGGGAAAAAAAAAAAAAAAGAAAACAAAACAAAACAAAACAAAAAAGAGAAATCAAACAGTTGTTCACAACTGGTTTAAAAAACTGAAAATTTTGAGGGCCCTAGAAGAGCCAGAAACTTGCTGAGGACTAGTTACGAAAATTCAAACAATTGGAAGGGCTCTAGAGTGGCCAAAAACTTTTACAATCCAAAAATTTTTCAGGACTCCAAGGAAGCCAACACACTGCTGAAAACTTATTTAATAAACTAAAAACATTTGAGAGCCCCAGCAGCCAAGAAGTTACGCCAGTTTGGTAAACTTTTATGATTTTTAGGGGTTGGTGAGGGGGTAGGGGCCCCCCCGCAATGAAGGAGCCAAAATAATGCCAGAAGTCTGCTTTTAGAGGCTTAGCAGCCAAATACAATAGTCTAAAAACCGTGAGAAAAAGAAATTATGTTTTCTAGCAAAAGTAGAGAGGAAGGATGTCGGAGTGAATGACACATTTGCTACACAAAACATTCAGGCATAAATGCCATTAAGACTAGAATTATTCAAAATCTTCTGGTAACTTGTTGAAAGTTTACTTGATTTGTAATATATATCCCCTTGATCAATGAATGGAAACGGGTTATTGAGGCTTGGGTTCGGAACGTCGAACTCCAATATCTTAAACATGTATCTAAGTCTAGTGTTCTATTTCCCGCTGCAATATTTGCACTCCATTGATTCCCCCGACTACTCTTTTTTTTTTTTCGTTGTAGCTTTAGCTTCCGGGCCTCTAAAATCCACCGCTTTCTCATGAGATAAAACATGAATGACAGTGACAGAGTTACAAACGCAGATGAAAAGGAGCATATTTTTTTCTCACCTGTTTTGTGCCAGAAGCAGAGAGACGTGGTGTGCGGGTAGAGAGATTGAAACCTGTTCTGCCTCGAAGCTTTGCTTGAAATTCCTCATGTTCGTGTTGCCAGGTGAAACAAGAAGCTTCCTGTACTAATACGAGGAAGCACAACAACAACAAGGCCTTCATTGCCTTACGGCCCCAATTCTTCGGCGATGAGCGTAAGAATCAAGCAAATATGAAGGGAAACGGGGGAAGCCTGCATCCATACATCAATGAAGACAAAAACGGAAAAAGAAGACAAAGGCTTAAGCATCTACGACGGGAATCCCGATGCTCATCCCTACTACCCCTTGGTCTAATTTTAGGGAAAACATGGTCTTAGTAGAATAGAAAGATCATGCATTGTTGAGGGAGGGAGGTGGGTAGGCAGGAAGTAGTAGGCGAAACTGCAAATTTCACGTCGAGGGAAGAGGGAGTGGGATCTAAGTTAAAGTGATTTGATAGGTAAAGAATGGTCACTTCTTATGCAAGATGATGTGTAATTAAAATAATAAATTTGTTATTTATCTGAGTTTTACTTACCCTTTT